>CM042012.1:3287500-3555000 GCA_023525715.1 Cichorium intybus | reverse complement strand
AAAACCAAATTGAAGCTAGTTTATCCTAAACTGAAATTCAGTCTCTAACTTTGTTCCTTTTAAATAGTATTTGTTATTGATTCATCAGTTTCAATTATATGATATTAGGAAAAAATAATGAGTCTCAAAACACAAAAATTTAGTCTTTAACAAGTTTACCTCCAAATAAAAATTGGAGCGTTCCATTAGAGACTGAAATTCAGTCCTTAATAAGCTCGAGACAAAATAAAAATAGACTCAAGTTTATATGTAACTAAAATTCAGTCTTTAATAAATTTCCTTCCAAAGTGAAACTTGGCAATAATCTATCAGAGACTGAAATTCAGTCCCTAATATGTTTCCCTCCAAACATAAATGGGCGCAAATGTGTTGGGGGGCTGAATATCAGTCTCAGATACGTTTGGTCAGTTCTTGATAATTCATACATTAATATCAGTCTCAGATATTATTTAAGACTAATTCATTAGTCTTAGATAAATGGTATTTAAGACTGATTATTCAGTCTCTAATATATTAGTCACAGATGACCATTTTTCTTGTAGTGGATAAAAAAAAAAGAAAGAAAGAAACAAGTGAACAAGAATCAAAAAGATAATTTATTGAAGGTACACGACAACAGAAACCAAGATATCGAGCAGTGCCAAGTTTGTACATATATTAGCCCAAGACATATACTCCTGAATAATAGCTATATCACTAACTTCATAATAGGCGAATAGTATATGCATTTGTCTATATTATTCCAAATGAACAAGAAGATAAACAATATGCAAAGACTCTTGTTTATCTTATTGCTTGGTGTCTTGGTTAATTAATAGTCATTTAACTTCTTAGGCAGATATCACAGAAACTGGTGACTGTATACAAGTGGCCCTTAGCTTTGCCTAGAGCCAAAACTGATTCCAAGTTCAAAAGTAAACTCTTCTTTCTAATATTTTCTTTTGGCCTTTTGGGTGCATATATGTGGAGATATTTAATACCAGGAACTAAAATATGTAAATACTCCTGTTTACGGTTGTATACATTATCCTTTGAACATAAGTTGGAAAGATGTATACATTCCCATTATTCTGATTTGATGGAAAAAGATAGGAAAGAAAAGAAAATACATATGAGAATGTCATCCTTTTCGGACAAATATAGACCTCGGATTATTTAGAATAACCAGTGTGGCTGCTGAAACAAAGTTTACAATAGACCTTCCTCACTAGATCAATTTGACAACTGCTAATTAAACAGGACAGTTATTTTGAATCCTAGCTGCCCAATAATATGTTGACTGCTATTTAAACTAGAAGCTTGTTATAGTGGTTAAACTAGCACAGTTTGCTGAAAGTTGCTTAGTTATAAGCATAATATTATGGTCAAGCACTCAAATAAGATACAGAAATCCATAAGAAAATCTCCGCGTGCAAACGTTCTAAATGTACGGATGCCTTGATTTTATTCTCTCCATTATATGCTCTATCACCACTGACACCATCTTTTCTCCACATATTCTTTCAATTTGGTGTATTAAGCTGCAGAGGCATATTGATACGGGATGCATTGAGGATTTCCCCAATTGGTTAATGGAGGTACTTTGTCCACCAATAGAAGATGCTCTAAATAAATATATAATATGCATTTACTATATTACCCTTCTTAGCAACCTTGCATTAGGGTCAAGGACGATTATTCCTGAGGTTCTACTACAAAAAAGTGCTTAACTAAGAATCCTACAAGAGATATTAAGATTATGATCATGATTCTAAAGGATGTGATGATCACCTATGGACTATTATTACATTAATTTTTAATTTGATCCAGTGGAATTTAAGATCTATGTTAAAGGGAAATCTTGGAAATTACCAAATACTACTTGCAATCTACTTTGTCATGCCCTCTAGTCGAGCTATATATAGTCTCCATGGCAGTTTAAGTTCTACAAAGCAAAGCCTCTACCTGGTGTCATTCTCATCACAAACTTCTTACCAATACATCCCTTTCTCTACTACATTTCCCATAAAAGTATCATACTGCTATCCAGTAGTAGTAATGGCCATTGTGACAAGGTTGGTAACCGACAAGGCAGTAGTTATATTCAGCAAGAGCTCTTGCTGTATATGCCACAGCATCGAGACACTGATATGCAGCTTCGGGGCAAACCCAACTGTCTACGAGCTTGATGAACACCCAGATGGTCAACTAATCGAGAGGGAACTTAAATCCTTAGGGTGTAAGCTATGTGCCCCAACTGTTTTTATAGGACAGCAGCTGATTGGTGGAGCCAATGAGATTATGAGCCTGCATCTCAAAGGCAAGCTGGTCCCTATGCTCATCAAAGAGAGAGCTATATGGCTCTAGTACAAGAATATGATCAGTGTTGTTAGATGTGAAGGCTTTGACAAATCAACCATGGTTGGTGAGTCCATGGTTGGTGAAATCAAATTAGTCAATTAAGGCCTTCAATGAATTCATTATTTAATGTATCACAACACCTATATATATGGGTGTAACTGCAATGTTAAAGATGTACCACACAACACAAAAAACACAGAAGCAATATACATTTTTAGTTATCCGCCGTGGACGTAGGTCATTTTTGGACCGAACCACGTTAAATTCTTGTGTTCTTAATTTGTGAGCTGAGTGTGTGAGTTTAGTGTCCGTATGCTAAGTGTCTCGATCCTAACAAGTGGTATCAGAGCCTTGGTATAGCTCCAGAGAGTGATTTTCTGTTTTTGGGTCGAAAATGTTTTGTCTCAAAAACGATTTTGGTTTACTCCGTTGGAAAGGTCTCGTTCCGTAGATTCCGAAAATATATTTTTTTGAATTTTTTGAGCACCGGAAGACCTCCAAATCGCCGGTCAAAGTTGGTCAAAACTCGCCGGAAAAATTGGCCGGAAAAACCAGTTCGCCGGAGAAGACGACACTGTAGCACCGGAGTTTCGCCGGAGAAGACGACACTGTAGCGGTACTGTAGCATTTGCAAAACAGGTCCCTGAAGTTTCAAAATTTGCAAAACAGGTCCCTGGAGTTCCGAAAATTGCAAAACAGGTCCCTGAACTTTCAGGAATTGCAAAACAGGTCCCTGAAGTTTCAAAATTTGCAAAACAGGTCCTTGGAGTTCCAAAAATTGCAAAACAGGTCCCTGAACTTTCAGGAATTGCAAAATAGGTCCCTGAATTTCCAGAAAATTGCAGTTTAGCCCCCAGACTTTCAGAAAATTGCAGTTTAGCCCCTGAACTTTCTGAAAATTGCAGTTTAGCCCCTGATCTTTCAGAAAATTGCAGTTTAGCCCCTGAACTTTCTGAAAATTGCTGTTTAGCCCCCGATCTTTCAGAAAATTGCAGTTTAGCCCCTGAATTTCAGAAAAATTGCATTTTTCACCCTTAATTTCTGAAAGAAAAGTGCATTTTGTCCGTTAAAATGGCAGAAGACGGTAAAATTAAAATTAAGAAGTTTGATGGTACCGATTATGGATTTTGGAAGATGCAAATTGAAGATATGCTGTATCAGAAAAGTTTGCATTTGCCTATGTTGGGCGTACAACCAGATGACATGTATGATGAAGATTGGAAGTTGTTGGATCGACAAGCCTTGGGCGTAGTTAGGCTTTCATTGGCGAAAAGTGTTGCGTATAACATTGTCAATGAAACAACTACTTATGGAGTATTTAAGGCTTTGTCCAACATGTACGAGAAGCCGTCCGCTTCAAACAAAGTGTTCCTCATCAAACAATTGGTTAACACCAAGATGAAGGAAGGCATGTCGGTTACCGCTCACATAAACGAGTTTAACTCGATTATTTCTCGTTTAGCCTCAGTTGCAATAAAGTTTGAAGATGAAGTACAAGCGCTCCTCCTTTTATCGTCTTTGCCCGATAGTTGGTCAGGCACAGTCACAGCTGTTAGTAGTGCATCCGGCACTATCAAACTCACTTTCGAGAGTATTCGTGACTTGATTGTAAATGAAGATATCAGACGGAGAAGCAATGGTGAGACTTCTAGTTCTAGTTCTATATTGCATACAGAAAGTAGAGGAAGAAAAAACGAAAGAGGACGTGGTCGAGGCAGATCAAAGTCCAGAAAAAGGGGACAGTCAAAAACCAGAAAAGACATTGAATGCTGGAATTGCAAAGAAAAAGGTCACTTTAGAAGCCAATGCCCAAAACCACAAGCTGAAAAGAAAGAAGTAAACAATGTATCCGCTGATGAATCGGGAGATTTTCTCATATGTTGTGTTGAGAATTCAGAAGAATCCTGGATTATGGATTCAGGTGCTTCTTTCCATGCCGTTTCATGCCCAGATATGGTCAAGAACCTACAAACAGGTGCTCTTGGCAAAGTTCGTTTGGCCGATGATCAAGTGCTTGATATTACGGGCATTGGAGACATAGATTTGAAGACCTCCTTAGGAACCACGTGGACATTGAAAGATGTCAGGGTTATTCCAAACTTAAGGAGAAAGTTGATCTCAGTTGGTAAGTTGGATGATGAAGGGTTTGATGTTCACTTTGGGGGTGGACAATGGAAAGTGATCAAAGGCAACTTGGTGATTGCCAAAGGAAAGAAGAAAGGCACTCTATACATGGTAGAGATACCTAGTGATGGGGTTCATGCCGTAACCACAAATCCGAGTCCATCTAATTTATGGCACCAACGACTCGGACACATGAGCAATAAGGGATTGAAGATGTTGGCTCAGAAAGGGAAGTTTCCAGACTTGAAGAAAGTTGAAACAGAATTCTGTGAATCTTGTGTCCTCGGGAAACAAAAGCGGGTTACTTTTGTAAAGACGGGGAAGACACTGAAAGCTCAGAAGTTGGAGCTTGTTCACTCTGATGTATTTGGACCAACACCAGTTTCATCCCTAGGAGGCAAAAACTACTATGTAACCTTTATTGATGATTCAACACGCAAGGTATGGGTCTATTTTCTTAAAAATAAATCTGATGTATTTGATACTTTTAAGATATGGAAATCTGCTGTTGAAAATGAAACTGATTTGAAGGTAAAATGCCTGAAGTCGGATAATGGTGGTGAATACATAAGCAAGGAGTTTGTTGACTACTGTGCCAAGCAAGGGATAAAGATGATCAAGACGGTCCCAGGAACCCCTTAGCAGAATGGTGTAGCTGAGAGAATGAATAGAACTTTGAATGAAAGGGCTAGGAGCATGAGGTTGAATGCTGGTTTACCAAAGACATTCTGGGCTGATGCAGTTAACACTGCAGCCTACTTGATTAACCGTTCACCTTGTGTTCCCTTGGATTTTAAATTGCCGGAAGAAATGTGGCAAGAGAAGGAAGTAAGTCTCAAACACCTAAAAGTATTTGGTTGTACTGCTTACAGTTTGTTAAAAGATGGTGACAGGGATAAACTTGATTCAAAGACCAAGAAGTGCACATTCATTGGTTATGGGTCAGACGAAATGGGTTACAGGCTTTGGGATAATGAAAGCAGAAAGATAATCCGAAGCAAGAATGTCACCTTTAACGAAGCTGAGTTATATAAAGACAGAAACACCAAAAGTCCAGAAGTCCAGAAGGAGTACGTTGAATATGAAGGTGGTGAAAAGAAGAAAGAAGCTTCAGTTGAAATCCCTGAATCTGGGGATGATTCAACTGACAGTGGGAGCTCAGAGGATGATTCCAGAAATGACTCTCAAGATGAAGAAACCAGCCCTCTAGCTCCAGAGTCCCCAGCCACACCTCAAGTTCAACCAAGAAGATCTTCCAGAGTCATCAGACCACCACAAAGATACTCACCATCTGTCAACTACATTCTTTTGACAGAAAATGGTGAACCCCAGTGTTACTCTGAAGCTAAGAGGTTAAAAGATTCATTGCAGTGGGAGCTAGCAATGAAAGATGAAATGAAGTCGCTTGAGAAGAACAAGACCTGGCTTCTAACGAAGCTTCCAGCTGGGAAGAAGGCTCTTCAAAACAAATGGGTTTTCAGGGTCAAGGACGAACATGATAGTACCAAACGGTACAAAGCAAGATTAGTAGTCAAGGGCTTTCAACAGAAAGAGGGAATCGATTTCAATGAAATATTCTCTCCAGTAGTGAAGATGACCACTATCAGACTTGTTCTCAGTATTGTAGCAGCAGAAGGTTTGCATCTAGAGCAGCTAGATGTCAAGACAGCTTTTCTACATGGTGACCTAGATGAAGAAATTTACATGACACAACCAGAGGGTTTTCAGATTAAAGGCAAAGAAAACTTGGTGTGTAAATTGAAGAAGAGCTTGTATGGTCTGAAACAAGCACCCAGACAATGGTATTTGAAGTTTGATAACTTCATGAGAAGAGCTGGTTACAAGAGATGTGACAATGACCATTGTTGTTACATCAAGAAGTTTAAGGGTTCTTATATCATTCTACTACTCTATGTAGATGATATGTTGATTGCAGGTTCAGACATGTCAGAAATCAAGAAGTTAAAGAAACAAATGTCTGAAGAATTCGAGATGAAAGACTTGGGAGCTGCAAACCAAATACTCGGGATGAGTATTTTCAGAAACAAAGAAGATGGCTCTTTGACACTCTCTCAAGAGAAATACATTGAGAAAGTGTTAGAGAAATTCAGCCTTAAAGATGCCAAGATCAGAAGCACACCTTTGGGAAGTCACTTTAAGCTTTCTAAAGTTCAGTCACCCAAATCAGATGAAGACAAGAAAGAAATGGCTAAAGTACCTTATGCATCTGCAGTTGGTAGTCTCGTGTATGCAATGGTATGCACGAGACCAGATATTGCACATGCAGTGGGAGTTGTTAGTCGATTTATGTCCAATTCGGGGAGAGAACATTGGGAAGCAGTTAAATGGCTGCTAAGATATTTGAAGGGGACTTCAAAAGTGGCATTGCATTTTAAAAGGAAAGATGTCATTCTGAAAGGTTTTGCAGATGCAGACCTTGGTGGTTGCAAAGACTCATACAAAAGCACTACCGGGTATGTCTTTACAGTGGGAGGCACTGCAGTAAGTTGGATGTCTAAACTCCAGAAAAGTGTTGCTCTTTCAACCACAGAAGCAGAGTATATGGCAGTTGCTGAAGCAAGCAAAGAGCTTATATGGTTGAAGAACTTTCTCGAAGAACTTGGCAAGGAACACGTTGATTGTGCACTGTTTTGTGATAATCAAAGTGCAATACACCTTGCAAAGAATCCTGTCTTCCATTCGAAGACAAAGCACATACAGCTGAGATATCACTTCATCAGAGAAAGAATTAATGATGGTACTCTGAAGTTGAAGAAGATCAAAGGAACTGAAAATCCAGCTGATATGTTGACTAAGGTTGTTACTTTAGAGAAGTTGAAGCTTTGCATAGCTTCAACTGGCCTTCAGGATAATTGAAGAGAAGGCCAGGATAACTAGGAAGGAGCTAAGATCAAAAATGTTTTTTGAAGGTCCGTTGCAAGACTTGGATGGCAGAGAAAGACTACATTGTTCAAGCCTTCAAGTGGGAGATTGTTAGATGTGAAGGCTTTGACAAATCAACCATGGTTGGTGAGTCCATGGTTGGTGAAATCAAATTAGTCAATTAAGGCCTTCAATGAATTCATTATTTAATGTATCACAACACCTATATATATGGGTGTAACTGCAATGTTAAAGATGTACCACACAACACAAAAAACACAGAAGCAATATACATTTCTAGTTATCCGCCGTGGACGTAGGTCATTTTTGGACCGAACCACGTTAAATTCTTGTGTTCTTAATTTGTGAGCTGAGTGTGTGAGTTTAGTGTCCGTATGCTAAGTGTCTCGATCCTAACAAGTGTGTACCATGGTGTTGTAGCCATAAACAGAGCAGTTGTTAAGCTCTGTCATACTTGAGAACAATCAGGAATAGGTGAATACGTAGTAACTAGGCTGGCATTTTGTCTAGCCATGCCATATATGATATATGTAACTTATTTGGTTTCAACTTTTTTGCTAAGATTTTACATATACTTGAGAACAATCATGAATTATAAATTAAGCAGCAACGGAGCTACATTTTGTCAAGCCATGTGATATATGACAGATGTAACTTATTTGGTTTCAACCTTTTTCCCGTACAACAATATGCACCCAAAGTCGAGACCATATTAGTGGCGACTGAATCTCACTATGACAAGCGTGGATTAACTCGATCGGCAACTTGGACATCATGCATGCTATTCAGGCAACTGGTGTCATAACTTGTATAAATTTATACTACTTGTGACAGCAAAATAATCAGAAAGATATGAACAGTAACGAGCTCAAATAAAAGTAAAAGTCCTTGAGGCAGCAAAATATTCACAAAATACTTTCAGTTAAGAGCTAAATTTATTAAAAATACAGAACTTCAACAATTCAACCACTCGAAAATGTAACATGAGAATCTAATGATCAGGTTTATTATAATGTGAAAGGGCCTGTTATAATAACCTTTTAAAGTTTAGCTGATATCTAGTACATATGTGAAGTGTCAGATTTTACCTATTCTAGTAAAGTAGATTGCTGGAACAAGCTAGACACTAATGGTTATTAAAGGAAATCAACAAGAACTTTCCAAACGTATGCCCATTTGATCCTCTTTAAATCATTATTTATTTGTGTATTATATATACTTATCATAATTCACTTTTCTGGATCAAACTAACAATAACTATTAAAAGATTTTCTTTTATGAACCATAAGGCCCACCAGAAAGGCCGTTTTGAAGATTTTAGGTGACGTTCATGTATCCCATATGAAATATTAATTAAGTTACCCAGCATGTAGTTAGCCTTCACTGAGGCACCAAGTCTAGCTCGTACAGAACAAAGTTCTTGCATCAAAATAAGTTAAACGATAACTCATTATACTGCTCTACCTTGCTACTTAAAAGCTTCACATTATAGTGGCTAGTAGATACGATGTGATCCTGTATTTGCAACTTTTTGATCACTAAGTATAGATATTTTTTTAATGCCTAAACACCAAGAATCAATTCCTAAACACCATGAATCAATTCCTTTAGGATAAGCTAATCATAAAAGATAATATCATATCAATAGCTTGCGTTGTTATATTACAAATGGTGAGACCGTATCAGTAATATGTGGCAATTGCTCAAACTGGAAAAAGATATAAATTTAATTTTCTTATGCTCCATGTATGGAGTGCATCTCTATTTATCATCTTGAACTAGCACCAGAAACGCACAACCACACTTTATAAATATAAATTTATACATATATTTTCAATATCATACACCGGTTAGATAAATTTACATACAAGAGATCTTCGAGAGCTAAAATGTCCGTGCATATCGTTAGTCAGGCATATGCTAGTCTTGGTAGGATGGCACAACTCCAAAAAAGATTACGAGTTTCTAATTGGTTACGGAAATAAGATTCAAGCTACTAATCGTCAGTCTATTAAAGGTGGGGGTTCCTGATCTTATTCTTAAGTTCATGATCTGCAACCAAGTTAAAGAGACATATGAATTGACATGATTCAGTTAACTTCTGTCATCACAACCAATTGTTATATTCAAAGTTATAACCAAACATTCGATGCCTAAACAAGCATAATCACAACGAAGCACTTGATTTGAAACATCTTTTGTGCATATCATGTATAGACTAATCAAGTGTAATGGATGGAAATCCTTCACTGTAATCTGAATGAATAAAGTATATATTATGTTAGGTACTTGTTTAGTTGTTAAGTGGTTCCATCACTTTTGATATTTTCCATGAACAGCTACTTGATCAGAGAATAACTTTCTAAATATTGCTCACACTCTGATCGCTACCAAATCTTTATGCATGGTGATAGGGCACTTCCCACCTCCTTCCTATTACATAGAATCTAACAAAGGAGAAAGATAGGGTGTCGACTACCCAATACAGAAAGCATCTTCTTATTACATAGATCGGCAGATGCTCTTGAATACGAATATGAAATAGACAACTATGCATGTCCATGAACATAATTACGATACCGCCCTTCATAAAATAATTGCAGCATTGAACTTAAAGGCTGCCCCAAGGTTAAAGATGTCATTCATGATGTAAGAGGCTTCCGTGCATATCAATCTACGGATAAGCAACTTGTTATCAACCAATTGTGAGCCTCATGATCAGTGATGATGTAGTACCTTTCAGGGAAAAAAGAATCTCTCTTTTTCAGTATCAAGCCGCGTAAACCAAAATCTTCAAGACTTATACTCTATATATAGCATTAGCAAGATCTCAGTTCCCTCACAACCAACTCTTAAGCTTCTACCAGGCCTAGCATTCTGCATATAACCTCTAACTATCACCCACAACAACTCCCGAGATGGCCACAGTTACAGCATTGGTGAATGAAAGGTCGGTGGTTATATTCAGCAAAACCTCTTGCTGCATGTGCCATACAATTAACACACTGATAAGGAGTTTTGGAGCAAATCCAACTGTTTATGAGCTAGATGAGCATCCAAGGGGACAACAACTAGAGAGGGAACTCAAAGGATTAGGGTGTAAGCCAAGTGTACCAGCTGTCTTCATAGGGCAGCAGCTGATTGGGGGTGCCAACGAGATAATGACCCTTCATCTCAAGGGTCAGCTGGTGCCATTGCTCCTCAGCTCTAACGCTATATGGGTTTAGTGAAACTTCTTCACGGGAATTATCAACATTTTATAGTATAGAGTTAGAGTTATGTTAATACAACTATAGGAGCAGTTTGATGCATCTACAGTTGTTAGAGCAGGAAAGATGAGTTTTTTGGCCTTTCTTTTCGGCTGGTTTTTGTTCTTTCTGTATGAGTCCATGACAATGTATACATGTGCCAACTTGCCATGTAATTCCCTACTTTTGAGAAGCAACAAGAGATACCATGTTTTGCAGAAGTTTTTATTTTGTTTTGAAGAAACAATTTTAATGCGCAAAAGTTTCGTAATTGGTCTCGATATATACAACTTCCGTACTTAATTGATTATTTTAAGTTCTTTTTGTTTCCAATGTCTTCCTGTTAGATATAATTGTTTAGAATGCTGTTATATATGCATTGTGAAATTCAACAAATATCTTTTTTATGTTATCATGGATTTTGAATTTAACAAGTCCATGTAGTTAGTTGCTGTTTTTTATTGCTTTGTGCAACGGAAACCTGGAAAAAATAACTAACTGATCTGGCTGAATGCAAAAACCGAATTTTTTCGATTCGGTTTAGGTTTTGGTCAAAAACCGAGGTGAACCAAACTGTACTCATCCCTTTTCGTTTTTTTTTTTTTTTTTTCCATGTTACACTGGTTCCAAAGCAGCAAGAACGTGCATATAAAGCCAACTAATAAGGGGCAGTTGAAAGGCGTAAAAATACCGCAAAGCAACTTTAATAATTAAACTCAAATTATAGTTTTTACCGCTTATCCGCAATCCTCTTCTGTCAATTACTGTAACTTAGACTAAGGAAAATGGGGGCAGGAAAGAATGAGAAGAAGGCGGGAGAAGGAAGAAAAGCAGCCAATGGAATGAGAGAAGATCTTGTCCCGGTACGTGCTCCTGGGAACGTGAGGGAACGGAAGGGGGGGTGGCGTTCTTCTGCGTTCCGGAGGTGCCACATAGGCAGAACGGTGGCGTCCCTCCACACCCCACAGCCTTAGACATTATTCAACGGATTGTGTAGTGGTCACTAACAATTAATTGGTTAAATCCTATGATTATTTCTGATTAAAGATTTTAAGGATGATCTTAACAAGTACAAATATTACTTCTTTACGTTAGTCTGCATTACACCTGAAATCCACATACGGTTCTCACTAAGTGGCTCAATCTGGATCTGTCTTTTATGTGGTATTTCTTTATGTTGTCAGTGTAGACCTCAACTCATAGTTCTAGTTACGTTTTCTCAACTTCATTATCCAGTCATCCTCATGTCTTTCACTTGAAAAGCTGAAACAATACTTCTTATTCAGCAGAACAAGCACTAATTTTTTTAAAAATAGTATTGTTTGTTGAAAAGTGCCTAGAAAATAAGAGAAAAAATAGCGGGATATCTCATGTTTGTCAGGTTGACATGAAAAAAGTGTTACAGAATCACACGTTGTACAAAGAAAAAAGCTGCGCATCTCAACAAGTCACTTGCATAAAGCCAATGTATCACTATTCGCAGATAGAAAACCATGTGATTTGATCAACCAGAAAACAACACATCACCAAGATGCCTGTTAACACCATGACGGCTGATGCTGGAATTTCCATGGGTTTCATTAGTTTTTTGCTGATCTTAATTGATCCGAGACTTTGAGAATAACTAAGATCTTCAAGTAAAAAGAAGAAATTCTGAAACAGTTTTAAGCCACTTTTTCTAGAAGGAATTTTATCTTATCTCACTGGCAACTAGAAAAAGCGCCAAAGAGTTAATATAAAATGCTTATGTCCTTTTCTAGAAGAGGAAAAGGTAACGGAATAACAAGCTCACCAATCTTCAAAATTAAAAATGTGATGCCAGGTATCGACTATGTGTTCCTATTTATAACCACATATACACACTTCACTTTCTAGATATAAACCAAAGATGAAAGGTGAAATTTAGATCTAGAATTCATGTGTCCAAAATCATAAAGATAAATTATTTAAAGGTATAAAATAACAGAAACCTTTACACACCAAGCAGTGCCTATGGAAACTCACACAAACAAGTTTCTGCATATATCAGCCCAAGACATACTCTCGTGATGGGAAAAACGCAACCACAAACGGTAAACAATAATTGCGAAATTAATCTTCGTTTGAGTAAACTTTCCCGACTTGAATGAACCTTTGAGGATGATAACAAATAACGTATTTTAGATAAAACCAAAACAGCCCCAATGCAGTTTTATAACCAATCTAATCAGTCCCAAGACAATAAACAATCAACCAAAATATAACACCAGAATTTTAGCGTGGAAACCCCCTCAAAACGAGAGTAAAAAACCACGGGACTACTAGAGCCACTTCAAATCCACTACCATCAATATTTGAGCAATACAAAGTCTTCTCTAGATGAACTAGAGGTATACAACAGCCATCATATACTTGGAAACAAAGTACATCAAGTATATGGAATCAAACAACAAAGATAAAGGAAAGATATCACCAAATAAGTGCTGCTGTCCAGCAGCAAACAGATGCAGCGTTTCCCAATGCTCCGGAACAGATATGGACAAGCCAACAGGATAGAATGTCGGTATGGATATTAGGAAGCCGCTATCCGAAAATCAAGGCAAACGGACCGACGGATCTCCGAGAAATGATGAAACACTGCAGGGGTATCCAGAAAAACGGAAATGAAGAAAACTAGGGATGGCAAAAAAACCCGAACCCGACGGGGCAACCCGAAACCCGAGCAAAAAAACCCGAGACCCGAAACCCGAAACCCAAAAATTTAGGGTATAGGGTCGGGTTTGGGTCTCCTTGCCCCGACCCGACCCGACCCAATAAGTATATATATATATATATATATATATATATATATATATATATATATATATATATATATATATATATATATATATATATATATATATGTGTGTGTGTATATGTGTGTATGTGTGTGTGTGTATATATATATATATATATATATATATATATATATATATATATATATATATATATATATATATATATATATATATATATATATATATCTATACTATACTATAAAACATATATAAATTACAACACATTTATGCACAAAAGTCTTAATTTTTAAGACTGTACAAATTATAAAACATAATGCACAACTTATTATACCTAATGTACAAACCAGTTATGCTTTGAAAAAAGAAAAAGACTTTGAGCGGCAGATTTTTTGTTCAACATTTGAATAAACGAGTTTTAAATTTTTGAAAATTCAAAATGTTTATCACAGTCAATTTCCTTAAATTCTGGCTTTTGCCATAATTATAATATTCGGCTTTTGCTTTCCTTAAATTCAGGCTTTAGCCTTATAATATGAAGAAACCTTGCCCACATACATTCAACGCCAGCTCGATCCACCGCCACCATCACCCCATATCTCCCTCATCCCCATCTCTCTAACCCCTAATCTCAGTCGCCACTTCGACACTACACACCTGCTGCTCACTATCATCTGGTGCTGCCTCAACCATCCTCCATCACCATTACGACATCATACTACCAAACCACCGCCACCGCTGATGCACAATTATGCAGATCCACGATGTGTCCCATCTTTTTCTGTCATCCCCTTTTCAAACGATTCCAAGCCCCAAACCTCTGTGCTTGTCTTCAACCACCGAAACACTTCTTTGATTGCACATACGTATGACGCCAAGCTTATGTAGCAGTCTTCAACTACCAAAAGACTTCTCCTATCGCCCCTATTTATGACCTATCTCTTTCTGGATAGTCGTTCAGAGACACAAACACACACAACCCTACATCTAATCAGAGACACAAACACAATCAACCCGACATCTAATCAGAGACACACATCGTATTTTATACTTATTTACGAACTCTCTCTCCATGTCTTATCTTTTTGTTGTAGGATTTTTAGGGTCCTACTTGATATTGTGGATGATTGGTTGTTCTTTTCAAGAAAGAAATGAGGACATTAGCATGTTGGGGGACTTGATTGTGCAGTTCATTGCATTTTTTTAATGGTCAGGGTAGTGCTTTCATGACAGGTATATTCTAACTCGAGTTAATTTTTGGGCTTGCAGAGTATTGACGTCTTATGTGTGCTTTTTTGGGATTGTATTGAAAAGGTATTTTGTCAATTTGACAGTTTTTTTATTTCTATTTATCCTTTTTGTAGTTGAGTCAACACGTGAAGCATCTTTTGTATTTGCAAATGATTTAAATAAACAAAATACAAAATGGAAGTGAAAAGAAGCAAAAATGGAAAGGTAGAGAACGATGTAACATGCCATTACAGTTTACCTCCATCTGTGTTTCTTTTTTGTAATATTTGAAAGTTACATGTACGTGTGTCTTGGTGGTTTGGTTAATAAATGTAAGTTAAACCCAGCAAAGAAATTTCTTAAATGGATGTGTCACTTTGTTGCACACCACCTGCTTGTGTAAATTCTTCCTTAATCTGAACCTTCTTTCTAACCTGCAAAACTATGTATGTGACTATCTTTGCATCTAAACTTACTAATGTGTTGTTTTTGTAGAGTAACCATGGTCCACGTGATACAAGTGCACGATCTGGTACAAGGAGACCTAACAAATGACACATCAAAGGAAATTTAAAAAAAAAATGATGAAAAAGAAAAACGGCCTGAAGCTTTTTCAAGAATTTTTTTTGCTTGGTTGAAGTAAATATAAATATTGGGTTATTTTCTTTCACAATGGGTGAAAAACATACCTGTTTATATCAATTTTCTTTCATTTTAAGTAATCTCTTATCATTTTTGTAGGTTTCTTGGTTGAATATGGTAGTTGCACAAAACAACGGCATGGAGGAGGCAATACTTGAGATTGGAATAGGTAGGCTGGTATTTTTTTGCTAACACATATTCCTTTTTCTTCAAATATAGTTATAAAGTTGACTATAATATGTAAATGTTGAGAAGTATGCTTTACATGATTCCTGCTATATCATTTATCTGAAATTATATCCATTAACTCCCTGTCATGATCATAATTAAAAAATAAGATTCTTATGAAAATTAATAAAAGTATTAGCCACCTGCCAAGTTTGGCATTCATATCAATTGAAAAGGTATCCAATACGGGACTCATGGCATTGCTGCAAATTTTTCATGAAAGTTCATGTGTTCCTGCAATTATTGTTTTCTCACCATGTGTTAGTTCTCCACCTTTACCAACCTGTTTTCCAAGATACAGAAAAAATTACAAAAATTGAAAGGGAAAACGTTGGCAGGAAGAACAAATAAAAAGAAAATTTCAAAAACGATCCCTAAGTATCACTAATTATTGCAATTTTGGTCCCAAAATGTTTCCAGTAATCTCCACCAATTCATTTCAATAATATGGGGACTGGATGTGTCTGAATACAAGGTGTGTGACATGACATTGTATCGCTAATTTTTGCAATTTTGATGGATTGCTAAAAAGTCAGCCGTAGAAGCTATGTTCCTTCTTTGGCGCATGGAGATATTTTTTTTCTTGGCGTTTTTGTATCTAAATAAAGTTATGATCTCAATGGTGTTATGAGTTGATATGTAATTTGTCTTTGTGGTGGAAGGTTATAGAGCCATGTTGGTCATCTTTCTTAAAAATGGACAGTTGTACAGAGTTCGAGAGAAGGTTGGGCAAAAATACCCCTCACAGGGTCTCATTTTTTTCACATCAGATCAAATGACCCTTCAATGGATCGGCGCTCTGCTTGCTACATACAAGGTTTCTTTTTTTCATAATTTTTAGGTGGAGTTGGGTGGAAATTCCCTTCATCGGATAATTGTTTAGTGGCCACAACTTCATTTGGTTCTGCCCTCTATATCTGTTCCGGTTCCAATAGCTTAAGGGAACGAAGCCTGCTGGGGCTTTCCACTGCATCACTTTTAAATACAAAGCAATATATGGTTGCTATAATAAGTAGTTTTTATAGTACAATGCTAATGTTGGAATAAAATCATTTATTTGCAGGTTTGATACGAAGGGGTGGAATTGTTTCTTGAAGATTTCATTTGTATGATTCTGTATTTTTAGCCCGTCTTTGTAGCAAGATTTTTAATATTTCATTTTTTTTTGAGATTTTTGTTCTTTGAATATTGTAAATCTTAGACTATATTCATATCTAGATTTGCAATATTTAGTTGTATCTGAAGTTTTTTTTATAAAATTTGTGATTTTTAATCATTTTATAATGTGAAGCTTTGATTGAGGCAAGTTAGCTCAACTCGACCAAACAACTCGGAAATTGATCAAACTTGAGTCAAACTCGGTCAAATTCAACCAACTCGGTTTACTTTGTCTTTTGTTCATATTATAACATTCTACTTCTATTTATCATTTCATTGCAAATATCCATATAGTTCCACATCGATTTCTAAAAGTTTTTTCCATTTTTGGTCCCACACTCTCAGGTATTTACCCAAACAAAATGTTTACTTTGGTAGATTATGACATTATACTTTACTTAAATGCGAGTTCTCCGCAAACGAAATGTTTACTTTCTCTATTTTTTTGGATTATAGCATTGCACTTCTATTATTGTTGTTATTATAGCATTGTACTTTCCTTAAATGCGAGTTCAGCCCAAACTAAGCATTTACTTAGTTTTATTTTTTGCTGATTATAGCCTTGTACTTTTTGTTTTTACAAAATTTGTTAGATTTAAGAATTTTTACACTTTTGGTCCAAAAAATTGTTTTGCCCATTGTCCCTTTGTTTACTTTGTCTTTTGTTCAGATTATAACATTCTACTTCTATTTATCATTTCATTGCAAATATCCCTATAGTTCCAAACCGATTTCTAAAAGTTTTTTCCATTTTTGGTCCCACACTCTCGGGTATTTACCGTCCCCTATATCGTTGGAAAGGTAATCAATCGCTCGAAAAGAAATTAATCACTCTCATATTCGCCAACTCCCCCTCCCATGTGCAACCTAAAACCTAAAAAGTAATTGCCGAAACAAAACTATTTGCCGCCGCCGCATTGCGCGGGTACGCACCTAGTATATATATATATATATATATATATATATATATATATATATATATATATATATATATATATATATATATATATATATATATATATATATATATATATATATATATATATATATATATATATATATATATATATATATATATATATATATAATATTTATATTCAATGACCCGAAACCCGATAGGGCATCGCCCTGAACCCGACCCGAAACTTTTAGGGTCGGGTATGGGTCTCGCCGCCCCGACCCGTTGCCATTCCTAAAGAAAACCTAGTCTTTTGCTCTCTGTTTTTCTCTGTAACTCACGATGAATTGAATTTGCACACACAAAATGAAAAATGGCTGAAATAAACATATATATAATTGGGCCAAATAGATTTGGGCTTCCTCATGGGCCAAAAAAAACCCAACAAATCTCCCCCTTTTTTGCCTATGAGGAAGAGTTCGCCATTCCGGCGATCGAGCAACATATCTTCAACTTTTCCCTTGCTAAAGCTTTAGTCAACATATCAGAACCATTATCATCGGTATGAACTTTATTAAGTTCAAACAACTTGTCTTCAAGAGCATCTCTAATCCAATGATACCTCACATCGATATGTTTTGTTCTTTTGTGAAACATAGAATTCTTCGCAAGGTGAATAGCACTTTGATTGTCACAAAGAACCACGTAGCGCTTTTGCATGAAGCCAAGCTCTTGCATAAACCTTTTCAACCACAATAGTTCTTTGCACGCTTCTGTTGCCGCCATATATTCAGCCTCGGTGGTAGACAAAGCAACACACTTTTGTAGTCTTGACTGCCATGACACAGCTCCCCCTGCAAAAGTCATCAAATATCCAGAAGTGGATTTCATGTTGTCTTTGTTTCCTGCCATATCAGAATCAGTATACCCAACAAGCATTGCTCCCCCTTTCCAAAAGTTATACCCAATTTGGAAGTACCACGTAGATATCTGAAAATCCACTTCACTGCTTCCCAATGCTTTTTACCTGGGTTTGATAGAAACCGACTAACAACACCTACTGCATGTGCAATATCAGGCCTTGTACACACCATTGCATACATCAAGCTACCAACGGCTGAGGCATATGGAACTCTATCCATCTCTTCAATCTCCTTCTTAGAAGAAGGGCAGTCTTTATCAGTCAATTTAAAGTTGTTAGTAAGAGGTGAACTAACCACTTTAGCTTTATCCATATTGAACCTACAAAGCACCTTATCAATGTATTGCTACTGTGACATGTGTAACTTCTTTGAAGCTCTATCCCTAATAATCTGAATGCCAATAATATGTTTTGCTGGCCCCAAGTCTTTCATAGCAAAAGACTTGCTCAATTCTTTCTTCAGGTGGACAATTCTCTCTGCATTCTTACCAACAATCAACATGTCGTCAACATAAAGTAATAAAATGATGAAATCATCACCACCAAACCTCTGGTAGAAAACACGGTGATCTGAAGTAGTCTTTTTGTAGCCTTGCTCCCCATGACTGACTCAAATTTCTTGTACCACTGTCTTGGTGCTTGCTTCAACCCGTAAAGACTTTTCTGAAGTTTACAAACATAATCTTCTTTGCCCTTAACCTGAAAACCTTCAGGTTGCTCCATATAGATTTCCTTGTCCAAATCACCATGAAGGAATGCTGTCTTGACATCCATCTGCTCAACCTCAAGATCAAGGCTAGCAGCTAAACCAAGAATCACCCGAATAGAACCCATCTTCACGACTGGAGAGAAAATCTCATCAAAATCAATACCCTTTCTTTGACTGAATCCTTTGACCACCAACCTAGCCTTGTACCTAGGCCGTGAGGTATGTTCTTCAATCTTCACTTTGTATACCCATTTGTTCTTCAAAGTTCTCTTGCCTTTAGGTAACTTTACTAACTCAAATGTATTGTTTTCATGCAAGGAATTCATCTCATCTTGCATAGCTTCAACCCACTCTCTTTTGTGCTCATCTTCCATGGCTTCTGTATAACATTCTGGCTCTCCCCCGTCAGTGACTAAAACATATTCATCAGCAGAATAACGAGTGGAAGGATGACGATCTCTCGCTGACCGCCTAAGTGGGACAAATGGTGGTATATCTGGCACTGGTAGATCTGGATGCAACTCATCATCTAACTCTGATTGCTCTTGGACTTCATTTTCATCAGTACCATGTTGTTCATCATTCTGAACACTATCTTCATTCTGTGGCTCAAGATGTTGAGGAGAGACCGGATCCAAATCAATAAGATTATCAGTAGATTGAGGAACTATCTTTATCTTCTCAATATCTTTCAATGTCTGATCTTCCACAAATACAACATCACGACTTCTTACAAGTTTCTTCAAAACTGGATCATATAACCTGTATCCAAACTCATCTTGGCCATATCCGAGGAATATGCACGGCTTGGTCTTCACATCAAGCTTTGATCTTTCATCTTTGGGAATATGCACAAAATCCTTGCATCCAAAGACCCGCAAATGATGATACGAAACGTCTTTGTTACTCCAAACCCTGTCAGGGACATCAAAAGACAAAGGAACAGAGGGAGTAAGATTAATAACATGTACCGCCATATTCAAAGCTTCACCCCAGAAAGAATTAGGTAATGCTGCATGTGAGAGCAAACATGTAACTCGCTCAGTCAATGTTCTGTTCATTCGTTCTGCTAAACCATTTAGTTGTGGTGTCTTTGGAGGAGTCTTTTGGTGCCGAATACCTTGCTCTCTACAATAAGTATCAAAAGGACCAATGTATTCACCTCCATTATCTGTTCGAATACACTTAAGCTTCTTCCCAGTTTGCCTCTCAACTAAGGCATGAAACTGCTTGAACGCACCAAATACTTGATCTTTGGACTTTAAGATATAAACCCATACCTTCCTTGAATGATCATCGATGAATGTGACAAAGTATAAGCAGCCCCCAAGTGATCTAGTCTTCATGGGACCACATACATCGGAATGTACCAGATCAAGTATATTCTCCTTCCTAGAGGGAGGATGACTCTTGAAGGAAACTCTATTTTGCTTACCCGCCAGACAGTGAGAACACTTCTTCAAATGAACATCATGCACACCTGTCAACACATTTTTCTTCAACAGTAGAGACATACCCTTTTCACTCATGTGACCAAGTCTCTTATGCCACAAACTAGTCATATCAGTATTCACCACTGCATTGACCCTATCTTTAGAGATCTGTGGATGTGCCATGTACAATTTTGAAGTTCTTTTACCTCTTGCCACGATCAAAGAACCACGAGTGAGTTTCCAAATTCCATCACCAAAGTTGCTGTGGTAACCATCATCATCAAGTAAGTCAGTGGATATCAAATTAAGTCTAATATCTAGAACATGTTTTACATTGTGTAAAACCAACTCCATCCCAGTATCAAACTTCAAACAAACATCACCAACGCCAACAATCTTTGATAGCCCACTATTACCCATCTTAACAGTCCCAAAGTCACCGGGAGTATAAGATGAATAAAAATCCCTTTGTGATGTCACATGACACGTAGCACCACTGTCAATAACCCAACTCGAATCATCATGTGCAAGGTTAACCATATCATAATCACAACAGATAAAGAACTCTTCTGTAGCAGTATTAGCTTCAGCACCATCATTGCCACCTTCATCTTTCTTATGGTTGTTCTTTTGTTGGTTGTAATTAGCCTTCTTGTTTTCCTTTTTCAACTGTCTGCAAAATCGTATTGTGTGCCCTTTTCTACCACAATGATAGCACTCAAAATCAGCAAACTTTCCTTTGGATTTACTACGATGCTTTCCTTTGTTACTCAGACCTCTACTTTGACTTCTCCCCCTGTTTTCTGTAACCATGACATCTGAACTAGAAGAGGAAGCTTGTGACTTTCTTCTCGTCTCTTCATTTAAAATACTGCTTTTAGCCAATTCCATGGTGATAATACCATCCGGTGCAGAGTTGGACAATGATGTCCTAAAAGTCTCCCAAGAATCCGGTAAAGTGCCAAGGAGCCATAAGCCATGTATCTCATCTTCAAACTTGATACCCATTCCTTCAAGCTGATTAATAATTCCTTGAAAAGAATTCAAATGATCTGTAATAGGATTTCCATCATGGTACTTCAAAGCTATCGACTGTTTAATCAAGAACAGTTTATTATTCCCGGTCTTCCGAGCATACAACTGCTCAAGCTTGTTCCACAAAGTACGAGCATGAGTCTCCCCGCTGATATGGTTCAAAACATTATCATCAACTGCTTGTCGAATATACCCACAAACTTTCCTGTGCAAAATATTCCATTCTGCATCAGTTTTATCTTCAGGTTTATCCGTACTAAACACAGGCGCATAATAATCTTTCACATAAAGAAGGTCTTCCATCTTGCCTTTCCAAATATGATAATTAGAACCATTCAAATTAACCATCCTACTTGTCTTATCTTCCATCGTTCAAACAAGTAACCAAATAACAAGAACCAATAGCTCTGATACCAAACTGATGGGAAAAACGCAGCCACAAACGGTAAACAATAATTGCGGAATTAATCTTCGTTTGAGTAAACTTTCCCGACTTGAATGAACCTTTGAGGATGATAACAAATAACGTATTTTAGATAAAACCAAAACATCCCCAATGCAGTTTTATAACCAATCTAATCAGCCCCAAGACAATAAACAATCAACCAAAATATAACACCAGAATTTTAGCGTGGAAAACCCCTCAAAACGAGAGTAAAAAACCACGGGACTACTAGAGCCACTTCAAATCCACTACCATCAATATTTGAGCAATACAAAGTCTTCTCTAGATGAACTAGAGGTATACAACAGCCATCATATACTTGGAAACAAAGTACATCAAGTATATGGAATCAAACAACAAAGAGAAAGGAAAGAAATCACCAAATAAGTGCTGCTGTCCAGCAGCAAACAGATGCAGCGTTTCCCAATGCTCTGGAACAGATCTGGACAAGCCAACCGGATAGAATGTCGGTATGGATGTTAGGAAGCCGCTGTCCGAAAATCAAGGCAAACGGACCGACGAATCTCCGGGAAATGATGAAACACTGTAGGGGTATCCAGAAAAACGGAAATGAAGAAAACCTAGTCTTTTGCTCTCTGTTTTTCTCTATAACTCACGATGAATTGAATCTGCACACACAAAATGAAAAATGGCTGAAATAAACATATATATAATTGGGCCAAACAGATTTGGGCTTCCTCATGGGCCAAAAAAAACCCAACATCTCGAATAATAGCTACATCACTAACTACATTATAGGCAAAGATTAAATGCATTCTCAGGAACTATATCTGATCCAAAAGAACAAAGGAATAAACAATACGACAAAGACGAGGAGATAGAATACGAAAGACGATATGTTTATTAGATTGCTTGGTGTCTATTCATTGATAGGCGTTTAGCTTCTTAGGCAGATATCATATATATCGGTGACCCGACACAAATGGCCCTTAGCTTTGTTTATGGCCAGTTATACAAATTGATTCCAAGTTCAGAACTCAACTCATGTTTTTATTCTTTTCTTTGGGCTTTTTGGGTGCATATATGTGGCGAAAACTAATACCAGGAAATAACAACTGTAAATATCCAGTTGTACGGTTTTATACATTATCCTTGGATCGAGCATAAGATGAAAAGATACATCCATGCCCATGCTTCTGATTTGATGGAAAGGAATATAAAAGAGAAGAAAAGTACCATATGAGAATGTCAAAGGTCTGCAACTTTAGCTGTTTTTATTCCTTGGACAGCACAAGTCTAACAGTAAGTAACTGCTAAGACAGGTTAAGTTAAACTGGCTGGAACCACTATCATGTCCATCCCAGTGCCAATTAAAGTGTTTAACCTGTCAATAACGGGTGCATATGGACCCCACTAGAAGCTTGTGTAGTGGTTAAACTAGCATAGTTTATAAAAAATAAAAAATAAAAAGTCGCTTAGTGATACGCATAATGTTCTGATCTAGCACTCAAAGATACAGATTACATAAATCTATAGAAATATCTCCGCATGCAAAAATTACGTTCTACTTGTACGGATGACTTGTTTTCATCATCACAATTATATGCTTTATTCCCACTAATGTACATATCTTTTCTCCAAATATTTACTTTTTCCAAGGATTTCAATCTGGTGAACTAAGCTACAGAGGCATATTTGTATGGGATGGCGGGCTGCCCCAAATTGGTTAATGGAGGTACTTTGTCCACCAACATGCAACAGATGCTCTAAGGCCTTCCGGAGTGGGGTGCGGCGTTGTGTGTGAGCCTCACCAAAAATGAGGTGAACACCGCACCCCTAGTGAGAGCACCTTGCACTTTTGAGCCCGTGCAAGGTTGTGACGTCGTGCGAGCAAAAGAAACAGGTTGGTGTGGCTTGTACACTAAGTTTAAATAATTGTACCAAAATCAAGGTTAGCTCATTCGTTTATTCATTTGTGTTCGTTTATTTGTTCGGTTAACTTAATCAAACGAACATGAACAAGCCCTCGTTCGTGTTCGTTCGGTTCGTTTACAGCCCTAATTATGTTAATCAATGATCGATTATATGTGTGGAATATACAATGTAAGGAGATAAAGCATGAATGTATAGCTAACTACCAAATACATTCTCAATCATAAATGAATAAAGAACAATGTAGAGATAAAAAATCTAGTTCGATTATAATCACAAATGAATTAAACAAACATAAAAAATTTAGTGCATTTGTAATCATAAAGTCGATGTTGCAGCCTTAATCGTTATTCTTGTTGCTACCATCACACATAAAAACAAAGATGGGACACCCTTCATCATTGTTGTTCTTGATTTACACCTGCAAAATCAAGTTGAAAGATATCAAAAATTGATTATAACCATATTAAACTTACCAAAGTTATAATCAGAAATTGTTATAACTGATGTTCTAATCATTTACGCAATTATAATCATAAATAATTATGACAATATTAAAGCTAATCATATATGATTATGTTTATGTTTTTCATTTGTTGGTTTTGTATGATAATCATTTATCATTATCATTATAATCCGAACAGGCTTATCATGTAACTGTTTGTAATGTTAATCATTGATGATTAACATTATACAAAAAATCAACGTTTGTATTCGTTTGCATTGTAAATCATTCATGATTTCCAGTATAATCATACCAAAATTTAACTTATTCTCTCAAGTATACTGTCTCAGCACCTAATCATCCAATAAATGCAATTGTCAGTACAATAATTAGCAAAAGAACATCATATAATCGTCAATAAATAACACATATAATCATCAATGAATACTTCTCTCCATATAATCGTCAACAGATTAACATCATATAAACATCAATGAATATAACATGATATCATACAACTGCCCATATAATCATACACGAATATAATTGAACATCATATAATCAACAATTAGGTGTTTTGAGAATTATTCAATTAAAATCATGCCAAATTTCATCAAAACGACCTATTGTGATAATAATAACCTAAGTTTTTCGTTGCATAATAACTATCATTCTTGCTAAATTGCAATTGTGTTCATTGATGATTATATGTGTTAATAATCTATGAATAACACTTATAATCATCAATGAATATAACATAATATCAAATAATTGTCTATATAATCACATAATTGAACATCATATAATTAGCAATAAGGTGTTTGAGGATTCTTCAGTTAAAATCATGCCAAATTTCATTAAAGCAACCTACTGTGAGAACAATAACCTAAGTTTTTCGGTTGCATACTAACTATCAATCTTGCTAAATTGCAATTGTGTTCATTGATGATTATATATGTTAATCATCAATGAATAACACTTATAATCATCAATGAATTAACATAAAATCAATAACTATGTATATAATCAAAAATAAAATTAGAAAATATATAAAAAAAACTTAACAATTTAACTATAAAAAGGATAACATAAATTTATATTTAAATCCAAACAAAATTTTATAACAAAAAATCAGCAAATTAACCTTATATTTGTTATTCATCAAAAATACCTACTGTGAGATTTAACAAGTACGAAATTCTGTTATCATGTGAGATTTAACAAGTACGAAATTCAGTTTCATAATAGAGTAACATCTATATCTACACACTAACTTCTATATTTACATACTAACATCTACATTTCGGATTTCGTTAATCAAGTATGAATTTCAACTTGATATCAAAATATAGAAGTGTTAATTAAATCAGGTACGAATTTTAGTTTTAGGTTTACCTTTTGAAGAAATAGCGATTACGAACTTTGTGAATGTAGATGAAGCTCAATTTGTCAAGACAACCACTCAACATCTGTGAGTTTGTGTTCTTCTACGATACAAGTGACAACGACAGACACTCGTGAGTCGTAAGGGCTGAAGGGCACTGTGAAGACTCGTCAACTACCCTGATCAGTCATATGCTTCACATGGATCTGGGCAATTCGATTCCATAGCCATGCCGGAGAATTCTTCACTTTCTGATGACCTTGACCGGAGTAGCTATTAGAGGAGTAGGTCTGGGGGGATGAGTTTGATGAAAACGAACCTGATGCCAAAAGATGAAGAGCATCGGAATATGAAAGGATATTAACATTCAGAGGAACTAGACCAGAAACGAACATCGTTTGAGAAAATTTGGAAGAAGTCACAGGGTTTTATGATAAAGGGAAGAGGGAGAAAGAGAAGGTGAGTGCTTAATTTTAGGGATTTAAAACCAATTTACAGATTTTCTGGATAATAAGATTACAAATTTACCCTTAATGTATAATAATTTTTTTAATTAATTATATTGTTTTTAAATTTTCATAATTAATACGTTAATATAATCCATAGATCTAAACATTTAATGGTTGTCATGTGTTCTCGCATTCTCAACCTTTTAAGTGTTCTCATTTTATTCTATATATATATATATATATATATATATATATATATATATATATATATATATATATATGAAATTACCATATTACCCTCCTGAGTAGGGTTGGATCTAGATGATTGGAATCAATGACTATTCCTTGTTCGTAAAGACATTGAAGAAGAAAAGGATTACATGAAAAATGAAAACTTGTGCAGAAAACTTAAAGTATTTTTATTAGTTACACACAACTACATCATATTACCTATGTGAATATGTATATTCTATGATAATTGCTTCTAAATCATCACGACCTCTCAAAATAACCATCACAACCCAATATGTAACCATTGCAATTCTTGTAGAAATAATGGCACTAACTTCCACTTGTAACTGCCACTTTAATCACTATTCTACAGTGACACTTATTAAATAAAATTCTAAAATAATCCTAAGTCTAGCTTAATATTTCAACAAACCCCCTTAAGCTAGACCGGCAAAACACCAATCTTATAGTCTTGAACAACTTGAAACCTTTCCAACTTTGTTGCTAATCAGAGTCCAGTCTCTAGCACAAAAGAACCATCTTTGTACCAACATCAAATAAACAAATATTTCCTGCACTTGTTTTAATAGAAATGTACTTCAAAAAAGAAAACTACCAATATCTTTTCACTTGGTCATCAATCACCACAAATTGCAGGTACATTGCTGCAATCAACCGAGAACGTCTTTACAAAGAATTAATGAACTTTCATCAACATTTGTAGTTAACTCCATCTTCTTATAGAATCTCTTATGATTTTGTTGGGACTAATCTCAAAACTTCATCTTCTTATCTTGTTGTACAAG
The DNA here is from genome assembly GCA_023525715.1 of Cichorium intybus. NCBI lineage: Eukaryota > Viridiplantae > Streptophyta > Magnoliopsida > Asterales > Asteraceae > Cichorium > Cichorium intybus. The sequence goes on along the minus strand of CM042012.1, from coordinate 3,527,702 downwards.
ATGGTAACAAGGGATGTTTTTACTAAGAACTAACTAACCCTTCCATTAATCCCACCAAAGAACATCGTTACATTTTGTAACACCCAATCATACAAGCATCTTTTATAACCTTGAGGCCTTTTGCTTACATACTCACAATATTTTTATTTATTTACTACAAAACAATAATAAATCATTTTCTCATTTACATAATAATATACCGCATGACAATATCCTGCTTCCATGATCCCATGCTTTTCTTTTCTAATTATATATAAAAATTTGACGACAACCTCCTTTTACTAAAAAAATAAACTTGATGGCAGCCTCGTTTTTATAACATGATCTAAAGAGGAAGGATATAGTCGTAACTTTTATGTACGTGTTCTCACTCCTTTTCCTTTATTGCGACTTTTGTTACCCACCTGCTGTAAGAATTTGACAATACATATGTCTTCTACTTTTAGCAATCGGATCATACTACCCTACAAATTATAACCAAATTACCATTGTCGAGATCCATGTGAAGTATAACTGGAACCATTCCGGAAAGCAACTCAAAGATTAATGATATCATCTCCTTTATATTTACATTTGATGGTTCTTTTTCATCCAAAAACACATGAAAATCAGCTCCATTAATGTATCTCCCATTTAAGAAAGATAACACATACCACCCATGGATACATCTCTCACCAAAAGGCATGTTATACAACCCACCATCTCTACAGAAAAACATGACCACAAATCTGATGCGTCCTCGCTATCATTTTTTCTCTGGCTCTCTCTTGTTTCTCTCCTTCAAATTATTTATATCACTCTTTTTTTTAGCCTTACCACAGAAATGCAGAAACACAACGCAACTGTAAGACCCTAATCCCGAAATGCCCAAGTTCAATGTTAAAGGAATGAGATTTTAGGAGAATATGTAGTTAGAGTCGCTAAGCTAAGGGTTAGCGTCGCTAAGTGGGTTAGAGTCATTAAGTTAATGGTTAGAGTCGCTAAGTTCGACAGGTTTGTGGGATGGCACGATCTTCAGTTAGCGACGCTAACATTAAGTTAGCAACGCTAACTGTTTTGTTTGGGCCAAAACCCTAGATTTTGACTTATGGGCAATATATAAGGGTGCCAAACTCTAGGGTAGCCACCAATTGACATATTTCAGCTCCTAAAATCGTCCCAAGTCTCTCTCTCTCTCTCTCAAGCCTCCTTGAAGTGATTTTTGGTGTTCTTGCCCATTTTAGAATATTTCTTGGAAGATGGAATGTGCATGGTGATGCTAGAAGTTGTTCTTCATGGTTGAGTCTTCAATATCTGTAATTTTGGACCTCTATGAGTATAAAGCTTATTCCTTTTTGTGTATCTAGTGTTTGTGATGATAGAAATGGATTTTTGGCCCTTTTTGGCTTAGTCATTGGAACTTGGTAGAAAAGTTCTGACATTTATGCTTCTTGTAGCATTTCTAGAGCCATTAAGGCAGTTTAGAGAGTGAGCCAAGCTCTATTGAGTGGTTTGTATGGTTGTTTGGCTAGCTTTTGAGCTTTTGGACTTAGATTTGAGTTTTGGGCATGTATGATCATAAAGGTGGCAACTTTATGAGTCAATATTCATTTTGGATTAAGTTCCGAAAGGACTTAACACCCTAGCTGAATGGATTAAGAGCTTAATGAAATTCTAGGACTGTTCATATTTAGCGATGCTATCTGGGGAAGATAGCGATGCTAACTTGTTGTTGACAGTTGACTTTGACTTACCTTTTACCGTTAACTTTTTGACCAGTTTGACTTTTGGTCAAACTTGAGGGTTCGGGGTACCAGTCTTAGAAGTTTATCATGTTTGGGGTTAGGAAGTTCTAAGTGAAGTTTACCTTTATTAGGGAGTTCGTATTGTCGGGATCTGAGGACACTCGCGTGGAGTGTTGTCTAGCTTGCGGTTGCTGATCAGGTGAGTCTCCTCACTATACTATGGGTGAAGTTGCATGCGTAGGTAGCCTTAATTACCGTGTATAGTAATGTGTATTAGCTGGGAGTGCCTTACGTTATCTGATTGTATGGTTGGTAACAGGAACCCGATAGGTTAGGCTGTATGCTTAGACTTTTGTGCTTGTATGTGATAGTCATTGGATTCGTTCTGGCGATTGAAGAATAATTGACCGATCGAGGGTTGCTGCATGATAAAGCACGATGCATGATCGGTCGTACCTGGGCACCCGAAGATCAAAGAATGAGTTGACTCGGTGACAGACAGAACGGGGCAAGCTCGTGAGTTCTTAGCCGAAGCGGATAGGGGTAAGCCCGAGAGTCGGGTTGTTCGGGGTAAGCTCGAAGACTTTTTGTGATTGTGTTTTATGTGATGGATAGTGTGGTATTTTGGGGAACTCACTAAGCTTTGTGCTTACTCTTTTACCCTAACTGTTTTTCAAGTATTTGCTAGCTTGAGCTTGGAGCAAGGCGTGACTGTATCGCAGAGGTTTGGGTATCAAGTCTTCCGTTAGATAATGATTGTAAACGTTTTCAATAAACACGATTTAAAATGTCTTTGAAATACTAAGTTTGAATTGGATGGTTTCTATTTTATAATCTGTTTTATGTACTTGACCCGTTTTTAAAAAGAATTTTTTTTACAGATTTGGGACGTTACAGCAACCCTCTATTTTTCTTTCCTCGCTTCGTTCTTTATTTTATTCTCATATTTTAATCTTAAACCACCACGGCTCTGATACCACTATTTTGGAGAAGACAATAAAGAAGAAAATGATAATAGGAAGAAAAATGAAAACTTGTGCTGGAAACTTAAAGTACTTTTATCAGTTACACACAACTACATCAAATTACATATATGAATATATATATATATATATATATATATATATATATATATATATATATATATATATATATATATATATATATATATATATATATATATATATATATATATATATATATATAGTCTATGATAGTTGCTTTTGAATCATCACGACCTTTCAACGAAACCATCGCAACCCTTTCTATAACCATTACAATTCTTGTAGAAATAATGGCACTAACTTTCACTTTTAAATGCCACTTTAATGACTATTCTTCAATGACACTTATTAAATAAAGTTTTAAAATAATATTAAGTCTAACTTAATATTTCAACATTTTGTTGAGAAAGTGTGTAGTCTGATCCAAACACATAAGACCACAACATTCGAGACAAGCCAAAGGCTCACTCAAGAATGCAACTATCATCTACGATATGGTAGCGTGTATTCTAGACAAAGCCCTTCGACAGAAGACTGAAGGAGGACCTTAGGCAGAAGCCAAAGCTCATATGGGAGCAAGGCCAACCAGTGAAAGTGACACTTGGTAGCAGCCAAGTCTTTTGGTGAAAGTTGGTGTTTCCCTCTACGGACAGAATTTCATCATGACATTAGTAGCTTGAGCTATGGTCACTGGAGTGAATCGTCAGTACTAGAGGAGACCGTGGATGAATCAAAAGTCAGACACTCAAGATAGTCAGCAAGAGAGGCTGTTGACCGAGGAGGTTATTAAGCCGAAGATTTTAGATGCAAAGAACTTCACACACAAGAGAAGTTCAAACAGAAGTGTTCAGTTCAGGTTGAATAGCCTTAGACCAGAGACTCGGTTTAGACTCAAATGCCTTGAGACGTATACTCAATTCATACCGGAGAGTTCTCAGACGATAGAGTTGGTTCCAAGACTAGAGTTCAGTCCCACAGAAGAAGTAGAAGCTTAGTCAGACAGTTACACAAGTTCATATCGGAGCCAAGACACTCAATCGAAGACCAAGGAGGCATTCTTGACCAAGGAGAATCATGTCAAGACCAGCCTTGGTGTTGTGTCATTAGCTAACAGATTATATTGGGAACATGCGTGGGGTACATGGCTCTATGTCACAGGGCAGCATGGGGAGCAAGAGTTGGCAATCTGTAGGTTGTCAAATCAGTATGGTACTATAGGCCCTAGATTACACGCATTAGACCCACCTTTCTGCTTATATATTTCGACCTTCTTCACAATGTATGTATATATCCAATATTCAGATTGTGAATATTGTAAAGATTGGTAGTCATAGATCTCTCTCCATTGTAAATCATTGAAGTTTATCAATGAAAATCTATCGTTGTTTCGCATGGTAAGAACGATTTTTTTATTTAAATTGTCGAATTTCGGCTTAAGAACCGATTATACATTTTTCACAATAGGTTTCTAGTTGATGGTTATATAATGTATCATAGGTCCTTATACAAAGGACTAAGTCACTCTGTGTGACTCTTTATAAAATAAACATAATAGGAAGAACAAATCAACCTATCATGACATCATACTATATAGACATCTACTTCGTGACAGGATGTACCATCCTAATCGAGTGTTCTTGATCCTGTTATACGACCATCATTATTGTTTAAACATTATTTATTTCTATGTAATCACATTGAATGTCTGCATGATCACCATTTTTCTTATATGTAAGTCTGTCACACAAATATTATGTTATGCAAATGCTTGCACAATAACTATTTCTAACAAGAAACCCATTCACACATTATAAGTAATATCATAGCATAACATCTTGGACTCAAAAACAATAAATCAAGTAGCATGCTTTATCTTTGATAAAAATTGTATCAATTCAGTTACTCAAAAAGGGGTCTATAAACAAACACTTAGCATGCTAGATTTTATACAAGAATTCTCTTCACAAAAACAATTATGATATAAATCATTCTAAGTTTAGCTATGTAACCCCAAAATGAGAAAATCTCGCATGTACTCGCCTTAGAAAGTTAGTTCAATTAACTTCCTATTCTCCTTTACTTACCTTTCCTTCTAAACCTGCACAATTATAACATTTAGGGACAACGTGCAACAAATACTTGCTCTAAGGTCATAAGCTCAAGTTTGACTTCTACTAGTCAAACAATCATTTACCAAAACCGGATACAATCCAGGTATTTGGATTTTCTTGTTATGTACTTGCATTATGATATTTTAAGTAATTATTTCATTTTCTAAATGCAAACCTAATGAGAAAAATACAAAAAATAGCCTAATCACTTAAGATTTTTCCAAAAATTAGTCAAATGACCAAAATAGCCATGATTTTCGCAGATAAAGAAGGGCCATCTGCGAAAATGGCATTAAACTGCGATTTTTTTTATTTTTTTATACATGAAAATGATATTTGAACCATCTGCGAAAATCAATCATAATCTGTAATACTCTTTCTACTATTTGCGAAAAATTTTAAATTTTTTATAATTATTAATACTTTTTATACGTAAAGTTGTTTGGGAAAAGTTGAGTATTAATTGCGAAAAGTAGAACTTTGACTGCAAAAAGTAGAACAATGGGAGACTGTAAATGGGAAGCCAGAATACGTTAGACCATTTATTAATAATTACGCTTTGGAAATTTCAAAATATATAACTTACAATGAGTTATTGAAGTTGGTCAAATGGAAGACATACATGGAAGATAGATCACACATTATGTTGTGTTTTCAACATCCTGATTTGTGTTATGTGTTTAACGTTGTCGATGTTCGTGATGTACGTCTCATGGTCCATGCTATCGAAAGTTCTAAAAAATTGTTGCTAATTTGTATCGAAAGTTCTAAAAACGTTACTTTTTGCAGTCAAAGTTCTACTTTTCGTAATTAATACTCAACTTTTCCCAAACAACTTTACGTATAAAAAATATTAATAATTATAAAAAAATAAAAACATATATATAAAAAATTCCGTAAATGGTGTAGAAAGTATCGCAGATTATGAGTGTTTTTCGCAAATGGTTCAAAGGTCATTTTCGTTTATTAAAAAAATCGCAGATTTAATGCTATTTTCGTAGATAAGAGCTGGTTTTAGCAAATGACCCTTCTTCATCTGCGAAAATCATGAGTATTTTGGTCATTTGGCTATTTTTTGAAAAAAACCTTTAGTGATTTGGCTATTTTTGTCTTTTTCTCAAACCTAATTTGACATTGATACACTTTAAAACTAATTTAGGTTATTGACCCAAATTTACTTTAAAACCAGTTATATAGGTTCTAATCACATCATTTTAACACAACAATGCTTGTACTTCCATTATCTCACTTTATTTCCCATATGTAAATCATTATTAACATTTAGGGTTTATACAAACATAACTAAACTCTCAATTTTCAACCATATAAAGGAATATAATGAGTTAATACCTTCAAATCTCAAGTTAGAAGATGAAACGCCTTTGATTTGTGCTTAATTCTTTTTTAGAAGTTTTTACAAACACCAGTCTCACCTCGAACCACCTAATGCCCATTTGTCATTTGATCATCTTTAAATTAGTTTTTTTATTTGTATATAATATACATTTTTGTAATTTATTATTAAATGTTATATGAATTAATTAAAAAGATATTAAATAGGACAATCAAACATTTAGACAGTTAGGAGAAAAAGTAAATAGTTGAAGATGAACGAAAAATTAAAGTTGTGAACACATGCCGAATGTCTCAAAGTTATTTATTATATATAGAAGATTGAAATAAAAAGCACCCAGCCCACTCATGGGTGTAATAAGTTTTATACTGCAAAGCTATACTTTCTTATTTTGGGTGATTTTCTGGTTAGCTTTATGAGCAATAACTTTGAGTCTTGGTTTATATGCATTTTACATGTTAAAAATTAATAATATTTGCATTGTCGATATAAAAATCAGAAACATGAAAGCTCTAAGAAACTGGAAACAACTTGGGATACAAAAAAGGAAATTAGTTATTTGGAAATCATAGGCTGTAAGTTGACTAATGTACCGCAAGAGCAAGTAACGTTGAAAACCAAAATAAAGCTACAGTTTATTCAGTCAAGATGTGTAATTAATACCTTGAACTCGAGAAGTTATATACGTCCTACAGTCAGTTGTTCTATCTAGATAGAGATTATTTTCACAGATTACCAGAGCAATCCTGCAACAGTATCATCTGGCGAATCAAAGATACCAAGTTGTTTTTACTATTCAAATATAATAATATGCCCAAAGTGATTTCTTTCGTGCATTTTCTCAAACACTTTATGTGTATGTAAAAAAGTACCATCGGTTAATCATATCCTAATAACCTACAATAGAGTTCGGATTTGATAGACAAATACAATTTAAGAATGAAGCCAAGAAATACCTTGAAACTAATATCCTTCGATGATGCTTATTTGGGAGGAAATGTTTAAAAGTTATTAGTCGGGCTAAGAAGGGTGCAACCTCAGTCGGTTGGAAACAAATACAATTGAAGAATGAAGCCAAGAAATACCTTGAAACTAATATCCTTCGATGAGGCTTATTTGGGAGGAAATGTTAAAAAGCTATTAGTCGGGCCAAGAAATACCTTGAAACTAATATCCTTCGATGAGGCTTATTTGGGAGGAAATGTTAAAAAGCTATTAGTCGGGCTAAGAAGGGTGCAGACTCAGTCGGGTGGAAAGGAGGAAAACCCAGCAATCGTGGAGTGCAATTTACTCGGCTAATTTAACACATAGCCTTTCTCCTAGCCACCATTGTGGCAACTGCTGACCCGCGACTAGCTCTACCGGCATAGTCTTATCTTGGGCCGCCCCTGGTGTGCAGCTTTTTGCTTTGCCAACACCGCCTTACACCTCCCTCTTTGAGCTGGCGCACCCCACCTTTCCCCCTAAACCGAGGAGACCCTATTTCTTCACCCTCCATTTAACTTTAATGCCCCCACTTGGGTCACAGGATCACGCAACTGAACCCGGCGAATGCTGCTTTCAAAATACGTTTTAAGAATACTATCTGGTTTCTAAGTTCTGCCGATGCGGGATATCCAATAACTCCACGTGTGTTTCTTTTAAAGTTCATGTAATCAATATATGTAATGATTCAATGGTGTTTTAATTTTGAAAATAGGTTCTGTAATTAAACTAATTTAAATATTAATTAAAAAAATATTCATGCATATCAAGTGACCGAGTTCTGCCATAGAGGGGATTTCTAGACTTCACCATTCAGCCTTCAGATATGTTTTAGAGAGCAATTTAATAAGGGTATTGGACTAATTATGGGTTTTATTTTTTATTGTTTCAAACTTGACCTTTCGATTCTATTTGCTATTGTTGATTGAATGGAGAATGCATTTGTGAATTTGACTTGTGATTATCACTTATGAGATGATGGGATTTGAATAAGGTTATCATAGTTTCAAACTTACTCTAGACAATTGAGTGACCCATGAATCAAAATACATTTAGGAAATAAGGTTAGACATATAAGTGGTGGTTTTGGGAGAATTGCTTCAACCAGTTTGTTGTAGTATTGGAGTCCAGAGTTTAGAGTTAAATTTCTAAATTTCTGGTGTTCAGTCATTGTTGAATATCAACAATTTCAGTGAATGAAATTGTATATGTGGAGTGTGGGACATTGTTTGATCATTGTTGTTTCTTCAATATGATTCATGAATTCTATCAAACTATCAAGACTAATTGTAGTTGATTCTTCCGTTTTTGCTTTGATCGGATTGACCAATAATATATAAAGTTCAAATTTTCAAATATTCAAATTTGTTATTAGAAGTCGTAACCGGAATTTAAAATACAGTGTCTTAATAGCAAAAGTCGATTATCTAAATGTAACATCAATTTTCTTTTATTTGAAAACATAACATTTCAGCAACAATACATAAATGACAATTAACATGTCCCACTGTTAAACATAATTAAAACTTAAAACATAAATTGCGGAATTCTTCATTAAATATCATACATCCATAAAAATTTTGTGAACGAGCATGAAGAGGTCAAGTCGGGATCTTTCCTTTATTTATCCCAGAATTTCTTGAAAATGTTAAGTATTAAGGGGTGAGCGAAAACGCTTAGTGAGCATACACATGACTCACATATTATGTCAACCACATACATGGTTGTAATCACATAAACACATAGCGTATAACCCATATCACATAATACATAACCGTAGGTACCAACCTTTCTTATTGTTCAGTTCCCCTGAAGGGCTTCTCTTGACACTAAAACTCTTGACCAATTCCCCCGAAGGGCTTGTCTTGGACAGTTTTTTGCCACCGTTTCCCCCAAAGGGCTTCTCTCGCTCACATGATCTCATAACATAAAAAGTAAATAATCGATTCATAACACACATAACCATTAAAGTAGGCGTAATCATAAATCAAAGCACAATAAAGTAAAGACTGAAAACATTATTTTTTTAGGAATTTTAAATCAGGAAAGTCAATAATCGATTTATAGGTTAAGAATTTGAGAAATTTTTTCATCCCTTTATACCTAACCACCTGCGTCCCTTAAATTTTGATTTTAGTTCTCCTTCTTCTTCAATCACCTTTTCACTTGCTTCATCATCACTATTTGGTGCATGATTTGTTGCACTTGCTACTTACATCAGTCACCGATTAATTCTGCTTTCTCTATTTCGTTCCTGATTCTGTTCTTTAGGGGATGTAGGGTTTGATTTTTGTGAGGGTGGTTGATTGCTTTAAGGTGAAGGTGGAGCAGTTGGTTGATGTAGAGGCTGTGTGTCAGGAGGCGGGTAGGGTGCAAACCTGATGTCTGGTGATGACGGAAGACGGAAGTACCGATCGTGAGGGAGTGACGGTGGTTATCAGCTGTGGTAATCACAATCTAATGAAGGGGGTGGAAGAGAGGAATACGCCTTAATTTAGAGAGAGAGAGAGAGAGGGTGAAAGAGAGAGAGAGAAAGAGAGTACCATATTACATGGCTGATTTTATGGACCATAAAAGATTGATTCTCATTATACCGTTATGTCAACACAAAAGTTACATTTAATCTCATGAATTTTCTAATTTACATAAATGGCCCACATGTTAATAGCCTTAGATCATAATTTTTAGATTGTCCAGATTTGTCTTCACGTTCTCAACATTTTAGGTGTTCTCAATTGAACATATATATATATATATATATATATATATATATATTCTGCAAAACGTGACATGGTAGTGTTTCTTAACATTTCAGGTCAACAGCCATCTGCAAACAATTATATTTTACAAAGAATACTATAATTGTTATGAAGCAATGTTCTAACTTCTATGGATTGGTAGTGTTTCTTAACGTTTCAGGTCAACAACCATCTACAAACAATTATATTTTACAAAGAATAGTATAACTGATATGAAGCAATGTTCTAACTTCTAATAAATGTAGAATTCTGACCATCAGGGCTGAAAATCTATGGAAAACTAAAACTACAACAAGATAAACCTCGTGGAGAACTGTATATGTAGATATGTAAAAAGTCAGCTCATGGAATAATAATGTTGCCATTATGAACAAACCTATAATGGAAACCGGACAAACGTAAGAGGGAAGAAAAAATAGATACTTCAATTATTAATGCAAACGATTGAATTGATTAAAATACCAAGAATATATAACATGGTATATGTTGTGCATTCTGACATACATATAAAACACCCAAAAACGGCACCAAGAAACTTGATGTGTTATTAGCGTTTATAAGATTTTCGAAAATGATTTCACATTAGTTTTACATTTATGAACAGGGAAATACCATGTATGAATAGAACAACACAATTAGGCAAGTGTACCTAGTCGATTGTAGTATAGTAATGGTAAATCCGGGTTGTCGACCCAAGGGAAAACGGCTATCTTTAAGTTAAGAAAATCAATTATCAATTAACAATTATTCAAGTAAATACTCAGGGGCGAGTTTTAATGAAAACTCGTAAAACTTTGATAATAAAATAAATGACGAAATAATAAATGATCATAACAAAAATAACAAGGGAAACTTTCGTCTAGGATCTGTTGATTCATATAAACCTATGTTGACTAGTTTTGATTATGTGCAATGAGTTTAAATAAGTTGCATTAAGTTGTAGGATCGTATGGTCAAGTCACCAATTCTATGACTAATAAGTTAAAATAGCACAATGGTCATGTAACTAATTAACTTATAATCATCAAGTATTAATACAATCTAGCATGCAAACATAGCCCATATCCTAATGGTCAAAGTGATATGTTCATACAATCAATGGTCATGAGTTGCAACTAAATGTGATATAAGTTTTATTTCACTAATCAAGTTTATAACTTAGATTACCTTCCTAGTTAAATGGTCAATAACTAGTCCAATGATATATAGTTGTCAATTATACATCATGACGGTTCATGTGATCAATACGTTTAAATGGCCATTTAAACTTAATCATATGAAGATGGCAATCAAGAATACAAACCGTAACCACATTTAATATGTATAGCATGCAAGTTATATATCCTAACCGATATTAAACTCGAATCAAGATCTAGTTCAACACATATTATATTAATGAATCAACATTGCCTAGGCAAAAGTTACGGGAAATATAAATTACAAAATATAAAAGTAAACATTACTTAGATTCGATTGAACCATCTAGTTATGTTTGATATGCTATTAGTGCAATGGATATTGAACGTTAAATACCGATTTCTAAAGTGATTAGATGTTTTGGTCCAACTACCTAATCCTATGATTATAAGGTCATTAATGGCAATGGTCATGCGATTATATATTCCAAATAATCATGTATTGGTTCGTATCGTACAATGTTCATTCGATCATTTGATCTCAATGGTCATGATAATCAAATTGGCGTCAAATGAATTATGCGAGATAAAATATAAAACGTTCAATATCCGATAAATAACAATCAAATCATAACTAAACAGTATTCAAATCTAAGTAATAAATAATACAGATAACATAATCTGAAGAATACGGCTTAGGAAATCATAATAGAATGCTAAATATATATAAAGCAAACCGAATGAAGTCCCGGCCGAACATTCTTCAAGCTCTCGATTCCATAGGTTCCCCTTTGATTCTACAAGCTTCCTGGCCGAGTTTGGTGGTGTGGAGGTGCAGAGATGTAATCTGGTCTCCAAGTGTTGTGTGTGTTATCTCCCAAAGAAGATCTGAATGGCGTGAATTTATAGTGGTCGCTGGAGTTGGGCGCGGTGCGCCTGAATAGGGGCGCGGTGCGCCTAAAGCAGATCTCAGCACGTGGTTAACTGTCGCACGAGGGAGCACGTGGGTTGCAGCTTTAATGTCGGATCTGAGGCGCGGTGCGCCCAAAAGCTAGGCGGGGTGCGCCCTTGCACATGCTTGGCAGGTCGGTTGAATCATTGGATGAATGCACGCTCGATTATTTTAATCAAAAGTCTGACGAAAAGCGGGATCCGGATCTCTCTTTGGGCGCGGTGCGCCTGGATTTGGGCGGGGTGCGCCCAGGCTTCTGGCAGATTTTAATCTTGCTTCTTTTTAAGCTCAAATGCTTGTATAATTCGTTCCTTCGCTCCAAACGCGTATTTTTAGCTTCAAAACGAATATTTAAACATATTAGGTATCTTTTAGTTTATAACATGTATAAAATTAAACTAAAATCACACTGATATCGTGCGGAAAATATGTATAATTTACGCGATATCAGTATACTCTTTTTCTTTAGGGAAAATTACATAATAAGGTAACATTGTTTTCGATTTGTATACGTTTATTTTCTAATGTTTTTTTCTACAAAATACATTATTGAACTTCTTGTTTTGTACACATATAGTCTTTTTGACCTACTACTCCAGGTTAACCAGTTATTTTGGTATTATGAGTTTTGATAGGGTAGCATTGTTCTCGATTTAGACACATTTAGTCACTAACGTTTTCGTACACACATATAGTCCTTTTATATACGTTTTTTTAATATGGTTTTATATATACATTTTTATATATTTTAAGATATATGTATTTATACATTTATATACTTTTTTTTATAAATAACATATAGAAAAAAAACCGTTTTTATACGTTTTGAAATATATGTTTTCAAATATGTTTGAAATATATGTTTTTAAATACGTTTTTTTATATACGTGTTTTACATGTATATAAATAACCGTATTTTAAAGATATAATTATATATTTTATACCTATATAAATATGAATACACATATTTTTACGATTTTTGAAAGTAAATACATTTATTTATACTTTCAAAAAGAAAAATACATATTTATACTTTCAAACCATATTTTAAAATGTATTTAAAAACATATATTTCAATATGTGTATAAAATGTTTTTTATATATGTTCTTTTATAATAAAAATTTTATATAAAATGTGTGTGTGTGTGTGTGTGTGTGTGTGTATATATATATATATATATATATATATATATATATATATATATATATATATATATATATATATATATATATATATATATATATATATATATATATATATATACGTATACAAAACAATTTGAAAAAGTTTATATAAATTATGTGCACAAAAACATTAAAGATTAAATGTATATAAATCGAAAATAATGTTATCCAATCGAAATTAGTAATATCAAAATGACCGGCTAACTTAAAATAGCAGGTCTAAAGGACTATATGTGTAAAAAAAACAAAAAGTTTGATGGTGTATTTTGCAGGAAAAAAATATTAATGACTAAACATGTACAAATCAAAACAATGTTACCATATTAAGTCGTTTTTCATTTTTTTTTATAAATTGTTTCTTAGATCAGACATTCATCTCATAACCATAGGATGTTCTTCTTTTCTAATTTCCCACATGGCAGGCATCCAAGTGAAACTACAAGTCTACACTCACTCGAACACGAACACGTTCTTATAACCATCGAGTGAACGTTAATCAGTGTAGAAAAAATTTACCAACAGTACCAACTTGTGTTTTCTGCAATGAATGCTCTTCAGCACGCTAGAATGCATCCAAGTTTTTTACCATTCTCCATCCGTAAATATATAATTAATAAAGTTATAAAAAGTAGATGAAAAAGCATTGGTTATTCAACTCATCATGAATAAAACTCATTTTAATTCATTATTTAACCAGCATGTTTTGCCCCTTTTTCTAAATTTGAAATGTGATACAATTAAAAACATAGATTGGGGGAGGATTCATGTGGTGTTTGGATATAAAGACAGATTTTAATATTAAAATAGTTTTAATAATATTAATCATCAAGAAGAATAAATTAAATATATGTTGGTCTTTAAATGAACATGATGATTGTGTTGTTAAGTTAGACAATAAACAACAAAAGAATATATATATATATATATATATATATATATATATATATATATATATATATATATATATATATATATATATATATATATATATATATATATATAGGAATAGGTTCAAATGAGAACCATTAAAAGATTGAGAACCAATGAGAACTAATATTAGCCCTTGATATTTTTAAGTTCTGATCAATGGTCAAAAACAAAGAGGGGCACAATGGTCATTTGAGGATTTTAACATAAAAACTTATACAATAGATCTATAAACCAGATTGAAACTTCTTCCACTCAAAAACTCTCTCAAACCTCCAAGAACACACATTCAAACTCCAACACCACAGCCACCATCTGCCGCCACCTGCCGCCACCACCGGCCGCCGCCTGGCGCTACCTCCGCCACCTACCGCCACCGCTGCCATCGTTGAAATCGACTCCTCCGTTCTCTCCTCCCTCTCCTCCCTGATCCAGCGTCGTCTTCTTCATCCCATTCTACTCCAAAGTTCAGATCTGTGACTTCCGCACTTAGATCTACCATTTTAGTCTTCAGATCTAGAACTTTCTCCTTCATATCCGAGATTTTCGCCACCACCATTGTTACCTAGCATCAACGAACCAGTTCCGACGGTGCTCTGGTGAAACATTGTCAACTCGCCTTCTCCTCTTCTCCTCTTTGTTCTATTTCTCTGATCTGGTCTCCGGTGATGGTGTTTAGACAATGAAGTTCTATAAACAAGATGCACATAAGGTGTTTGATAAAATGCCTCAATGAGATCTGTAAGCTTTTAAGCTGTGAATGAGTGCTTAGACTGTTGTGTTAAACTATGAACGAGTCTCTGATCTGGTCTCCTGTGATGGTGTTAGACAAGGAAATTCTGGAAATAAAATGCACACAAGGTGTTTGATGAAATGCTTCAATGAGATCTGTAAGTTTTTAAGTTGTGAATGAATGTCTGAACTGTTGTGTTAAACTGTGAATGAGAGTCCTGCACTCGTGTATTAAACTGTGAATTATAAATGGATTAGTTAATTAAACTGTGATTTCAGATTTTGTTTTAATCCATATCTAATTTTTGGAGCTTGCTAAAGTGTAGGAGATCGAGATCTGATGGTGTTAGGAGGAATGAAGGGTGGCAGCAGTGCTAGGTGATGGAGGTAGTAGGTAATGCCAGTGTTGTTGGTGGTGGACTGATGGTGGTAGGAGGCCGGAAGGATGGTGATGGTGGTGGCGTCTATGGTAGGTGGTGGCGGCGTGTAGTAATTAGTGGTGGTGATGGTAGACTTTGGGGTTGAGTTCTATTAAAAACAAATTAGTATATTTTTATGTATTAACTTGTTAATTTTTTTAAAGTATATATCATTTTTGTGTTGTATAATTATGTATGAATGTATTAATTTTTGTCGTTGTTTTTACATTAAATTGTGAATGGTGTGCGAAATAATGTATTAAACTGTGAATTACTATATAAATTGATGTATTAAGCTGTGCATGAGTGTATGGATGGATTTACTAGAGTTTGAAAATGACAATTTTACCCTTGCTTACAAAAAAACGGGATTTTACCCATTTAAACCAGATCTAGACATTTTTTAAAATGAATGGCTAAGATTGGTTCTCACGGTTCTCAACTTTTTAATGGTTCTCATTTGAACCTTTCCCTATATATATATATATATATATATATATATATATATATATATATATATATATATATATATATATATATATATATATATATATATATATATATATATATATATATATATATATATATATATATAATGTTAAAGACAAAATTCGAATAAAAAATAATTTTATCGATAATATATGAGTTAGTGTGGTTTTAAATTAAGGAAATGTCCATTTTCAAGTTTCCTTCCTACTTCTAAATTGCATTCATGTAAATTTAGCTTTACAATATGTTTATACAAAATTTGTAAAATAACGGTGTATAACAAACTTCTAAAATTTATGTAAACTAGCGGGAGCCCGTGCTCGGCACGGGTTTGGGATTGCTGGAGCACGGGTCCCGATAAATGCACGAAAAAACAGAGTACTCTGCCGAATAATAGCAATGTCATAATTGGGTTGATTTTTTAAAATAGATACACTTTTCAAAACACAAAAAGAAACATGAAAGTGCAATGCTGTAACAGAAAGAAACAAAAGTCGGATGCTAAAAAAAATTAAAGTACATTGCCATTTATGGAAATGAAATACAATTCTTATATCTCACATACCACTCTCCTCGTCTTTGGTCCCGTATGACCAACAAACTCCCCAACTAAATCCTTTCTTTGCACCTTCGTTAGTTTATCCGTTGGTAAAATCCCAACCATAAAAAGTAAGTTTCCAAGAATCCGGGTCACCATAGTTTTACCTATACAATCCAAATCATCACAAAATTACAATTTCTGCACAAAACTGCAACAATCAAATCAAAACACATTATTTTCAATGATGGATGACGCAAAACCAAATGACCAAATTCTCCAAATAGCACAACTCAAAATATAAAGCCGCTATAGCTTAGGGACTAAAAATGAAATTTACTCTAGATTATAAAATAGAGTATTTGAACCAAAACCTGCAAATATGATGGGACATCCTTACGTGCGCCATCTGCGGTTTCAAGAGCTCTTCTATCAACCATATATTTTCAATGGTAGGGACGTTTATAGTTGTTTATTTATCTCTAGTCTATACTCTCTTTAACGGCACAAGGTAAGGCCACGCACCCATTTCTACTTTCAATATAACACAATGAAGATCAAAAATTAAAAACAAAGATGCAAAAATGGAAAACATATACAACCGAAAGAATATCCTATATAAGCACCATGTACAAAAGAAAAGGATTAGAAAATGTGACATGAAAAACGCTTATATATACATAAAATTTAGCTATTTAGGTATCCGCTCACACATAGTTTGAGTTATTGTCATGGTGGTGATACTAATGAAAACACGGACATATTACGTTATCAGTACTTGCACCAAAATTAGAAGATGTTTTAAGAAAAACCTACCTGTCAAATGTTCCCAAAGGGTGGAACTTCATTAACACTTTCTGAACATCCGTCTCATTTAAGGATCTTGTAATAATGTAAACAAAAATGAAATCAGATGGAGTTCTTACAGTGATATGTGGATGCAAGCAACAACTTATTCACGCCTTTATACAACATCATCCACAATCCACTCTGAAGCCGGTGGATGCAATTCTTACACATTCATAATATTCATCCAATACTGCATTTTTACAGACTAAAGTCAAATTAATGGCTCACTCAACAAATCAAATTCTTCTATCACCATTAATATATCAAATATTTTCATTCTTTTAGAACTTGATTGTTACATTGCAATTTCTTTTTGGATAAATAAACTGAAAGCACTGTCAATAGTTTGTACTCTTGTTAATGATGGATTCTGACCATCTCCAAGCAATATTTTTGTAGTGCCCTCGAGAGAAAGAGTATAAGACTAAAATAAAATTGTAGAAATGGTTAAAGCGTAGTAGTAAATTTTATAGAATGAGAAATCAAATAATGAATTTACTTGCAATGGCAAAGCTTCTATGTAATATAACTTCTTCAAAAACCTACAATAGAAACCCAATGCATATTTTCAGTGGTGAAATGCTAAAGGGTAGTCAATGAACCTATTCAATAAATTACAGTGGCAAAATGATTAAGGATAGTCAACAAACCTAGCTCCTCCTTTATAGCATCTCTCTAACGTCCATCTTTTCTGTAAATAATCAGAAGCTATGACTAAAACCCAATAAATACAACAAACACAATAAAAAAACTCTTTAAAATTAGAAGATATTAACGTTAGAAGATTTTGCACAAACCACCTGTCAATCCCATATATATATATATATATATATATATAATATGATTAAATACCTAAAAGATTAAAATCAATCATTTTTATTTACAATTTTTTTAAATCAAACACTTATCTCACCATGGCAAAGTGATCCAATTGTTTATGAAATCGCTTCCAAGCTCCATCATCTGGAAATGCAATTACAACCTGAAGGCCATACCAGAAAAGGAAATATTTTTTCATTAAATTACATTCTCAAAAGTTTTATTAAATTTCAAGTACTAACTAACATTATCAGCATGAGGAAGCTGGTGAAGACGTTGCTTCAATAGAGGAATCCCAGTTTCAAAATAAGGCAAAACATTGTCACTAAAGTAGAATCTTTCCTGTAAAAAGTATGACAACAATTAGCTTAATAGTATGTAACTATGTTAAGTACCATAATATCATTCTTGAAGTGTTATTTATTAAGAAACTGACCTGTAAGGGTGGACGGAGCAACTCGATAGATGGGTGAAAGATTGGTTTGGGCTCGGCGGTACCGCCGGTACCGATGGTACCACTGCCCCGCCCCTTGCGGGTTCGGAAAGATTGGGATGGGAGGGATGTGTTGTGGCTTGGTGAACCCAATGAACCCACACATATATAGACACAAACATATATATATATATATATATATATATATATATATATATATATATATATATATATATATATATATATATATATACACACACACAAAAACATATATATACATACACACGTATGTATGAGTATATATATATATATATATATATATATATATATATATATACACACACAAAAACATATATATACATACACACGTATGTATGAGTATATATATATATATATTATTATTATTTTGGGTATTATTTATTTAATTTAATATTAAGAATCTGATGTGGCATTGTGGGTTCAGTGGGTTCAGTGGGTACTGGTTCAATGGGTGAAAGATTGGTGAAAGATGGGGAAAATGGAAGTGAGAGGAGAGAGAAAAGCTGACGTGGCGCGTGGGTTCAGTGGGATGGGAGGGATCTACTCCCCCCACCCTAAAGCATGTATGTCATATATGACTAGGATTGTGGGACCGCCTCTTGATATTGGAATGTTTGATAAGATTCTTGCCATGGTGAATGCAGTAGCTACATCTCCTTCTTCTTCCATTCGTTCAAATGATCCAGTTGGAAATAAAGGTAGTACTAATGTGAAAGAAGCAACAAAGAGCCTTGGAAGTCCAAAAATGACAGAGAGTTGCTCATATATTACAGATGGGAGCAGGTATTTTGAGCTATTAAACATTACATTACTATATACTTCAAAATCTAACTTCAAGCATTAAAGGAGTTCATATTTACTGCATGGAAGGAACTGGAATGGAAAATTATAGTGAATAAAAAGTAAAATAAAAAGCCTCTATGTTTTAATTTAAAGTTTAGGAGTACTCTGTTCAAATCCCTAAGTCAAAATTGGGGATTTGGAGGACGGATGATGTACGGTACAAAATTGCCACAGAAAGTACCAGAAAAACTATCATCTCTTCGAGCAATCTACTTTTTGTCAAAATGGAAGGTCGAATAACAGTTTAGTAAACTAAAATGGAAGAGTAACAAAGAAATTGAAAGACTAATTTGCATAGAGAGAGAGAGGAAAAAATGAAGAGCAGGTGATATAAAAGGGGTGAAAGAGGACCTCCAGTTGATGGATTGGAGCTGAATGCCGTCGGATTGAGCGGCGAATTTGCGAGCAAGTTCTTCGGCTTCGACGCAGTAGATTTACGCCTCTTCAAAGCTTCACGTGCAAGATCCTCATCTCCTTCGTTCATAGGCTTCGATTATCGGTTGCTGCAGGCCTGCGGCTGCCGATGATGGTGACTTTAATCGATCAAAAATTAGGGTCTGATGAATTGAGATGGAATTAAGAGAAAGAAAGAAAAGAAGATCGTTCTGATTTGGGAGTTCTTTCATATGATTTTACAAACACAAAGAAGAAGACGACGCACCTTTCAATCGCGTGTAGCCATCTTTTTTCATCATCCATGGTGATGTTCACGTTTCTTGAACAGAAATGAAAGAAAAATCCCTTTGCATCTTTAAGTTGTAGTACAGAAGAGAAGCGGGGGAGAACGACGTCTAGTATTTGGATCTATCGGTCGATTGCAGGCTTCCAAAGTTCTTGATTCTATCCGCAACCCTTCAAGGTGGTCGGCTCCTGGGTGAAGCTAAACGATAAAGGAAACGGAGACGATAAAGGAAACGGAAGGCCGTGTAGAAGACGTAAAATCGACAAACGACACCTGCGGTTGGTGGACCAAGAAGGCCGAGTCGGAGAAGATAAAGTGAAGCGGTGGGAGAGGGATGTTCTGGAAACGAAGAAGGCGAAAGAACCAAGGAACAAAGCGGAAAGCAACACCTGTCCAATGAGTCGACATATACTTGAAAATCCGACCAAAAAAGACCCGGATCCGAAGATCCGCGTGACAGGAAAAAAAACGTACACTGGAGTTCAAAATTACGTGAATTAAATAGATGTATAATTTAGCTTCACAATATGCATGCTAATAAGAATACATAATAACGGTCTATAATAATGTGCTACATTCTGCAAGCTTGAATTATGAAACACAAAACACGTGTGTATTTTAGATCAAAGTGTTTTCACCTACCTCCTGCATAGTGGATCCTTCATGCATGTTTCGTGGACGACTCGATTCCCGTTAACCATTTTTTTTTAGCATACTGGGCATTTGTCTTCATAATATATAATTCAATTTGATTTGTTTTTTAATAGTAAAATACAACTTCCAAAGATAAGGCTAAGTTTTTCATTACTTAAAAATATATATAAAAAAACAACTACAACTTGACCAACTTCAACTTTCGTAGGTATGAAGTCATCTCTAATCGGTTGAACAAACTCCAATAGTGTTGACAAAGTCAAACCTTATTATCGTCAATATAAATTTGAGTAATTCTTTGTCGGACCAACAACTTTTACATAGGTTCAACACTATTATTAAGTTATATGTTGTCTTATAGAAAACTCTGTAGTAATCTTTTTGAATAATATCAGTCTAATAAAAAAATTTATTTATTTTCATATTTGACAAACAGTCTGTAAACATAGTTGATAGTTGGATGTAACGCTTATTTAAAAAAAAAAAAAAAAAAAAGGATATGTTCATAAAATCAATCAGAGTTTTAGAATATCAGAAAGTAAAATGGAGATTTCACACTTCACATTAAATATAATTAAAGTATGATGTATAAGGTTTGTATTTAAATTGAAGTCAAACTTGGAGGGTATAAAATGTAATAATGGTATTAATAGTTGGGAGTCCGTTCAAACAAGTCTCTACTCTCCACGCGCTATTGAGTTTACGGACGGAAGCGATACGGATAACTGGATAAGGTTGCAAATGGAAATCCCCTCATTTTATTTCGATGATTCTATTTTTTATTGCTTGGATATCTGATATCTTTAATCCATTTAGTACTCAAAATACAAATAAATCGCCTATGATTATAGAAATATACGGCAGATGAAAAGTAATACAGAAAAACATTGAAGATAAACATATAAATATAAATCACGAATATATGTTAAAATAATAGATTTTGTTTTTTTAAAACGGCTAACATATACCTTCTGGCTTCTACTTCTACTATTAAATCTATATTTTTACATTGCTGCATTTAAACTCTTAACTATTTGAAGATGATATCTTTCTAATACACAGTCTTAAACCCTTTCATTTTATTAAAATAATAGACACCCACCGAGTATCCAAAACACGTTGGCACCTAAACCTTTTTAGTTTCCACGGCTGCATCACTTTGCTGTTCGACCTAACTATAAGTACTGTACGTCTTTTTGCGGACACTACAAGTTAGTTTGTCAAAATTTTCATCTTTGAAGTTTCATGCATGCAAACTTGAATTTATTAAAACAGATTTATCAAAACTTCAAAATTGATAACCGGCAATTCATAAACTTATATAAATTGTTGTTTTTTTTTAAAATACAAATGTTATGGTAAATATGAATCACATATAGGAAATCTGTACCGATTAGTTTTAATTTAAAATATATACTTTTTGAAGGTTAACATTATAAGACATAAATTATAGCTCCATAGCAAATAAGACAACAAATAACTTAGAATAGTATTTGACTTGTTACAATTTTTGTAACATCCATAAGTTTGAGAAACAAGTGTTTGAACATTAAGAAGGATGAACTTGAACTTACGTAATATTAGTAGCATGCTATGATGGTATGTTATTAATTAGTAAGACAAGCTAACAAAGTGTTAAAAGTAGGATGTTGTAAGTGTCCTATGTTGTCTTACTTAAACCCTTTGTACAGGTCCTCCTCTAGTGTAAGAATTGAGTTGTTCCAGTTAATTGTATGTTACCTTAAGACAAAAAGGAAGTGAATGCAAATAGAATCACCTATGTTGGACATAGGATGAGAAAGTTAGGCCAAAAACAACAAAACAATGTATAGGGTGCAGCTCGAGCAATTTTAGTGAAGAGTTTTCGTACAGCCCAAGCAAACAAGTTTCTTGACTTTTTTTCTGAGATCCATGTGTGGTCTATTCACACCACTAGCACAAACATGTTTGGTTGGCGCACACCTAAGTCATTGAAAGATTATTTAGGTTCCATTTAATGGGAAAAGGCTCATTTTTATCATGTGAATGTTGTTGTTGCAAATGATAGGGAGGTCATGTAAGGGTGAATAGGTTAACCTACACCATAATTATTTTAGGATCTTAAGCTTTTGGGATAACAAGCTCCAATCACCCCCTCCATAATTAAAATGTATATCTCTCTAATCTTCAATTTATTGAATTGGAAGGAAAGTTCAAGTTTACTCAAGGGTTGAAGAAGGGGGTTGATAATTGTCAATTGTTAGTTAATTAATGGTTAGTAGATGTTTATTGATATATTCACACATAAAAAATCCCTGATATTCCATGTGATAATGTTAATTCATAGTGCTCAGGTGTATGACCTAGAACCTAGTTACGATGACAGGAAATATTGAACTTGTTGATGATTGGACATGGTAGCACCTGCAATTTGGGGCTAGGAGTTTTAACCCTTTAGTAAATATCTAGACAAAATAAATAAAATTTTAAATTAAATCAAATAAAACTAATTATTTAAATATTAAAGTTAGTTAATTTAGGATAACTGGATCAAAATTTAATTAATTAATTAGATGACAAGTTAGGTCAAAATATTTAAGATTGAGAATTATAGAATGACATTTAATTAAATATATTTATTTAAAATAGACATGTAATAGTAAGAAACTTTATTATTTAAAGTTAAGTTAGAATATAAAAGTATTAAAAGTCTATTTAGAAAATTAATTTGGGTCAAATGACAAGTTTGTAAAATGAGGAGCCAATCTTGTCAATTTTCAAAACTTCATCATGGCTTACATTTAATGTTTGCTTACATTTAATGTGATAAACTAGAACTGGAACCTAAAATGTTAAGAGATCAACATTTAGTATTCTTATGCAAGTATTAAGATTTGTTGGTTAATTGAGAGGTAGTTGAGGAGCAAATGAGAAACTTAAAAGGCCCCAGTTTTTGTCTTAATATCAAAGTTTAAAGCTAAGACACCCCTTCCAAAAATATCCCATCTACTCTCTTAATTTTGAGGGACTTGGAGCTTGAGAGAAGGGATGAAAACCGATTTTTAGAGTTGAGGGTGAAATTGGTTGCAGAACTAAAGATTGAAAGATGTTTCTAGGCTTAATCTTCAAACATGAACTTCCCAAGTAATGAAATTCAACCATTTGATGTCATTTAAGTTTTCTAGAATTTAGGATCTGCATCAACTATGATTTTTAGGGTTAACTCTTTGGATAAATTGAATCTGAGTTTAATTAAATGTTTAAAACACAAATCTAATAGTACAATTGCATTCCTAAAATCAAATTTGAGTTTATGAAGCTTCTAATATGCTTTTGAAACCCTAGCTTTGTGAAACCAACACTATATCTAGTAGATTTTGGTTTTATGTAATGAATTAAGTTAATGATATGATATCAATGTAATATAATTGATGCATAATCCAAATCATGATGTTAAATCAAAACCAAACAAACACGCATGCAAAACCCACCCCACCCTTGCTCTCTACGTGATCATCGGGTTTTTTTTTTTTTTTTTTTTTTTTACTTTCATTATCTACAACAAGACTTCCATGCACACTCAAAAGTCAAATCCATCTACACATTTATTATTTAATTATAACTAAATATCCTAAACTCACGGCACACTATTTCCTTTAACTCCGCAATCCTCTCCATTTTCTTTTACTATCAACCGACCCTCTCTCTCTCTTTAATTACAAACTCACGCCTTCCTTATTTCCCACGCAAGTAAATTTACGCCACCTTCCATATTTCAATAACCGTATAACACGCAATAACCATATTTACCTCAATTATAAATAAATCATCATTCCACCATAAACTACTTGAAACACAAATACGTATAGGTGGTTAGTAATACAATCAAGAAATTTATTCCAATTCTGATCTCGTTGCTCACAATACAAGGTAAATTTAGTTAATACTCGTATGATATTTAAGACTATATACATATATGAAAAGCAATTCTACATGCTAGATTATTTATTCAAGTCGGATGACAACGAAAACAATTAGTATAATGATTACATATTTAGATGATTCAAGAATTTTAAAAAAATACGAGTATCAATGATTACATATTAAGATAATTCAATAATTTAAAATAAATACTAGTGACATTATTACTAAAGTCAAGAATTCTTAAAAACTCGACAAGATATTTGTTTTATACTTCTATTTAAAGATTGTAAAAATCATAGAAATTTGAATGGCTAGTTAATGTATGATGTAAATTAAAACGACGTCATTGTGCACGTTTATAAACTACCACAATGACTAGTCAAATAACTCGAGGGATGCCAGAATGTATGTGCATGGTATCAACATATTTGCATACATTCTTCAAAGAGGGACATGACGTAAAATACGTATAATCAATTATCTATTATAATCATAATCGAAAACTATGTCTATTTAACTTAACTTACTCGTGAATTTATAACAACCAAACATGATCCTTATATATAATAATCATGATCGTAAAAACACGTAAAGTATGTGTATTTAACTAAAACTTATTTAACTAAACTTACTCGTGAATTCTTTACAACCAAACATGATATATAGACAACTCAAGGAGGATAGGTAGATGATTGTTAAAATTAGAATAAACCCTGTTTCATTAAACACTTTGATATTTTATAAATTTTGTACTTTTGGGGGAATATTAAAATTACAAATTACAAATACGCGTGCACTACACGCGTTGCTTTGCGTGTAGTTTTTATGTCAATTCAGTCGGGCCCTTGAACATTTTGGACTTATCGTTGGACTAAAAAGGGAATGAACTTACTTTAATAGGGTTTAAACTGTAAAGTTTTATAATAGGGTGAAAAATATCTAGTAATAAAATATTTACATAGTCTCAAAGGACAAATAAATAAGGTGAGTATTACTGTTTGAATTTAAGAGTAAAGAATTAGAGAGAAAAAAACGCGGCTGGTGTGCACCAAACCAGATTCTCCTCCGGTTTTTATGTCGTTTACCTTCTTCATTGATTTGGTCTAAAAAGAAGATCGTAAAAAGTTAGCACTTACCAAGCTCCAGTTTCAGCGATTTTGAAAGATTTGGTGAAGAGATCGGCTAATTAGCTGCTAAAATCAATTTTCTTTTTGTGGGTGATTAATTTCTACTTCCGATCTTGGTGTTTTTGGAGAAATCTGATATGAGTTTTGATGGGTTTTCGATTATTTGAAAAGGCTACATGAAATTTCCAATTTCTATCTTCGTTCGCTGAAGCAATTTCTTGTTGTTTAGATATAAAACAGCAATTTATTTTGGTTTGATTTGGATGATTACTGTTGGGAGTAGAGATGAGAGGAAGGGGTTGAGTTTAAGGTATGATATTGCAGGTGGAAATATGGGAATAACGGCTGAATTTGAAGAAGGGGAAGCTTGTTTCCAGAGCAATTATGATGACGATTCAACAATTGACCCTGATATATCTCTCTCTTACATTGTAAGCAATTATTATTATTATTACCTCCTGACAACTGTTTTAATTCTTTATTGTGTTTTCCTTTGTGTTTTATCTGTATTATATTTGTATTTCATCATCACTTTCTGATTAATCATTAAACGCACATATTCTCGAATGAAACTTTGGTTTCAGTAATGGACACAACCAGTTCTTTTGTTAGGTTGGGGTAATTTTGCATTTAAGTATTCTGGAGATAATTTGGTCCTGAGTTATGAAAATGATTACGAATAATCATTCAAGCATTTGGTTAACTGCCAATGATTATCTACTATTTAGGGGGTCCTATGATCATCATATTAATGGTAGCTACAATAAACCTGATTATCAGGTTATAATAAATATACTTACAAACCTTTATTTCACCGTTATTTTCTCAATTACTTCTTAAACTTGCCAAACATTCATTGACACCAACATGATTGTTACGACTTTAAGTAGCAAAAACACATCCAAACGCTATTTCCTCACCTATATCCATTGTTATAATTTGAAGGATGAGAAAATTCAAAATGTTTTGGGACATTGCCGGAAGGATTTTGAGGGTGGATTTACAGCTGAAAATTTGGGTAAGTTACTGGATCATTAGTAAGCCAAACCCAAATTCATTATGAGTTGTGATGTGAATTTGTGCTTATTTTCAGGGGCGAAATTTGGAGGATATGGTTCTTTTTTACCCACTTATCAGCGGTCTCCTATTGGGCCTCATCCCAAGACACCCTCACAAGTTGTTACATACAGTGCGCCAGTATTATCTCCAAATAGTGTCCATATAGAGGTGATTCTTTTTTTGGAAATTTAGACCATTACATTCATATACTATTTAGTACTGTACGGGTGGGTTCAATTCTCAAAATTCATGATAGTATTCTCTGACTATGCAGACTGGCCATCAGAAGTCGGCTTCCCAATCAAGTGTATCACAACCAGCAAGAAAAGGGTCATCTAATAATGGTGTATTGAAACAAGAAATCTCCACATCTTGTGGTGACAAATCAACTTCTATGAAAGATTCTGACCAAAAGTCTCTGAAAGTGCGAATCAAAGTTGGCTCTGATAACTTGGCGACTAGAAAAAAAGCTGAAATTTACAGTGGACTTGGCCTTGATATCTCTCCTTCATCTTCAATGGAAGCCAGTCCAGTAGACAGTAACGGGTTCTTTCACATGCCTCCAGATGACCAAAATGTATCTCCCACTAGCATACTCGAGGTTGGTAGCAATTAATTGTACCGCTTCTTTCTTGTAATTAATCCAGAAAATGGCTTGAACAAAATTGACAAGATTTTTAAAATGGTAACAGATGATGACGTCGTTTCCTGTTACGGGAAGTCTTGTATCTCCTCTTCCTTATGATGTTCTGCACTTGATGGAAAAAGAAAAGGGTAGCCAAGAAAGTAGTGTGACAGCTCTTCATGGGTCTGATTTCAGTAAAGTTGACCATGATGTTGTTGGAGATTTGTCTGACATAGCAAAAGAGGAATCTACAAAACCAGTATTGCCTATAAAAACGACTTATGATGAAAAGAACCTGGTTTTACCAATAAAAACCGATTCGGATGTTTCAATTGGCAGCAAGATTTTTGATAGTGGAGCAATAAAGCCTTTAAAGCAGAAGGATGGACAAAAAGCTATGAAATTGGCTCCAAATAAGACATCATCATCTTCAGGGAGCAAAAGGAAATCAAAAGGTCTGGCTATGGATAGTGGTGTAAAGAATGAGTCTATTACATCCAAAAGTAAGAAAAATGAAGATGGTAAGAAAAATGGCGGGAAGGTGAAGGACACCTACAAAGATTTCTCTGGAGAACTTGATTTAGGACAGGAAGATGATGGTGAAATGGGTTTGGAGAAACCTCCTTCTGGGGGCAATAATGGAATAATTGGAAAGAAAAGTCAAAAACCATCTTCTTCGGTGTATACAACAGGAATGGGATCAAATGTGGCTACAATGGGAAATGGGCTAGGTTCTGATGTAGGTGCGACCATGGTAGCTCCTGTAGTCAATGAAGATTGGGTTTGTTGTGATAAATGTGAGAAATGGAGGCTTCTACCACCTGGTGTAAATCCCAGCAGCCTTCCTGAAAAGTGGCTCTGTAGCATGCTTGATTGGCTGTAAGTTTATTTTTTATTTTATTTTTGTCTGCCATGATATTTTTTTTAATTTAAATTTGAATATATTTAGGCCTGGAATGAATCGGTGTAGCATCAGTGAAGAAGAAACAACAAAGGCTATAACCTTGCGTCTTCCTGGTCCTTCTGTTCAAGGTTCTCAACCGGTTCATCCTGATGGGAATGGGACCCACAAACATACCGGTTCACAGATTCCACTTGCTGGTGTCAAGAAAAAGCATGGATTAAAAGATGTACCAAATGAAGCCAAACAGGATAAACCATCCATGTCTTCTAACTCTTCAAAAAAGAACCTTAACACCTCGTATAAAAGCAGAAGCTTAAATTCCCCAAACCGGTCTCCTCTTAATGGAATGGAATTTCAAGATTCCGGTCAGTCCAGGAGAATGATTGTGGAAAAGGACAGGCAAAAGCAAAAAGACGATAATAACCCTCGTCAAAACTTTCTGGATGAAGGTATGTCAATGATGTTGACCCATTTGGCTCATTTGACCAGTTATAAATTTTATCAAAGTTTTTATAAGATAAAATACCACCCAAATTGACCAAATGTTTGGCAAATAGATTGGAACTTCTGACTATATCTGAAAATGTCTAATTGGTTTCTTTATATCAACACTTCCTCAGGTAACAATAATCATCACTCCAAGATCAGCAACAAAAGAGAGAGCACTCAAGAATTTCCTAAAGATTGCAAAAAAGCCAAGACAGATTCTGATGAGGGAACCTTCGATAAAAGGGATATTGGAAAGAAAAGAAAAAGAGCAAATGAAGTTGAAGGTACCCCCAAATATGTGAAAGAAACAAGTGAAACTAACTACAGAAAGGAAAAGAAACCAAAGGTATTGAAATCTGAAGATGAAGGAATCACCACAAAAAAGGGTAAAAACATTGAAGATGTGAAAATGAGGAGTATAAACGTAATAGATTCTTCAAGAAAAGATACGGTTATGGCTGCCACTTCAAGCTCTTCAAAGGTTTCTGGTTCACAGAGAACTAAAACCAATAATCAAGAACCAAAAGGGTCACCGGTGGGGTCCGTTTCTTCTGCTCCTCTTCGAAACCTGAATAATAATAATAATAATAATAATAATAAAGGCTTTAAACCTTTAAAGAAAATCCCAAACATCCGACCTCACGAAGAAAAATCAAAAGAAGGAAGAAACAAATCTCAAGGGAAGTTTGCAAGTGAGAATGCAAAAACACATGGCCGGCATCATGATTCAAATAAGGTGGCTGTTGGTAAAGAAAAGTCAAAGTCACTGCCACCAAGGGGTCAAAGTGAAAAAGAACGTTTTCCGGAAGCTGTGCATCGAAAAGAAAATGCGGGAAATAATTCGTCATTGAAGCATAATAAAAAAGCTCAGAACATTATGAATGTTAAACATTCATCACCTAACACACATAAGGGCAAGGAACATGATCCTACTGTTGTCCTTGTTAGGGATCTATCCAATCAGGCTACAACAAATGCTCTAAGAGAGGCCACAAATCTTAAACACATGGCTGATCGTGTTAAGGTTAGTTTCCTTCACTTTTTTATTTTTGTTGTTTTCTGAAATCATCATCACAACTTGATTAATATAATATTTGCAGAATGGTGGATCAAGCCTTGAAAGTAGATCCCTTTATATGCAAGCAGCACTTAAGTTTCTTCATGTAGCTTCCGTGTTTGAATCCTGCCATAAAGAGACCGGGAGATACGGTGATATGATACAATCAAATTCCATATACAGTAGCACTGCAAAACTTTGCGAGTAAGTAAAATAAATACCCTGTAATTTTATTTTTTTTGTAGTATAAAAAATATTTATAACCGTGTTTTGTTAATTAATTATTAGGTATTGTGCTCACGAATACGAGAGAACCAATGAGATGGCGACTGCAGCTTTGGCCTATAAATGCATGGAGGTCGCGTACATGAAAGTCATCTATTCTTCACATACGACTGCTAGCAAAGATGCGAATGAGTTACAATCGTCTCTTCAAATGGGTCCCACAGGTAGGTTTTTATAACTTTATTTTTTCGTATTTAATAATGGGGTTTTTAGGCATATATTTTAATTGATTATTGTTTTTATCGTTTTGATAGGCGAGTCTCCTTCTTCATCTGCGTCAGCTTCCGATATTGATAATTTGAACTACCAAGCAAAATGTGTTAATACTCCTCAAGTTGCAGGGAATCATATTATTGCGGCCACACATAAACCCAACTTCACACGGATTCTTAACTTCGTAAGTCCACTCTCAGATTTTTGTTTTGACTTTTATTTACAATTAATCTTTTAATATAAAATATTTGCAGGCACAAGATGTGAATTCTGCAATGGAGGCATCGAGGAAATCACGGATTGCTTTTGAAAGCTCTTGTTCAAAACAAGAGGGTTGTTCGTCTGCCATTAAAACAGCTCTTGATTTTAACTTTCATGATGTGGAGGGATTGCTGCATCGAGTACGAGTGGCAATGGAAGTAATTAATAGGTGATTCCGGTTACATATTTGCACCGTGTAAAAATCACCCGTGCGCGCCCCCACCAAGAAGAAAGACGGGTGCCACTTCCTTACCGCAAGGGCAAAAAGCTTCAGGTAAAACATATGCATACTGAATACGAGTAGATAATTACATAGGATTTTTTTTTATTTTTTTTTTGATAAAAATCGATTTTGGAAACATGAATTACCCGATTCTGAAGCTATGTATAGAATGTTAAATGTACCTTCATTTTGTGTTCGATGCAGTTGATGTTTCAGAAAATAATAGAGTCGAGTTGGATTGCATTTGGAAGCAACAACATGCTGAAGTTAATGCATAATGATGGTTGAAAAGGTAATTTTGCATTATCGGTTCTTTTGTGACTGAACTTTTTTTTTTTGTCGCTATGATTATTATTGTTTTATAACAAAATTTTGGTGCCTTGTTACTTGATCAACCAAAATGTGTCATTGATGTGCTAATTTTTCATTTTTTGTTGGTATTTTTCTGCAGATGAATGGCGGGAAAGCATATTTTTATACACAATGACCTGCTTTAGTATCAAGAGACCTGCAAACACTTGTCGATAGGAACGTTTAATATGTGGATATACGTGCATACAAATCTGTCTTCTTGTATGTCTTTGTAACGTTACTAAAAGTTACTTAAAGTATTCAATGCAATAACATTTTATTTCTGTGTCTCGTTTGTTGATAAAACACTAATTAATGGGGGATGTTTATTGTCCGGTTCGGCATATTTGAGGCATTAAATTTCGGTCAAACATGTAACCTTGGTTTGACTGAACCGGCCACATTCGTCTGGCTTGGTCCTATTTGCATAAATATGTAACTGATCATTTCATTTGAGAAGGTTGTCGGTGCTAGCGACAAGCTAATCCCTACCTAATAAATGAAATCTGCCCCTTGTCCTCTTCTCAACCTTCCTTTGTCCACGTGGAATTTTTCTGTTTTTCTCGAATTTACCACAAAAATTCAAATTTTCTGTTGGGTAATCCTAAATAACCCCCCCCCCCCTCCCCCTATATGTGTGTTGTGTGGGTTGACCTCCACACATACATGTCACATCACGAGGTTTTTTTTTACCAATATCCTTTCTGTTTCACGAATCCTTAATGATTGTCTTTAGTTCTAGGTCATCGATATCGGACTATAAAATAAACTAATAAAATATAATTAGAATGTGAAAATATCCATTGGGCTTGTAAATTTACAAACAATGTGGAAAAGTTTTTGAATGAAAAAACTCTCATTTTATTTATTTTATTAATAATAATAATAATAATATTATTATTATTATTATTATTATTATTATTATATACTTTACATAGCTTATTTGATCTAATGAGCTTTCATAGACTATATTGTCGAACTTGTGTGTGGACACAAATGCAGCTCCGAAATTCCGAGCTTGCGCAACCCAAGTTCTTGCTATTTTTTTGTTGAGCTTTAAGAACTTATAACTTATGCATTTCATTTAATTACGACTATTACAAAAAAAATTTGGCGAAAGTTTTCAGACAAATGTCATCTCCGGCAGTATTTCCTGCATCGGTTGTAGTACCATGAGAACATATGACGAACCAGTTTAAGGGAAACGTGTTTAACACGAGCCTCAATCACTTATGATTATTACTAACGCTGTTTGTAGAGACGTAATTCAGAAAACCATTCATAGACCAACAATCTTAAACATATTTTTCTCTTCGTCTTTTAATATTTCTAAATTGAATTTGTCTTGTTTTTCTGATAATCGTGTGTAACACCCGGCTTTTAAAACAAAAACACCCCTGAAAATTTTTCATTTATAATAAAGATTTCATTACATAAAACCATAACAAAAGGGGTATATTTTAATAAAAACGGGTACAAGTGTATCAAGGAGAGTATAAAATACCAAATCTCCTTTAAAGCCGGGCTACTACTGACAGCATCTATGAGTCCCACTTCATAGTCACGGACTCTATCTTTTCCTCTATCAGGATCATGCTAACCTGCAGGGACATTTAACAATTATCGTGAGCTATAAAGCTCAGTGAGTAATCAAATCTGCAAATAACACATATTAGAAATACATTCATATATAGATCACTATATACGACAATTATCTTTCTAATCATCTTTTCAAATCAAATTCCATTTCATAGTCTCTTCTGACTAACAGTATGTATCTGTTCGGATATCGAATCCAAAGCACTAGCCTTACCGGCTAATCATATATCTCTTAGGATTTCACATCCTATTTCATAGCCTTACAAGCTGGAACGTATACCATGTGATTATCAAATCACTTTATCTCATCTAATCTGTTATTTGCATACTGATCATATCAATTTTGTCTGCCATCAAGGCCATATGTATATAAAAGAGAATAAATATTCAAATTCTCAATTATCGTTTCTGTCCCCTGTTTCTTAGTCATATCAGACTGTATCATGTTTCTGGACTATATAAGTCGCATCGTCTGTCATGGCTATACAAGCCATACCAAAGCATTTTCAGCGTATAAATCATAGCCCGCAGGCCGCACCAGTTTGGGTTCAACAACCCGGAATCATAGCCATAAGGCTGCACCATTTCCATCTAATAATGTCATAGCCATATAGGCCGCACCGGTTGGATATAACATCCAATATCATAGTCACAAGTGGCCGCACCATCTATCAACAGTCTATTTCACAATCAATTATGGCTCACGGGTTTACCCGCTATTGCCTAGACTCACGGCTCCGTTCTTGTCATCGCAATGACTCACGGCTTATCCGGTATTGCCTTATTTAAGTGGACTCACAGCTCCGTTCTTGTCATCGCAATGACTCACGGCTTATCTGGTATTGTCATATCATAGATTATATATATATGTATTGACTCACAGCTCCGTTCTTGTCTTTCTCAGACTCACGGCTTATTTGGTATTGTCTTTTACGTATATCTTTACACTTGTCATTTTCGTCCCTCGAAGCCGTTTCAATCTGTAACAGTTCAATCATCATGTATCATATATGATATCAGTGAGATTACTCACCTGGATGCTAGCTGCATTTGAATCCGGTTGTTTCTTGCTTTTGCGTGCACCACAACCATTTATCCCGTACCTATATATTTATTTATATACCAAATGATAATAGGTTAATATCCATTTCAGTTGACTCTACTGCACAAGAGTCTTATACAATACAATTGGGGACCATTTTCAAGCATTTTCAATCAATAACCATCGTTATAAAATTTAATACACTTCCCGAAATACGCGTATTCTACTACAGTACTTTCGGGAGGTCGTATTCGTATTCCGATAATTTTCCATGAAGTTTCATAACATATTGGACCTATGTTTAAAATTTCAGGTCAATCGGATAAGCCTAGCATCAAAATCAAACTTGGAAATTACTCAAAATATTAACAGGGAAGAAAATGGTTTCTGCCCAGGGGTCGGGTCGCGACAGACCCTATGGTCGGGTCGCGAAGACCATGTCCTTCGGGTCGCGAAGAGTCAGCCTTCGGGTCGCGACAGACCCTATGGTCGGGTCGCGATCGCTGAACAGACGTGCAGAAACTCCGATTTTCAAGCTATAAAATCCCATTTTCTCATTTTAAGCCCTTAATACTCGACTTAATGATCAGGGATTGTTCTAGGACTAAAACCTTTGTCTAATAACAGGTTTTAAGCCATTAAAAACACCTTAATCACACCAATTCATGATTTAGGGTTCTTGGCAAAATTCCCAATTTATCAAGAATAGCAACTTACTTCCATCTTTTTGAATTAAGTCCTTTTTAGCATGACTTAATGGAAGTATTAAACCATTTAAACCACATAAACATAACTGAAATTTACAAATTTCAGTTTCTATAAAACACATTAAGAACTTCTTCAAGAACTTGTCTAAAAAGGCAATCTACTTACCTTAATTGCTTGGAAATCACCCCTTCCAACAATTGTTCCAAGTTCTTGCTTCAATTCCATGATTTCCTGCAGAAATCGCACCTTCAATACTCCTCCCGTTGCTGCACAATGATCAGTCAAAGAAGAGAGTCAACTCTTCTATATATACTTCCAATTTTTGCAAATTTAGTCCCTAAGTTCATTTTATTGAACTTTGACCACAACTAACAAGTTTTATGACAATAAAACTCTCTTTTCTTACACTTTTGCCACAAGCAAAAATATTTTTACATAATTGGTCCTTCACATGGTCAAATGACCAAATTACCCTTTTGTGGTAAAACGACCAATTTACCCATTTTTACTAGAATAAACCATCAGATACTTATTACAAGTATTTGGTGTTACAAATTCTCCCCTCCTTCAAAAGATTTCTTCCCCGAAATCATACAAGGAGTTGAGGGCATGTCTCCCTCGATTCACCTTCGGTCTTCCACATCATGTCGGAATCTCCATGGTAATGCCTAAGCACTTAACCATACTAGTCTTCTTATCTTGTGGTTATACCACAATTCGCATATCATTCATCCGGTTGTCCCGGGTACCTTATCTACTTATTTTTCTTTATCTCATCATAAGGGATTTGTCGGAAATTATCAATACATAATTTCTTTCTTGTCGTCCAAAATAGATTTTAACCTTTCCAAATGATTACTTTTCATACTACCATATTCCTTTACTTGAAATTTCAAAGGTTTTTACTTAGTGATCTACATACCACTTTGATAAATTCTTATTCATTCTTCAAATTCGTTCGTACCCGTCAGGTATTCTCTTCAATTTGTGCAACAAACTAGGATCTAGCCAACGGCTTTACTACATTTTCAATCCAATAAATTGGAGGGTAACACGGTATTCCATACCATTCTTTATATGAGTCATCAAACTACAAGCATGTGGGCTGCTATTTCTTGCAAATTCTATCAGGGATAGAAAATTTTCTCATCTTCTACTAAGATCTTCTGTGCAATTTCAAGCACATCTTCTCAAGTCTGCATCACTAGGTCGCTTTGTTCATCAACATACGGTACTTGCAGAGACTTTATTGCAAAGTCTATAACAATGTTGTCCCCTTTCTTTTCTGGGGCCAACTACGGGTAAATTTCTTCGCATGCTTCTAACAGTTTGACTTTACTTTGCGTACAAGTCAAATACTTTTCATGTATCTTTCAATACCTTTCTTCTGTCCCGGCCACCAATACATAGGTTTTATCGACCTATCCAGTCTGGTATTGTTCCGGGTATACAGCATATCTAATACAAAATACATATTTTCAAGATGATTTTCATGTTTCCATACTTGCACACTTCTTCCTGTGCTACCCGAATCAGCTCAGGTAATCAATTTGCCACATTCATACAGGTGGATGTAACCTTCAAAGGTTACTCTTTTCAACTCAAGGCATCTATAGACACATCCGCCTTTCCGAGATGGTACAAGATTCCATAATCGAAATCCTTAAGTAACCCATCTATCTTTATTATCTCATATTTAGCTTCTTTTTTATCAACTAAGTATTTCCAACTTTTATGATCCATATAAACAATAAGCTTTACACCATATAAATAGTGTCTCCAAAGCTTCAATGTCAAATCATAATTGCTACTGCAATATCATGTATCCAAAATCAACTCTGGATGCATTTCTATAATCCAATTTATCTTTTCCGCTTAGCGACAATGCTAACACCGGAGCTTCATATAAGGTTTGTTTCAACCTTTGAAAAGTTACATGTGGTCTTTCTACCGCTCAAACTTTTCACTTTTATTGGTCAACTTTGGTCAATAGAACAATAGTCAAGGAGCAGTTTTCTACAACTCTCCCATAGTAACCCGCCAATCCAAGGGAATTACTAATTTCAGTCAAATTCCAAGGCGGTTTCTGTTATCGCATCAGTATTTCCACTGTATCTACTATATCATCCTTGGAATCATTAACATGCCCAAAGAATATGAAACTTCTTTTAGCCAAATTTCATAGTTGGAGAATTTTACCAATCACTTAACTCAGTGAAGTAACTCCAATATCTGGTACAAATGTACCTCATTTCGATCTGGTTTCGAGAATATCATATTCTCAGTAGTCAATGCACATATGCATCAACTTATCTTTCTTCTTTTCAAACAAGATAGGGCTCCACACGATGACACATTCGGCCATATGAGACTCCAATTCCAAAAACAATTTCTTCTAATTGTTTTATCACTCTGCCATCTCTGCAGATACTAATCAGTTTAGAGCCTAAATAACAGAACCGGCTCTCAAAATCAGTTTAATCATAAACTCTTCTCGCCAATCTGGCAGAAATCTTGGAAGTTCTTTTCAAAAGTAACATCCGAGAATTTATTTTAAGTAATACACTACTATCACTGCTTTATTTAACTTGGCCAATACCACGTATGCCATCTACAACATCATTCCTTTACTAACTCTTTTCCGAGTTTAAGCAAAGGAAAATAACCGGTATTCTCAACAACGGTCATTTACCGTGGATTTTCCTCCACTTCATGTCTGACTTTTGAACCATAATGTTCATTTTTTCTACAAATCATGTTAGCATCTTTCATTGCTAACCAATTCATATGCACGATTCCTTCAAATTCATTGGTAGGCATCGGCTCCAGATTTATAGGGAAAAATGGTCTCGTAAATCCTAGGCAGACTACCTTCCAGGTGTTCAATATCTTGAACATATTTGCTATTTGCTATAGCCAGTTCCAAAATTTCATCCAATATCATTGATGAAATATTCAGTCAAGACATCAACGTCACCGATCCAAAGCATAGCTCCTTGGATCAAATATAACATATACGGGGATTATATTCAAGACAATGATATCTTAGACCATATTGGTCTACTCACGAGCTTCTTCCACAGTCTGCTGGAATGCTCAATGTATCATCGGTCCTTTTCGACCATTTGTTTCTTCTTTCTTTCCTCCCCGTTCTTTCCTGGGTTCATCACCCGTTACTCCACATTTAGCATGTGAGTATTTCATAAGAAAGTGATCTATAATTCCACGCTGGAAACACTTCCGTTCTATACAACAGACTCGAGCAATATGCTCCTGCTTTCTGCAATTTCAGCAATTCAACAGTAGAGTCTCTACTCTACAATTTTCTGAGTGCTTTTCCTGCACTTCTTACAATACATAACTGCTCTGTTTTGGTCCCTTCCCTTTAAGGTTGGACCCAGTTCGTGGTAACTTCTCCTGAAGCGTCCACTAATCTTTTTCTGCTTTTCTTGTAGTCTCAGCTACTTTTCTTTCACCTTGAATATCAGTCAGGGTGAGCACCCGAATTTCTTTTTCTGACCACAGCAACTACTGTTGCTTATCATGTGGATTTTCTGCTACTTGTCTCTTTGCCCCCCATTCGATGGAGCTTTGAGAAAGGGCTGGTTCACTTCTTAAAGCTGCACGCCCTAAATTCCTCCAAATAAGAGTCGCTGCTCATACTTCTTGTAAGAACCCGCGAAAAAGTTAAAAAAAGGGTAAAACGGTCTTTTGACACGTTATAAGACTATTATGTAAAATAATATGTATGTGTGAAATTATAATATAAGAAAGAAGAGATTATGTGAAATTTGGAGTTTTACTGCGTGAATAGTGAAATTTGACTAAAAAGGGCAAAATGGTCATTTGACATGCAAATGACCAAATTGTCAAGAAAATGTCAAGTTAGAAATTAATGGAAACTTGGTTGCAAAGTTATGGGTCTTAGGACCATTTTTGAAGAAAGTTTGAAAGCTTGGGGACTAAAATGTAAATGTTTATAAATATTAAATATATATATTATATGATAGTTATCCTCCATCATTTGAGAACCCAGTAGAACATTTCAGAAGATACGAGAGAGAGCTAGAGAGAACGAGAGGAAGAACACGGGAAGATCAAGAAGAAGGGTGAGAATTAAACTTCAAGTTTGAAGATTCTAGTTCCAAGAGGTAAGGTTTCATGTTCTAAGCTCCAAATTCTAGAACGGGAATCAAGTTTGATTTCTGATTTTTCCAGAAATCATAGTTCCAAAGTTATCATCTAGTTCATCTTGCTCAAAATCTCCACTAAAACATGTTCTAGCCATAGAATGTGTTGAAAATCAAGAAATGGGGATTTTGCTCAAGAACCCTAATTCACGGGTTTGCAAGATCAAGATCAGTTTTTATGGTTTTTCTAAGTCCAAATGATCACTTAGGATGTATTAAGACACACCTAAGTGATTAATTTCAAAAAGTTGGATTTTTAGTGAAAATCATCAAAAACGGGTTTTCAAGGAATTGGAATTTGAAATCAGTGATTCCAAGGCTTAAAACTTTATGTAAAGGAAAGGTTTTAGTCATGGAACTATAGTAAGCGATTAAGTTAAGTATTAAGCACTTTATAGGGCAAAACAGAGGTCTGCAGCTCGAAAATCGGACCCGAATCCCACCCAGAGACATTACACGGCCGTGTAATTTACAGGGTAAATATTACACGACCGTGTAATTGTTATTAGGCCTGCAAAGTTACACGACCTTGTAATTTGCAAGGCAAAAGTTACACGACCGTGTAACTCACTGAGGAGGATTTTGAGTTTTGATTTTTGGAAGTTGGGGTTAGACTTGTCCGTTTGACCTCAAATCTGAAACACAAGTCTAATATGGCCTAAGACTTCATGCAAAAATGTTGGAACTGAAATACGACCCCTCGGGGGTACTGTAGCAAAATACGCGTATTTCGGAGAAAACTATAAAATGAGCTTATTAATGGTTACACATTTGTATGACCAGTAGTTATGTCATATGAGACTCTTAAGTCATAGAGTTAGTTGTAGCATGCATTTATTAAATATATATACTACTTGTATAGGTGGTGCTTCGAACATTGTAGAGCACGGAAAAGGGAAGGGTGTACGAGAAGATTAGTGACCCGTAGTTACACCAAGGTGAGTTTTATGAGGATTTTTTTCTAGTACATAGCAAAATGATATTTTCAGAAAAGTATGAGATTTCCAAATGTTTTTAGATACTAAAGTTTGGAAACAGTTTTGAAAGTAGCTCCAAGAGCTAAGTGTTTAAAAGAGATTTTAAAGAAGTTTTAAAGAAGTTCAGTTTTAAAGAAGTATAGTTTGTATAGTTTTGAAAGAAGCTCCATATGAGAGCTAAAGATTGTTAGTTTTAAAGTGATTTTCAAGATTATGAGTCAAAGAGTTAAAGTTTGAGTTTGTTTTGAAATTGTGTCCATATTTGACCAATTTGAGATAAAGTGAAGAAAGTAAAAAGGATGAGAATCAAAGCAAAGAAAGTAGTAAGAGTTAGTTGTCCGGACTAGGATCGCCCACATAATCGGGAGATCAGAAGACACTACTGGGATGGTACCTCCCGTCGCGAAGTAGTTGTCTAGCTTAGTATACCCTTGTGCTTGAATCCGTTCCAAGTCACAAAGGGGAGACAGAATGAGCATAACCGAGCGGACGGATCTGTTCTGTCCCGCGAGGGGAGCTAGTAGAATGAATTAAATTAAACTAATTCATGAGTTTCAGTTGGTCACAAGTATATGAGAAAGAAAGCAGCTTTATAGAATAAAACAGTTTTAAAGTAAGAAGCAGTTTTTGAGAAAGAAAGTGTTTTTGAGTTTTGAAAAGATAAAAGTAAAGAGATTTGAGATTTATTATGAAAATAAATTCTAAGTAGTTTACTTGTTTATATTTCAAGTTTTGAGCAGAAAAGTTTTGGGTCTAAACCTATATTACTCACGAGGCTTTATGTCTCACGTATACTATTTTTTTAAATGCTATGTACTTAGGTGAAAGGAGCGGAGGTTGCAGTTGGGACCAATTTATATACTGTAAGTTTAAATTATGGTTATCTGTATTGAGTCTGTAATACCCCCTTGAGTTTAAGTTTGTAAAATAAAAAAAATTTTAAGTGGCTACTTTATAATCACGAGTTGTAAAATATGTTTGTAACATAAACTGTATTTGTACTTAAATATGGTTTGAGAAAAGGGGTGTTACAGTTTTGGTATCAGAGCCATAGTTTAAGCGAACTAGGTGTCAGTACTTGAACCTAGACTTAAACTGTGTAGGAGTTAAGTAGAGTACATACTTGAGTATGATGTTGAAAGTAAGTAGAAAAGGGAGTAAGTCCATAACAGTGGAACATGGGTCCTGGTGGTAAAACTGGAAGCAAATGTGTATAGGTGATTATAATAATATGGGCCCGTACTATCATAATCATAGGATATATATTTGAGTTTGGTGGAACCACACAGGAATCATGTGAAGCTGTAAGTGATAAGTGTAGGAGGTTTGAGGAGTATAGGTTCGATATACCTATGTAAGAAAATCAAGTATAAATGAAAATACTAAAGTATAAAGGAAAAATGTTAAAGATGAAGTATAAAGTATAAAGGAAAA
Source organism: Cichorium intybus (assembly GCA_023525715.1). Taxonomy (NCBI): domain Eukaryota; kingdom Viridiplantae; phylum Streptophyta; class Magnoliopsida; order Asterales; family Asteraceae; genus Cichorium; species Cichorium intybus. The sequence goes on along the minus strand of CM042012.1, from coordinate 3,486,622 downwards.
ATGTTAATAAAATACTAAAGTATAAAGGAAAAATGTTAAAGATAAAGTAACAAATACGAAGTATGTAGTGGGGAAAACCCCATACCTTATATGAATCAGTGTAAAGTATATGTAATAAAACATAAGAAAGTATGAGCAAAGAGCACTGAAAATAAGATGACAAGAATAAAAAGGTAATGACGAAGGAAAGTTCAAATTTGTGGTTGTGATAACCACTGTATAATATGAGAAATAACGTAAAGTATGAAAGGAATCAGTAAAAGAGACATGGCCAGAAAGTATAAATGTATTGAAAACTTTAATGGAAGTAATGAAGTATATAGTACAAATATAAAAATAAGAGTAATATCACTACAGTGATCAAAGAAAGAAAGATTGGAAAAGAAAGTGAATACAGATATATGAATGAAATTCATATAAGAAAGAAGAATGAAAACATTTAAGTAGAAAGAGTAAAAAGGAAATGAGCTGAGTTTGCAATTGTAGACAAACCCAAAAGATGTATAAAGGAGTATAGAATAAATATTGAGGAGTAGTAAGATGTGTTGTTCATGGACAACCAAGAGATTAAAGTATGTATATAAAAGTTGTGATTAAATATGTTAATATAAAACAAAAGCAAAATACTTAATCAAGTATTAGATAAGGAATCAAGGACATAAATGAAAGTGTAAGAAATGGGAAGTCGTGACTTCCAAACTTGAAAGAAGTATGACAAGGAAAGATATCTAAAGATTTGGAACAAATAAATAAGTCGTAAGTATAGTGCTATAATGAGTAATATAACAAAGTAAGTTACCTAAAAAAAATCGTTAAAGACTATGAGCAAGTTGCATTGTTATAATGCAAGAGAATGAGTTGAGAAATAGAGATTAAATGCCTAATCAAGTGTTGGGCGAAAAGTTAAAGATAAGACAGACAATGATGATAATGAGAAGAATATAAAGACAGTTATCAAAGAAATGGTCAATTGAAATCAGATTTAGTAACTATATAAAATATAAATAAGAAAAATTGTGAATGATAAAAGGATAACCGAAAGAATGTGAGAAAAATGACTGAGAGTCATCAATAATATGAGATAAAGAGTAAAAGTGAATATCCAGATAAGTCTTAGACAAAGAGTCAAATATGAAATAAGAGACAGGAAGTTACTACCTCTAAGCGGAAGTAACGGGTAAAAAGCAACCAAAGATTAGAGAAATGGTCGGTACATGACTAGTAGTTATGGAACATAAGAAAGTGTATAGCGTATATCGCTTTAAGACATATAAATAAAGAGAGTAAAGAAAAGAAGCTTAAAAAAAAACAATGTAATGTGTTGGGCATATAGCCTAATGACACATAGAGGGAAATGGTGAAAAGTATAATAAAAGAGTTTTGGGTATCAAACCTAAAAAGTTTATAAGTAAAGTATATAAGACATAGAGACTAAATGTTTATGAAAAATGGTGATAATCTATATGATTATTAAGTGTATGCTTAATAAGCATAATAAGATAAAACAAGAAATTGTTGAGTCAGAAATGTCAATCTTTACTAAAAATATGATTATAGTGCAGTCAGGATAAAAAGAGAAGTAAAAGTTATTTTTGGCGTTAGCCATAGCAAGTAAAGAGTAAGCAAGAGATAGAATGCTAAACTAAGCATTAGTGTGAGAAATAAGAACTACAAGAAAATATTAAAACATAAGTAATAAGATGAGAATGGTACATGGGGTACCTAAGAAAATAAGAAGTGTACTCATAAGGGTACAGTAAGAAAGCTGAGAAATGAAATGGACAAAATTATATTAGAAAGTATAATGAGTAAAAGAGATTGAAGTCTCCTAAATTATAAAGAAAAATGAAAGAGGTATTTAGATCGTTAATATGTCGAAAGATGAAAATAATATAAGTGAAGAGTGATACCAGACATGTATTTATAAAAGTAATACATGCAAGTAACAAGATGATAAGAGAATTAGTAGTAAAGACAAAAAAAAAAGCAAGAATAACGATAGACTTTTGAAGAGTCAATTCTTTTAGCATATATAGATATAAGAAGTTGTAAAACTTCTAAAGGAATTATATAAAGATAATATGAAATTTAAGTCTAATGACAAGAAAGAAGTAATTAGAAATGTAGATTGACTGTTGGAAAGTCACTTTTCTATAATAAAGTATGAAGTGATAGAGCTTCTGAAATAAGAGAGAGAAAGTAAATTCAATATATGAAATTTACTCAAGTAAGAAGAATAAGTAAAAGCTTTTATTACATTAAAAGAGAAGTCGAGTAATACGTCTGTCCTTATATTATCAGATGGGACAGAAGATTTTGAAGTATACAGTAATGCCTCACATAGAGGGCTTAGCTGTGTGTAGATGCAAAGGAGTAAGAGTATAGCATATGTTCTCAGATAGTTGAAAGCCCTAGAAACAAAGCACATTACCTATGATATAGAGCTAGTAGCAATAGTATTTGCCTTGAAAATTTGGAAGCATTACCTGTATGGAACAAAGTGCAAGCTATTCACTGATCACAAGAGTTTGCAGTATGTGTTCACTCAAATAGAGTTGAACATAAGACAGAAAATATAGTTAGAGTTGATCAGTGATTATGTTTGCGAGATTGTATACCATTCAAGCAAGCAAGTGTAGCAGCAGATACATTGAGTAGAAAAGTTCCAGAGAAAAGAATCAATGAAAGATTGATACGTATATAACTAGTGTCCAGTATTATAGAACAAATTAAAGCAGTCCAACAAAAAGTTGGAAAAAGCATAGACTTGAAAGATGAGAAACGAGGAAGACATGCAGTTTGAGATAAGTATACAAGAGCTAAAGACTTCTAAAACCTGCAATTGGGTACCGAAAGCAGGAGGTTTGAGGAAGCTGATTCTAGAAGAGTCGCATAAGTCAAAGTATTCCATACATCCAGGGAGTACCAAGACTTATCAAGATCTTAAAAGACAGTACTGGTGGCCTGGAATAAAGAAGAGGATAGCTAAGTACATCTCCAAGTGTGTCATTTGTGCACAAGTCAAGGCGGAACATCAGGACCCGCATGGAGATGCTCAGTCAATGCACATTCCAGCCGGAAAGTGGGAAGGCGTAACCATAGACTTTATTGTCGGGTTACTGAGAATGAGAAGAGAAGAGGTTATGATAGTATTAGTATATGGGTCATAGTGGACCGGTTGACCAAGAGTGCACTATTTCTAGCCATAAAAGAAACTACTTCATTGGAGCAGTTAGACTAGTTGTATATAGATGAAGTGTTAAGAAGATATGGTGTACCGTTGTCCATCGTGTCAGATAGAGACCCCAGATTTACCTCTAACTTTTGGAGAGCTTTACAAGATAAAATGGGGACGAGAATTCAGCTAAGTACAGCGAATCATCCACAAACGGATGGTCAGAGTGAACGAACGATTCAGACAGTAGAAGACAGGTTACGATCGTGTGGGATGAGCTTTGGAGGTAGTTGGGATGAACACCTGCCTCTAGTGGAGTTTGCATATAACGACAGCTACCATTCTAATATTAAAATGCCACTCTTTGAGGCATTGTATGGTAGAAAATGTAGAACTCCTTTATGCTGGTTGGAGGCAGGTGAGACTAAGTTTACAGGGCCAGAGATTGTTAGAGTAACTAATGAGAAGATTGAAGTAATTCAAGCCAACATGAAAGCAGCACAAGATCGGCAAAAGAGTTACTCAAATCTAAAGAAGAGACCATATGACTTGCAAGAAGGAGATTTGGTGATGATAAAAGTGTCGCCATGGAAAGGAGTGGTCAGATTTGGCAAGAGAGGAAAGCTGAGTCCAAGATACATTGGACCTTTCAGAATCCTAAAGAGAGTTGGGTTACAGGCGTTCAAGCTCGAGTTACCACCAGAACTTAGTAGAATACATGATACCTTTCATGTATGCTACTTAAAAAAAATACTTTGGTAAAGAAGAGTTAGTAATACCGTATACGGACTTGAGGGTGGAGACTCCTAGCAAACTAATTGAAGAACCCGAAGCGATTCTAGAGATGCAGACTAAAAAGCTGAGAAACAAGGAGATTGACTTGGTACTAGTCAAGTGGAAGCACCCATTAGGGTCAAACCTAACTTGGGAGACGTTAGAAGAGATGAAAAGAAGATATCCAGATTTCACAGATTACGAAAAGATTCCGATGACGGAATCCATTTAAGGAGGGGTGACTGTAAGAACCCGCGAAAAAGTTAAAAAAAGGGTAAAACGGTCTTTTGACACGTTATAAGACTATTATGTAAAATAATATGTATGTGTGAAATTATAATATAAGAAAGAAGAGATTATGTGAAATTTGGAGTTTTACTGCGTGAATAGTGAAATTTGACTAAAAAGGGCAAAATGGTCATTTGACATGCAAATGACCAAATTGTCAAGAAAATGTCATGTTAGAAATTAATGGAAACTTGGTTGCAAAGTTATGGGTCTTAGGACCATTTTTGAAGAAAGTTTGAAAGCTTGGGGACTAAAATGTAAATGTTTATAAATATTAAATATATATATTATATGATAGTTATCCTCCATCATTTGAGAACCCAGTAGAACATTTCAGAAGATACGAGAGAGAGCTAGAGAGAACGAGAGGAAGAACACGGGAAGATCAAGAAGAAGGGTGAGAATTAAACTTCAAGTTTGAAGATTCTAGTTCCAAGAGGTAAGGTTTCATGTTCTAAGCTCCAAATTCTAGAACGGGAATCAAGTTTGATTTCTGATTTTTCCAGAAATCATAGTTCCAAAGTTATCATCTAGTTCATCTTGCTCAAAATCTCCACTAAAACATGTTCTAGCCATAGAATGTGTTGAAAATCAAGAAATGGGGATTTTGCTCAAGAACCCTAATTCACGGGTTTGCAAGATCAAGATCAGTTTTTATGGTTTTTCTAAGTCCAAATGATCACTTAGGATGTATTAAGACACACCTAAGTGATTAATTTCAAAAAGTTGGATTTTTAGTGAAAATCATCAAAAACGGGTTTTCAAGGAATTGGAATTTGAAATCAGTGATTCCAAGGCTTAAAACTTGATGTAAAGGAAAGGTTTTAGTCATGGAACTATAGTAAACGATTAAGTTAAGTATTAAGCACTTTATAGGGCAAAACAGAGGTCTGCAGCTCGAAAATCGGACCCGAATCCCACCCAGAGACATTACACGGCCGTGTAATTTACAGGGTAAATATTACACGACCGTGTAATTGTTATTAGGCCTGCAAAGTTACACGGCCGTGTAATTTGCAAGGCAAAAGTTACACGACCGTGTAACTCACTGAGGAGGATTTTGAGTTTTGATTTTTGGAAGTTGGGGTTAGACTTGTCCGTTTGACCTCAAATCTGAAACACAAGTCTAATATGGCCTAAGACTTCATGCAAAAATGTCGGAACTGAAATACGACCCCTCGGGGGTACTGTAGCAAAATACGCGTATTTCGGAGAAAACTATAAAATGAGCTTATTAATGGTTACACATTTGTATGACCAGTAGTTATGTCATATGAGACTCTTAAGTCATAGAGTTAGTTGTAGCATGCATTTATTAAATATATATACTACTTGTATAGGTGGTGCTTCGAACATTGTAGAGCACGGAAAAGGGAAGGGTGTACGAGAAGATTAGTGACCCGTAGTTACACCAATGTGAGTTTTATGAGGATTTTTTTCTAGTACATAGCAAAATGATATTTTCAGAAAAGTATGAGATTTCCAAATGTTTTTAGATACTAAAGTTTGGAAACAGTTTTGAAAGTAGCTCCAAGAGCTAAGTGTTTAAAAGAGATTTTAAAGAAGTTTTAAAGAAGTTCAGTTTTAAAGAAGTATAGTTTGTATAGTTTTGAAAGAAGCTCCATATGAGAGCTAAAGATTGTTAGTTTTAAAGTGATTTTCAAGATTATGAGTCAAAGAGTTAAAGTTTGAGTTTGTTTTGAAATTGTGTCCATATTTGACCAATTTGAGATAAAGTGAAGAAAGTAAAAAGGATGAGAATCAAAGCAAAGAAAGTAGTAAGAGTTAGTTGTCCGGACTAGGATCGCCCACATAATCGGGAGATCAGAAGACACTACTGGGATGGTACCTCCCGTCGCGAAGTAGTTGTCTAGCTTAGTATACCCTTGTGCTTGAATCCGTTCCAAGTCACAAAGGGGAGACAGAATGAGCATAACCGAGCGGACGGATCTGTTCTGTCCCGTGAGGGGAGCTAGTAGAATGAATTAAATTAAACTAATTCATGAGTTTCAGTTGGTCACAAGTATATGAGAAAGAAAGCAGCTTTATAGAATAAAACAGTTTTAAAGTAAGAAGCAGTTTTTGAGAAAGAAAGTGTTTTTGAGTTTTGAAAAGATAAAAGTAAAGAGATTTGAGATTTATTATGAAAATAAATTCTAAGCAGTTTACTTGTTTATATTTCAAATTTTGAGCAGAAAAGTTTTGGGTCTAAACCTATATTACTCACGAGGCTTTATGTCTCACGTATACTATTTTTTTAAATGCTATGTACTTAGGTGAAAGGAGCGGAGGTTGCAGTTGGGACCAGTTTATATACTGTAAGTTTAAATTATGGTTATCTGTATTGAGTCTGTAATACCCCCTTGAGTTTAAGTTTGTAAAATAAAAAAAAAATTTAAGTGGCTACTTTATAATCACGAGTTGTAAAATATGTTTGTAACATAAACTGTATTTGTACTTAAATATGGTTTGAGAAAAGGGGTGTTACACTTCTTATACGTTAGAAGTCAGCACCAGTTAGGTTATATATGTATAATAACAACTTATATACACCTAACTATATATCATGTCTACTATCTCAAGGTTTAAGTCCAGGAATCTACTCTATAGACACCTAGTTCACTTAAACCACGGCTCTGATACCAACTTATAACACCCGGCTTTTAAAACAAAAACACCCCTGAAAATTTTTCATTTATAATAAAGGTTTCATTACATAAAACCATAACAAAATGGGTATATTTTAATAAAAACGGGTACAAGTGTATCAAGGAGAGTATAAAATACCAAATCTCCTTTAAAGCCGGGCTACTACTGACAGCATCTATGAGTCCCACTTCATAGTCACGGACTCTATCTTTTACTCTATCAGGATCATGCTAACCTGCAGGGACATTTAACAATTATCGTGAGCTATAAAGCTCAGTGAGTAATCAAATCTGCAAATAACACATATTAGAAATACATTCATATATAGATCACTATATACGGCAATTATCTTTCTAATCATCTTTTCAAATCAAATTCCATTTCATAGTCTCTTCCGACTAACAGTATGTATCTGTTCGGATATCGAATCCAAAGCACTAGCCTTACCGGCTAATCATATATCTCTTAGGATTTCACATCCTATTTCATAGCCTTACAAGCTGGAACGTATACCATGTGATTATCAAATCACTTTATCTCATCTAATCTGTTATTTGCATACTGATCATATCAATTCTGTCTGCCATCAAGGCCATATGTATATAAAAGAGAATAAATATTCAAATTCTCAATTATCGTTTCTGTCCCCTGTTTCTTAGTCATATCAGACTGTATCATGTTTCTGGACTATATAAGTCGCATCGTCTGTCATGGCTATACAAGCCATACCAAAGCATTTTCAGCGTATAAATCATAGCCCGCAGGCCGCACCAGTTTGGGTTCAACAACCCGGAATCATAGCCATAAGGCTGCACCATTTCCATCTAATAATGTCATAGCCATATAGGCCGCACCGGTTGGATATAACATCCAATATCATAGTCACAAGTTGCCTAGACTCACGGCTACGTTCTTGTCATCGCAATGACTCACGGCTTATCCGGTATTGCCTTATTTAAGTGGACTCACAGCTCCGTTCTTGTCATCGCAATGACTCACGGCTTATCTGGTATTGTCATATCATAGATTATATATATATGTATTGACTCACAGCTCCGTTCTTGTCTTTCTCAGACTCACGGCTTATTTGGTATTGTCTTTTACGTATATCTTTACACTTGTCATTTTCGTCCCTCGAAGCCGTTTCAATCTGTAACAGTTCAATCATCATGTATCATATATGATATCAGTGAGATTACTCACCTGGATGCTAGCTGCATTTGAATCCGGTTGTTTCTTGCTTTTGCGTGCACCACAACCATTTATCCCGTACCTATATATTTATTTATATACCAAATGATAATAGGTTAATATCCATTTCAGTTGACTCTACTGCACAAGAGTCTTATACAATACAATTGGGGACCATTTTCAAGCATTTCCAATCAATAACCATCGTTATAAAATTTAATACACTTCCCGAAATACGCGTATTCTACTACAGTACTTTCGGGAGGTCGTATTCGTATTCCGATAATTTTCCATGAAGTTTCATAACATATTGGACCTATGTTTAAAATTTCAGGTCAATCGGATAAGCCTAGCATCAAAATCAAACTTGGAAATTACTCAAAATATTAACAGGGAAGAAAATGGTTTCTGCCCAGGGGTCGGGTCGCGACAGACCCTATGGTCGGGTCGCGAAGACCATGTCCTTCGGGTCACGACGACCATGCGGGTCGGGTCGCGAAGAGTCAGCCTTCGGGTCGCGACAGACCCTATGGTCGGGTCGCGATCGCTGAACAGACGTGCAGAAACTCTGATTTTCAAGCTATAAAATCCCATTTTCTCATTTTAAGCCCTTAATACTCGACTTAATGATCAGGGATTGTTCTAGGACTAAAACCTTTGTCTAATAACAGGTTTTAAGCCATTAAAAACACCTTAATCACACCAATTCATGATTTAGAGTTCTTGGTAAAATTCCCAATTTATCAAGAATAGCAACTTACTTCCATCTTTTGAATTAAGTCCTTTTTTGCATGACTTAATGGAAGTATTAAACCATTTAAACCACATAAACATAACTGAAATTTACAAATTTCAGTTTCTATAAAACACATTAAGAACTTCTTCAAGAACTTGTCTAAAAAGGCAATCTACTTACCTTAATTGCTTGGAAATCACCCCTTCCAACAATTGTTCCAAGTTCTTGCTTCAATTCCATGATTTCCTGCAGAAATCGCACCTTCAATACTCCTCCCGTTGCTGCACAATGACCAGTCAAAGAAGAGAGTCAACTCTTCTATATATACTTCCAATTTTTGCAAATTTAGTCCCTAAGTTCATTTTATTGAACTTTGACCACAACTAACAAGTTTTATGACAATAAAACTCTCTTTTCTTACACTTTTGCCACAAGCAAAAATATTTTTACATAATTGGTCCTTCACATGGTCAAATGACCAAATTACCCTTTTGTGGTAAAACGACCAATTTACCCATTTTTACTAGAATAAACCATCAGATACTTATTACAAGTATTTGGTGTTACATCGTGTGATCATTTTTTATCTAGAAACAATTCTACTTATTGTTCGTCTGTTTTGTGTAAACATATTTTTTGTTTGGTGTAAACAATTTCTTACTGTCAGTTTAATTCCTCACTTGAATGTTTTCAGAATGGTTGAAACTTCTGAGAAACATAACCCAATTGGAAACATAAATGGGAATACACCTGCTATCACACCATGACTAATCATGTTGAAAGACCAGAGAAATTTTCTGGTATGAATTTCAAAAGGTGGCAGCAGAAGATATTATTCTACTTGACCACATTGAACTTGACTCAGTTTTTTACAGAAACTGCTCCCCAACCTGCTGAGGGACAGGCGACACTCCATCTGTAAGCGTAGTGGAGGCTTAGACACACTCTGAACTTCTATGTCGCAACTATGTGTTGAATGGACTAGCCGATGCACTCTACAATGTATGGGAATCCTTGGATCGGAGGTATAAGACTCGTCTATAATTTATAGTAGCATATTTTCAATGGGTTTAAACCCACAAACCCACAGTTTCAAACCAAAAAATCATGAACCCAAAACCCACGGGTTTAAATTAAAACCCACAAACTCAAACCGAAAAACCGTCCCATGTGAGTTTTAAAACCAAAAAAACGACTTCTACGGTATGAGTTCGATTTTAGTTATAAACCAACCCAAACAGACTCATGCTAATCCTTATTTCCAGTTCATTCCATTAAAAAAACTTAGAAACATAAAAAATATTCATTTCTTTTCGGTTTCATCCATTTCCTTCACTTCTCTCGTTATGTTGACCTCGGAAACTACAACATAAATGCCTAAGTCCTAACCGATGTACTATCTTATTCTTGTTTAAAAAGTGTCAAACAAGTTTTATAAGAAATATATTAGCAGATTAAAGTAATCATAAAATTTTTATTAATCAAGTTGTGGATGATTAGTATTTAAATTAAAAAGAGAATTTCTTTTATGTTCTTAAAAAGTTATCTAATTACGTCTATATCCTTATGAAATTGCAAATTACATATATATCCCTAAAAACCCTAAAAATTGTCATATATATTCAAAAAATTTATTTAATTGTTAATAATCCTTTTTTTAAAAACTATATTTAAATTAAATTGTACCAAAATTTACTAAAATATCCCTATTTCATAATCAAATCCTCAATACTTCCAAAATCGAATCCAATCACGATAACAACCCGATCGCGGCGTTCTTCCCAATCATCGACTCTTTCACAATTCCAACTAATCACGTCGACTCTTCCTTCACAATTCCAATTGATCACAAACCTGATTTGAAATGACCAATTCCATATTCGATTAAGAAGAAAAATTTTGATCTGAAATTGAGTTTTTCTATGAATCGGCAAATTATTTCTATTGTAATGATATTCGATTGTTCAAAAAGGAAAAAAAATCATTGTAGTAATATGTGAGTGTAATTAAAGAATATTTCAGAAAAAGGTGTCATCTTATGCTGAAATTGTTGATATTATCAAAAACATGGTTTGGTTATGGTTGAGATGTAGAGGGAGTCACAGCGACATAGATGGTGATTCTTGGAGTGTATCTTTTTTTTTTTACCTGTAATTAATTAATGATGTGTTGTACCTTAGGCTAATTCTGGTATCTCGCCAATTTAGCTGTTGTTTGTTTGTTTTAATAATATGTTGACGGTTTAAAAAAAATTACACTCAATACAATAATTATTAGAAAATCAAAAGCCGGCCAAATAATCGTAATTTGTAGAATTGTAGAATACCACGAAAGGGATCATGAATGCAAAACATTTTATTAGATGCCAAAAACAAAAATGGACGATTAAATACGGGACCAATTTTGCAACATATTCTTTTTTTTTTTTTTTTTTTTTTTTTCACCTTTCACATGCTTTTCGATCAGCACAACCTTTCCGCCTGCAACCCATATTCTCTTCCGCCAATCTATGGCGATCCCCGCCGTACCCAAACGTAAACCGCCAAAGAGAAGATCAGAGACTTTTATTGGTAAGTTTTACAAGAATCCGAAAACCCCGTTCGCTTTTGCTTTGCTTCTCGCGGATGCCGTCCTTACCGCCCTCATCATTGTCTATGTTCCTTGTAAGTACTCTATCACGAACTAGTTCGATTTTGGCAATTACGTACGAATCTGTATTCTTAACACTTGGATTGTCATTAATTTTAGATACAAAGATTGATTGGGATGCTTACATGTCACAGGTGAGGGTCAATTTAGCTCTTCTTGTTCTTTTGGGGTTTTACTGCCCCCTGTGTGTTCAAAAAGAGCTGCATTTGATTTGTATGACATTCTTACTTCAAAATTCATATATATTTTCCACTTGAAAGGAACTAACTACATTTACACTTTGGGTTTGGGTGTGCCTTTTCTAAGTGATTACTGCTAATCGAAGAATTTTACATTTATTTCGTTCAATTTTGACTCTTAAAATTTGATTATTTTGACAGAAAATGTCAATCATAATCAATTTTGTCGATTTCAAATAGCAAAAATCAGTTTTAACGCACGTCCAAACACCCTCTTTATGCCGAGTAATACAAATAGATTAATGTTGTTTCAAAAGCTGTGAATTTTGCATTTGGAATAAGTATGAAAATTCAAGTTGCAAGCTTTTTTAATGGTGAATGAAGGGCGTATGTGATTTGAGTTTTACTTAGAAATGGCATGAGTGACCGAACAGGTTGATGGATTTATTGAAGGAGAAAGAGATTACAGCAATTTGAAAGGGGACACAGGGCCTTTGGTTTATCCTGCCGGGTTTCTTTATGTTTATTCTGCCATACAATATGTTACAGGAGGCCAGGTCTATCCTGCCCAGGTCAGAATACATTTCTTACTTGCATTTGCTATAAATTTGAATCTTTCTACTTAATTCTTCTCTTATTTATGAAGCTAGATAGATGTTTGAAACATTTTTAGGATGGAATTATAATAGTTTCAAGATCCGACTACATAACGTTTTTCTTGTTATTTTCAGATTCTCTTTGGGTTTCTCTACATCGTGAATCTTGGAATAATGTTATTCGTATATGTGAAGACTGATGTGGTATGAACAATTTCACACGCATTATTTATTATTTATTTATTATGTACAATCTTGAGTCTTTTACCATTTGGATTGTGTCTTGTTGGCAGGTACCTTGGTGGGGTTTGACTTTGCTTTGTTTGTCTAAAAGATTGCATTCAATCTTTGTGCTTCGCCTTTTCAACGACTGTTTTGCTATGACTCTTCTCCATGCTTCCTTGGTTCCACTCCTTTATCAGAAATGGCATCTGGGTTTGATCATTTTCAGGTTTTGTTACGTTTCAGCCATTCAACAAAAAGTTTAATCTTCTTTTTAGAATTAATTATTAAAATAGCTCTGCATTTTTTTCAGCGCAGCTGTTTCAGTGAAGATGAATGTGCTTCTTTTTGCTCCATCTTTGTTCCTTCTCATGCTCAAGGTACACTAATCAACTTAGTCAAGAATAATACCATTTATCTGTTTCTTTCTGTGTATAACTATCAACTTGAATACAGGGTATGAACATTAAGGGGGTGATATCAGCTTTAACAGGAGCAGCATTAGTGCAGGTGCTTATTATTTATTTTTATTTTTAATTGAGCTTTAACACCTCATCTTAACACTTGAGATGTTCCTTCTGGCAGATTGTATTGGGGTTACCATTTCTGTGGTCTTATCCAATTGCGTATCTATCTAATGCATTCAATCTAGGACGTGTCTTTATCCACTTCTGGTAACCTTAAATATATCATCTTCAAAATGTTTTCTATTTAAAGTTAACTATAGTATCTTTTACATTTTTTATCAGGTCTGTTAACTTCAAATTTGTCCCTGAACCAATATTTGTGTCCAAGGAGTTTGCTCTCATCTTACTATTTGCTCATCTGGGTCTTCTTATGATTTTTGCACATTATAGGTGGTGCAAGTAAGTATGAGATCTTATTATTTAATATCTTCACCATTTAAAATTGTTATTTATGTTAATTTTTTTTTTACAGGCATGAAGGAGGATTAGTCTCTTTCTTGCGTTCTAGATTCCTTGTTACCACTCTTGATAAAAGTCTCTCGGGTTTAAAGCTTCTTAAAAAAGAGCGTAAGCGCATTTCTTTTTCAAAATTTTACCATTTGTGAAAGTTGACTATTGGTAACCGTTGTTGACTAATCACGCAGATATTGTTACAACCATGTTTACTGGCAATTTTATTGGCATCGTATGTGCTCGGTCTTTGCACTACCAATTCTACACCTGGTAACTATTTTTTATTCCATATCAACATGCAACAAAATCCAATAATATGATTTCTAAACATTATGATTTGCAGGTATATCTGCAGCTTGCCGTATCTTTTATGGAGAACACCTTTTCCTACTATAGTCCGGTAAGTCAGCCAGTTAAAATTCGCCACTTGGATATATCATATATAGATGTCATCTGATTGGTGGAGTTGGTTTTATGCAGGCTGGTGTTATTTGCAGGGGTGGAGGTGTGCTGGAATGTTTTTCCCTCCACTGTCTACTCCTCCATTACGCTTCTTTGTTTACATGTACTCATCTTGTGGGGTCTGTGGAGGGCTCCACCTCAGTATCCATACCAAAGTCACGGAAAGAAACCCAAATGAAACTTAAACCATTCATCTTGTTTCTTTTTTGCTAATTTGTTACTTTTGGGGAGAATTTCAGATTTTCTTTATCTTTTTCTTTTTGACTTTGATGTTGTACTTTAGGAGATAATTCAACATGTTCGACCATTGTATCTGTTATCTTCATTTTTGTTTGTATCATGATCCCCATCCTGACGTGAAAGACCTAGCTTTCGTGTAATAGGCTTTGATTATATAGTTGTAGTTAGGACTGGGCTTGGTCTCGTTTCGGTGATTTTGAGCTCAAAATTGGCTTCACAAAGACTAATAGCTCCAAATTTTCAACCAGAAATTTGTTTGATCTAGTAAATTTGTTAGGAAAGTTGGAATTTCATAATACTACAGTTGGATGCAAAACTATTAACACATAAAGACTCCAAACTTGAGATAACTATTGAAACGTAGTTCTTATAAACTCCGACTTTGTCATTTGTATTAAACATCTTTTTGCATTCGCCTTACTGCTTGTCAATGGTCAGTAGTAGGATTGCTAGTAAACCTACTTAGCTTTTTTACAACAAATGCAACATCATGTATTGTGCTTGTCATGGGCTCTGCCCCTTGGGACTCCCGTTAGAGGCTCTGTCTCCTGAACTCCGTTAGTGGAGCTACCCCTAGACTTCACCAAGGGCCCCTTGGAACCCAATCAGGGGCGCTGCCCCCGAACCCCAATGTTCTCAAGTCTTTATTAACTATCCGAGTTTGTATTCTGCACCTTTAGCCTAGAAGAATAGTTAATGGAAATTCAATTTGTCTAATATTATTCTCGACCGCACTAAAACGTATCGATGACACTAACATCACCAACATAAAGTTGTAAAAACTGATTATGAAATACATGTGAAAACAAAAGTAAAAAAATAAAATCGTAAGAAAACACGAAGCAAAAAAAAAATGAAGATGGAAATAGATTATGAAAAATTATGTAAAACCGAAGTTAAAAAATAAAGTTATAAAAATGAGTTGTGAAAAAATATACATACAAAAAAAGGAATTTGTAAGAATCGATTGTAAAAAAAAACCGTAAAAAATAAGAAAAAATAATTTGTGTAAAAACATACAAAAAGTAAGCTAAAAATAAAGTTGTAAAAATAATTGTAAAACAATGTATAAGTGACCAAGCGGTTCAAAAATTTATTGTTCTTAGATAAGGGGAAAAAATATTAATACCTATTGTTATCCGTCATATTTCATAGTTTTTGAAAATAATTTAGCGACTAAATGAATACAATTTTCAAAATTTAGTGATTGTGACCCTGACATTTTTTAAATAGTGTGTGACAAAGTGGTAATTTCAAACAAAAGCTCAACGGACGATCAGGGGAACGTAATTGCAGAAACCTCCGTAACAGTGAGAGTAAGGAGCCACAGAGCGCTGAATTGATTCACATTCGCTGGAAAAATGGTATGCATAACCTTCTCTATCGTTCTCCTCCGTTCTTCACCGATCGATCCCTCTTTTATGATTACGTTTAACATATTTCATTGATGTGATCACCATAACATTGAAAAGGAAGGTTCTCTAAGTTAGGGAAATTTGTTCGATTCAAATGAAATTTGTAGGAGAATCATGAATTTTTCATTTGATTTTCGGCATTACTGGTATAATGGTTTGATGATCATTGTTATCCTCATGGTTAATTGTCTCTGCTATATGCGTGTCAGATTATAGAGTTCATATGCAGATATTAATCCAAATTGTGTCTCTCCCATAGACGTCTGATGTAAGATGTTATAGATCTGCAGTGAAAGAAAGGATTTTCCTTGTTTCTGAATCTGAAGTACGTGTTGTTGTAGGCCTCTAGCTTCATAAACCATTTAGTGCCCTTTTCTGGTGATAATTGATACGGTCGTGAGATGTCAAGGCATTCTCGTGTTAGATAGTTAGCGCTCCTCACGTTCTGATCCAATATAGTATTTGATTTACCCTATCATTGTCTTACAAGGAAAAATCATTCTTAGAAGTTTGAGATTTGTAGTTGATTGTTAATCGCGTATATTTGTTTTCCACATCTGGCTTTGAAACAATTTGCTCACTGCACAAAGGATTAAACTGCTTTTGTTTTCAGGAATCAAAAGATGATACCAAGCAAAATACTGCTGACATGACACAGTTTGTAAGTTCCTTGTTCCTTGGACTCGTAGTTTCTATTTTGCAAGGTTAAATTCTGAGAGTCTGGCATATCTCTGAAATCTGCATGTGGTAGATCTTGGTGCATTTGCTTTGACATAATACTCTTGAAAGTCCATCTTTGGTATCGGCTGCTATATATCTGCAAATCAAAAGAATTCTTTAAAAGCTATCCGCTTTGGATTTATTAGTTTCATTTGATAGATTGCAAACTTTAGACTGTAACTAATGGTAATACCTTGTTTTGGCAGGTTCAAAACCTTCTGACACAGATGGTAAGTGGAAACGGTAGTTTGGTTATATGTTTAATAGAATTATAGTTGTACTTTGTATTGATAAGTGTTGTATTTGCAGCAAACCAGATTCCAAACAATGTCGGACTCTATTGTTTCAAAGAATATCCTTTTTACAATATCATTCTTTATGGATTTAGTAATCTGTATCTATATAATATGTTGGAATAGTAATATGAAGATAAATTTGTATGATGACCTTAACATGAAGATACTCGATGAGATGGGAGAAAGGATAAGCGAGTTGGAGCAAAGTATCAATGATCTGAGAGCGGAGATGGGAGCTGAGGGCACTCAACCTCCGCCATCACCTTCAAAGAAGGACGGTTCTGCATAGCACCTTCCACATCTGGTTTTGTGCTTGCCTTTTCTTTACAACCCATGCTGATAATATCTATGTTTTTCTTCCAATAGTCAGCAGATTATTGCTGTTATGTTGCTGTTTTAGGATGTTTCAATATGAATACCCCTTTCATTATTTGGAATCCTCATCATCATTTTCATATATATAATGATTAAAAACCGTACCTTTCTTAATTTGACATGGTAGCATGTTTATTGTGTTGTGAATATAGTCCATACTGCCGGTGTCCAGGTCAATGGACTGTTTTGAATTTCAAGATAAAGGTACTTCATTTATAATCTTTAGTTACCCTTTTGTATATAGTTATAGTAGTCGAATATTTTGGTCATACTTGGTGTTCGCATTTGCTTAAGAACTAAGATACAAGCTTCCTACATGAGGACAAGAAAGGAGGAAAAAGAAAAAAGAAAAAGTCCATGTTCCTAGACTTTGTAGTTGTCACTTGTTTCATATTAAAATCCCATAGGTATTAGTCTTACCAACTCTAAGGAGATAAATAAGCTTAAAAAAACTAAACGTGTTTCCTGTCTATATAGTAGAGACGTTTTAACTAATGTTGTACATCATTCAGGCCAAAGAATATCAAATCCAACAAAAATACAGAAAATCATTGTAACTAGGTTAAGGCTCCTGTTTGTTGCAGTGGGAACCCTCAAAAGAAATAAATGTTAAATATAGCAACATATTTAACAAATAAAAGTTGGTTTAATGTAATAAACGATGAAACTCGACCAAAACTATAACAAATAAAAGTAGGATGATGACCAATTTGTAATAAAAAATAAAAACTGGGAAGAAACTATAAAAAAAAAAAGGACAAGGATCAATGTTGTAATAAAATGTAAAAATTGATCAAAACTGTAAGAAAAATTTAGGATGCAGCCGTGGGGTGGACCTGGGCCGATGATCCCTAATAAGTAAAAGTTAGGTCAATGTAATAAAAGTTAAAACTTCGGTCAAAATTGTAAAAGAAAGTAGGATGTGACCAAAATATAAAAATTGGGAAAAACTGGAAGAGGGCCAATTTCGTAATAAAATTTAAAACTAGGTTAAATTTGTAAGAAAAAGGTAGGGTGGGGTCGTGGGACGGAACTGCCGGTGTTGGATTTGAGCCCTAAAAAATAAAAGTTAGGCCAATGTAATAAAAGTTAAAATTTTGGCGGAAACTATAACAAAGAAAAGTAGGATGATAATCAATTCGTAATAAAAATAAGAATTAGGCAAAAACCATAAAGAAAAAAAAAAGGATCAATTTCATAATAAAATTAAAAAATGAGATAAAACTGTAAGAAAAGAAAATAGGGTGGAGCGTGGGGGGGTCCTGGACCGGTGTTGGATCTGATCTTAGAGTCGGGTTTTTTGAACCCGTGAGCAACTCGCCTACAAAAATATTGAAAAGGCTTAAGTGGGTATTGAATCCTTAACCCCTAGTGAGAATGAAACACTTCAAATAGCTTGACTTGGTACGTTGGTAGTGCTTTTGTTTAAATTATGCCATAGATTTATCTAAAACATACCGTTAGGTATTAAAATAATAATAATAATATTCATGTTGTCGCATCCATGGTGTCAATTGTATAGTATGTATAATTACCTACATACATAAATTACGAGGATGTATAGTTTTATTTCTACTGTCTAAATATTATCTAATGAAAAATTACCGGATGTTTTTTATAAATAGAAAAGTAAACATAAGAAAATCTCATTAAAACCTCAAATAATGTTAAAAGTTAGACAAAATTACACAATTGATCTTGTGTTTTGTTAGAACTCACATGATGGACAACTATGAAAACATCTACGTCTTTGGTCATTATGGTTTCATTTTTTTTATGGTTTGTCATTTACCCATGTAAAAGAGACATTTTTACCCTTTTTAATTTATTTTACATTTATCTTTTATTAATTTTAATTTATTTAGATATTAAAATAAAGGGTCACATCCGTCTTCTCATTTCTAGTTATCACCACCACAACATGAACACACACTAGATATATCGGTTTGTTCTTCAACCACACTCTAGATTTCTAGGTTTGTTCATCAACACACACACACACACACACACTTAAGTACACATATTTTAGATTTCAAATCTGAAGCTCGTGGGTTTTTGTTTCTGTTGTTTGAATCTGAAAATTGATTTGAGTTTTTGAATGTGTGTGTGTGTTCCTCGAGGGTTTTCATTTCTGGGGACGATCATACTCAAGAACTCAAGATCTTCGTGTGTGGTTTTCATTTTTGAAACTCAAGAACAATCCTTTATCAAGATTCTAGGTTTTTGTGGCGGTGGTTGATTCTTTGAGTACTGGTTGAGATCTACGATGGAGGTGGAGGTGGAGGTGACGGTGGCGGGTTCTTTGAGCGGCGGATGGAGGTGGTAGTGACGATGGCTAAAAGTGGTGGTGGTGGTGGCAGGGTAAGCTAAAGAAGATAGTGGTGGTGTGGTTGCCTCTTTAGAGAGAAAGATTATGAATAGGTTTTGAGGTTAGTTGGGGTGGGGTGGGGATAACGTTTATTGAGTTTTGTAATTAAAATTAGTCTGAAAACAGAATAAAAGTTAATAAAAAAATTGAACTTGGGATAAAATAGTAATTTTGAATCAATTAGACTAAACGGAACGAGGGATTTGATGCCGCCGGCATCCGAGGTGGATGGCCTTGCCGCCGGCATCCACCATATCGAGATAGCGGCATAGGTCAGTGGCGTGGGTTTGGCGGTATCCGGACGTAGGCGAAATGTTGGCGGCATCCTTAATAAAAAAAAATATTCCTTTTTAAAATGGGTTCAAACGGCTAGTTGCATAAAATTAAAAAAAAAAAAAAATTGTCTAATAACTCACCCACAAACGGCTACTTTGTTTAAAAATTAAAAAAAATATATATTTTCACACTATAAATACACACACAACCATTCACAAAACCTACATCAAACCCATATCAAAAACATCAAAGTTTTCTCTATTTTTTACTCTCAAAATCATGTCGGATGACTGGATCGTAACCATTGGTTTGGCGATGTTGCACGGGATGGAACGGGTTATCGACATACTTGAAGAACAATAAGAGGAGGCCGATGCCGTTCAAAGTGCACATCCGCGTACGCGAGTCAGGATATTTAGAGACCGAGCCGCAGCCCACAACCTTCTCATGCGTCATTATTTTGATGAAGATTGTGTTTACCCACTATACAATTTTCGCCGACGGTTTCGGATGGAGCGTCATTTATTTCTACGTATTTTGACCGATGTCAACAATATGTCCGTCTATTTCCGTCAACGACCCGATGCTGCTGGTTCGGAAGGTTTTACCGCTATACAAAAAGCTACAGTTGCCGTACGTCAACTTGCTTACGGTGCTGTGTCGGACTCATGGGATGAATATTTCCAAATGTCCGAAACGACCGCACGTGAAAGCCTCGAGGAGTTTTGTAGGTGTGTCGTTTATATATACGGTCAACGGTACTTGCGCAAGCTTACATTCAGCGACGTGCTGACCATTTACGCTCATCACGCACATGTTCATGGCTTTACCGGCATGCTTGGGAGTTTGGATTGTATGCATTGGGAATGGGGTGGTTGCCCCACTGCATGGCACGGGCAATATACGCGGGGTGATAAAGGCCACCCGACCGTGGTACTCGACGCTGTCGCTTCACAGGATCTTTGGATTTGGCATGCGTACTTTGGTTCCCCGGGTTCCAACAATGATATCAACATTTATCAAATGTCACCGTTATTCGACAATGTTTGCAACGGAACGGCTCCTTATTTACCGTTTCAAGTCAACGGAACCACATACAAGTACGGATATTACCTAGTTGATGGTATATACCCCGAGCATGCCGTTGTTGTCAAGCCTTTGTCATGTCCCGTTGATCCGAAGCGCGTAAAATATAAAGTCGCACAAGAAAGGGCTAGGAAGGATATCGAGAGAGCATTTGGAGCGCTCAAGAAGCGGTGGCACATACTAGGAAAGCCGGGACGACCACGTGATAAAGAGAAACTCGCATCTATTATGTATATGTGTATTATTTTACACAACATGATTTTAGAGGACGAGGGACGGACTATATGCAAGTATGTGGAAAGCGAGCAAGTCGCGGCTTCAAGCAGTCATCCGCCAATAATTCCTGGTTCTCCGGAGTACGTCGCAATAAGACGGGAGCTACGCGATGTTGCCAAACACCACGAGCTACGTGCCGATTTGGTGGAACATATATATCGCGTTAATCATGTGGATCTTAACGTGCCTCCGGTGGACGATACGGAGGATTTTTCCGATTGACGATGTTGTTTTAATGTTTTTAATTTTAATGTAACGTTTTTAATTTTAGGTAACGTTTTTAATTTTAATGTAATGTTTTTAATTTTAATGTAACGTTTTTAATTTTAATGTAACGTTTTTAATTTTAATGTAATGTTTTTAATTTTAATGTAACGTTTTTAAATTTATTTTTATGTAAATTTTATTTTTATGGATTGATTTTAAAAAAATAAAAAACAAAAAAATAATCATAGGCATCTTTCATAGGCAACCATTCCAAGTTGTAGGCATAGAAAAGCCATTTCGTAGGCATCCTACGTGGCGCCTACATGGCAGCCGATGCCAATGGTTTCGTAGGCAACCACTCCCTTTAGCCTTATAGCCTTATGAAACAAAAATAAAACCACAAGACTAGGCGGATAATGTTTACAAGCCATAGAGACCAAACACGTAGACGTTTCTGACAAACAACAAGAAACAATCGTATAATTTTGTCTAAAAACTAGTTTTTTAATCTTTTTAAAAGAAATTATGTTACGAGTACTGTTTAATACGTTAATTATCACTAATTACAGCAATATGAACTTGACTGATAATATACAAAAAGAAAAATATTTAAAAGTAAACTATCCAACAAACTTTATTCTTTAATTATATGTAATATGCAACATAAAATTTCTAATATTTAAATACATAATATAAAGTGTGGCTTTAAAATACATAAATATTAAAATTACAAAAGATTCTCCTTGACCTTTTTGGTGCCGGCTCAATTAATCTACAACCACAAAATGATAAACGACCAAGTCCAACCAAGTTTTTTTTTTATTTTATATATATATATATATATTCCTATTTTCACGTTTATTAGTAAAAAACCGTGGATCACATAAAAATGGTATTTGTCTACCGTCTACTTTTAAAAGTCCAACTTATTTATTAAATGTCTTTACCATACACAAATCTAGCTTAGAAAAACACATATCGATTGTAAGAGTTTAATGATAATAAGAGTTTAATGACATTAATATTTATGTTCTACGATAGCTTTTTATGGTTTTGAAATTTGATCCTTTTTTTTTTTTTTTTTGACAAAATAATATTGTTAAGCAATTTTTGAATTGGTTGCTAAACAAAAATTCAAACTACATAATCGTTATCAAATAAGTGTCGGTCTTGGGCCATTGAATTTCTCTATGTCATATTATGGAATTAATTTCTAAATATTTCAGTTATGTGCATATATATTTTAAAAATGATGATATGACATTGAATAATTAAAATTAAATACTCGATCGTAATAAATTGAATTGGATTTTGTAGGGAAATGATGAAATAGTTATTAAGGTACCCAATGTGACTGATCAAAAGAGAATCCAAAGACAAAGATGTCGACTGAAATGTGATTGATGAACTTATTAATTTATTAGAAAGAAACTAACAAATGAAGGATGGGAAAAGGTATTATAAAAGTTAGGTAAAAAACGAATAGAATGGATGGTTTCTGAAACGGTCAATCTAAAATAACCAAAATTTATTCGATGATCTAAAAAAAAATTGGCATACATGTTTCTGATTTTTGCGTGGAATATTTTGGACAATCATATGCCTATTTTATTAACCTTAAAATATGTTTATAGAGGTAAGCTAACGTACTTTTTTCACGAAAAGCCAACGAGAGCAAAGATAGATAAATCCAACTTTTTAGCTACCATGAAAAACCTTTCAAATTCGTCAAATTTTAAATTCCATGGAAAAGGTGATCATGATTCATGAGTATCCTAACGACTCGAATCTCGACAGCTAGTCTTCTCCAATTTTTAATATAATATTATCTAATTATTTAGGAAGAAAGCGTATATTTATCAAAATATCAAATAATACTGCAATTCAATCCACAACACAACAAAATTACAGAGTTAAACATATAAAATCGGAAAGCAGATATATGAATTACAGGACAAAGATATTATGAATTTGAAATATAAACACATTAAAAGTAGCAAGCATTTTCGAACAAATATCAATTATATAAGAAAATCAAGTCAAGAATAAACAGAAGAAATTTTTTCAAAAATCAGCCAAAAAGGTAAGGAACTCAACGTTGGCAACGAGTAATGGTACTGCAACCACGCTGATAAGGATTGGCTTGACCACCGGATCGACAGTTATAGTACGACGAACCTCTCTGTGAGCAGGGGACATTGTTTGGTTGTAGCGCTCCATAACTTATGTGGTTCGTCGTAGCTAGAATACGTCTGGTACTCTCCGATTCCATCTCCAACTCTCCGTCGACCATACACTCTGCAATCGAGCCGCTACACCGTCCTCCTTGCTTCGATAACCAATTAAAATCGTCGGTGCCTGCAACAGCCGGCCGGAGGATCATAGAGAAGATCAGGAGCAGGTGAAGAAGAAGAAGATTGGTAGAAATTGCCATTGTTGTTTTGTTTGAATGAAAACTTGAGAAAACCACTTCACATATATCGTGTTAAACAATGACAAAGCAAACGCGCTGGCAGGCTGTCAGACCCAATTAAATACTACTGTTTGTTTTATAATTGGATTTCATTTCATGTTATTTACTAAAATTGCCATCGGTGGAATAGCTCGACATCCACTATGTATATAAAATACAAGTTATCATAGGTCTTTTATTAAGAAAACTCTTATATTAAAATCATGATAGATAAAAGATGTAAATTAATTTTAACCTTAAAGACGTAAACTAATTTTGACCTTTTAATATCATCCAAATTGTTGGTAATCCTACTTTTACCGATTGTAAATCATACGAGACAACGTGACATAATTTTCGTTGCTAAAATACAGAAAAGCAAAAATTATTATGAGACTTTTGTTAAACAAAAATTTATATATTAAAATAATGACTGTAAGACGTATATAAATGATCTTTACTAGTTTCCTTTTAAGTGGCGTGGCAGTTGATGGCTAATAAAGAACGAACTTTTTTAGGATATCAATGCAAATAAATAAATAAAAATAAATTATTTCCACCAATCTCGTCGATTATAAACAAACTTTCGAATTTTTTTTGAAATCAGCAAATAAATATATAAAACAAACAAAAGCCTCAAACCTGACAAGATACCAGATCAGAGCAAAACAACAGAGTTTGTTACAAAATACTATTGATCAAAAAAGGGGAATAAACACCATTTAGCCCAATCAACACCTCTACTAACACCACGACACCTAAACCACAATTGAACCATGTTCTTAATTGATTCAGAAAGGACAATAGGAGAGGAATTTGCTTTCTTGAACACCTTCACATTCCGATTTTTCCAAAGACACCAAAGCACCCCATAAGCAATTGCAACAAGTCTCCATCGCCTCCTTATGCATGTAACGCATGATTCCACGAATTTTATTAATTCCACCACCGACGTCATGCTAGGAGCATGAATACGCACCACTGGAATATGAAATTCCAGACTTCCTTTGCTACTTGACAATTAACTAGAAGATGATCACAGCATTCAATGTTTGCATTACATTGAAAGCATATGGAAGTAGGAATACGGATCATCGCCTCTGTAGTAGGAATACGCTCCAGTTTAGCCCTCCACACAAAGCATAAGACATTTATAGGAACTTCTTTAAAGCCACTGAATACCATCTGTTTCATGCGTTTCATTGAATAATCTGAAATTTACTTAACGAAGCACAAAGAGTTCAACTAACTTGGAAATTATCACTTTGCCCGAAGACATTGGTGGTCATCTTGTCATATTATCATTTAGTTTTTTGAAAGTTACGTTATCTTCATCTTATTTTTGTCGCACAATAACTTCATCTTGACATTAATAACTTCATCTTGACAACAATGATAAAATGGTTCAAGATGTATTTTTTATTTAAACAACTACAAATTTATAAAAAAAACATTTTAAATCAAACAGGAAGTTACAAAACATGATACATAACCTGGACATAATACTTGACTTAAAATATTACTTAGAGGGTGTTTGAGATTGCTTATTTAACTCAACAAATGTTTTTTTATATAAGTGTTTATTGAGATATATGGTAAGAAAAAAGTGTTTATATTAAAAAGTGTTTATATTAACTTATTAGCTATAAGTTGATAAGTCATTTTATCTAAAGAATGCTTAGATTAGCTTATATATATCAAATGACCAAAATTGATATAAGTCATTTTAAAAAGTAAGTGTAAAAGGGTTTTTGAGGGTACTTTGGTTTTTTACTATCAATAAGTCATAAGTCATTTTAAAAAAATAAATGAGTCCTTACTTATCAAAAACAACTTATTTCAATGTATTAAAAAGTACTTTCAATAAGTCTTTATTACATTGTCAAACATTTTTTAGACTTTTTTTACTTTTTGACAAGTCATTAAGTTAATAAGCAATCCCAAACACCCCACCTATAAAATATGACTTAAAAGATACTAGACTTAAAACATGTGTTAATAGTTGGCTTAAAACATAACTTAATACTAGATTTAAAACATAAGTCTTAGTCCTCATCCAAATAATATTGTTTTGCAAGTTCCGCCTTTGCCTTAAACGCAATTCGACATTCGTTTTTGGGCAACCTTGAAACATGTTTTATTAGGAATCAGGTTGGGTAGGGGCATTGGTATGTATTGTAACAAAGACTGAGATACGTATTGAGGTTGATGTGAACTATATTGCAGAGCCTTAGTTGAAAATGGAAATTTGGGGGAGAATAGATCGGACGATCCAATTGTGGTTTATAATATTTCGGTGACGGAGGGTTTGTTGAATGATTTGAAGTTTTTTTTCTTGATTATGCTTGGGGTTTTTGTTTGTCTAGGTGAAGACATTTTGGTGTTTTTGAAAGATGTTTTGAGAGATGTATTAAGAGAAGTATTGAGATTGTTTGTGGTGAAATGTGGAGGTTAATGTGCATATTTATAATGGTTGAATGAAAGTTTAAAATTTAGATTTTTATTAAAAGAACAGTTAGTTATTTTTTAACAAAACTAGTCAAAATGTTTATAAAGGTGGTCAGCATGTTTAAAATTGTGGTTAGAAGCATTTATGTCTCTCTCTCTCTCTCTCTCTCTCTCTCTCTCTCTCTCTCTTTGGAAGTACAATGGTGTGAGGGTATGGTGAGCTTGCGATAGCGAGGGGGAGAGGTGTGACACATCAGCCATGGCGAGGACCATTCCATCAATCCTTAGCTTAAAAGTCGCAAAACTAGTACAAACTTTATCAGACAGAATAAAGTACATCTGGCCAAAACCAAAAACAACAAAAAAATAATTCAGAATTCTATGTTTAGGAAAATTCAAATTTCTGAAAAATCAAAATCTCGGAAAATGGTAGGAAAGTTGAGCTCAACATAGTTTGTAGTTTTTAGATAATTATAGATTTATACATACACATAATAGGTATTGTAGTGGAAATTTTATGTATGAATTTTGATATTCTTAAACCAACATGGAAAATTAAATACAATGGTTAAGCATAGCCAATTTATTAAACAATGTTTACAAGGTGTTTAGAAATATTTATAAAGTCATATTGCACAGTAAATTATCAAGCATGCAAGACATCTATTCTAGCTTAATGACCCATCAAGCAATATCTAAAAGAATAATGAAAAATGCATGCAATAAATCATTTAAACTCTAATTTCATTGCCCAAATTGCATTTTAACTTAGAAATCAAGTTTCTCATTTGATTTTACCAAAAACCATTGTCACCAAAAGAATGTATGATGTTATACATACCTTCTATCAAAAAGAAAATATGTGAGACAAAAACAAATCAAAATATCACGGGAGGCCAAAACTTGTCACAAGTATTTACGTATATGTCATAATTAAAGAAGATGAATGAATGAGAAACAAGTACCCCATCCCCTCCTAACACAAAAAGTTTTGGGTTTTAGTGCAAACTTTAAACTAAAAACCTAAGTTCACATGCACTTTATTGGGTCTATGTTTTTCACAATTAAACCTATATCTAAGGCCAAGAATAAAATTAATTAAAGATGAATTTTATACCTTTGACCTTTGGAAGCTAGCACCACAAATGTCGTGCCTCTAATGGCTCACACCCAAGAACTAGCAAGCTAGATGAGCAAGAGAGAGCGAGGAGGTGTTCTCCTTTTGGCGTGAGAAATAGGGGAGTCAGGGGCCTCTATTTATAGTCTCCAGGTGATAAACACTAAGGAGTATAGCTGCCTTATTTAAGATCCTGATATAATAAGGCTTTTATCAGATAAAGGGATCTGCTTATCACTGCCATAAACAACCTCATGGGCTGCGAAATCCACAAGGCTTCAAGCCTTGGATAGCGTTCAACCCATTAGGGCTTCCAGGGTATTCATTGCCCAACTATTGAACAAATACAATTCAGCCCCTGCACTATTAATTAATCCAATTAATCCCAAATTTAATTCTAATTAATTTCTGATCAATTATTAATTAAATCATATGATTTCTAATTAATATATCATCCTCATAATATATTAATAAATCATTATTTTTATCTCTTAATTAATCATCTAGTCACTTGCCAGTTATGAGGGCAACCCAAAAGGACTGTGCTGCAGTCAAATTTAGTGTACTTCTAAATTATAGTTATTTCCTAGACACCTTAATCCAACAAAAAGGTCACTTGGGTTGCCTAATTCTTCATTTCACACTTTAAAACCTTTATTTTATTCTCAAAATCGCCATTCACAACCCTCTAATTTGATGTGGTTAATTGAAGTGGAAATGGGAGGAAGGAAATGGAGTTATGTGTTCAAAACTTTTGTTTAATGGCACTTTACTTAAACATTTTCATGATTTAGCCTCAAATAACTCCAATAATTTCTATAATTTATCATTAAACTTATAAATGGTATTCTTGAAATTTATAGTCCTTACTAGGTGAAGACATGGTCAAACCAAAGTTTTTCAGATGACATATATTTATATTTATAGCTTAAATTTTCACTTTAATGTGAATTTATTAACTTTGGTCTCTTATTCATAAAATTCTCCAAAATGACATCTATCCATATTTCTAACTTCGAAACTCTATTGCTGTTAAAAAAAAGAAACTCTACCACAAATATTAAATATTAATTTCTTAACAAGTTAGTCACAAAACCTAGTTTCATCATGTTTGCAATTAAGTTTCACAAGTTTTACAAGTTTAGTCCTTACATATTAAATTTCTCAAATGACATTTATTAATATCTCTA
Organism: Cichorium intybus; assembly: GCA_023525715.1. Classification (NCBI taxonomy): domain Eukaryota; kingdom Viridiplantae; phylum Streptophyta; class Magnoliopsida; order Asterales; family Asteraceae; genus Cichorium; species Cichorium intybus. The sequence continues at coordinate 3,458,315 of CM042012.1, read as the reverse complement.
ACTTAGGAAATTCAACTTAAACATCTAATTAATAATTTTCATAACATTTAAGTCCTTAATTTTAGCTAAATATGGGCATACATAAGTTTCTTGGGTTTTAGGATTAGTGTCTTTTTACTAAAATATTTTCTTTAACTTTTATTTAACTTCTACAAACATAGAAATTTTATAGTTCATTAATATTAACTTATGCAGTTAAAATTTATAAAACTTATTTTATTTCATAGTATATTTAATTTTTTTATTTTTTCAATATTTTTTATTTTATTAAAAGGGATCAAAACTCTATCCCAAAATACGGATGTTACATGTCGTGTCTCTTACGTAATTTGTCATTCTTAATATCTTGCTATTACAATATAAAACATAATTTTCAACTAGATAATATAATAAAAATCGCAAATTATATTTATTTAGTGTATTTTGTTATTGTTAATCAATTCTATTATATTCATGTGATTTCCATTACCTACCTAACACAATGAGCTGATGATTCATTCAATTTCATGACATTTCAAAAATATCAATAAAATGATAATGAATCGGTCCATTACTTGTTCGTTTCATTTCTATGTTGCTTTATCCCATCGAGCCAAATAGACTTTTATACTTCTTTTATGTCATGTGCATTTTGTCTCTTACATTTAATGCCATGGCATTTTAAATCCCAATTTGTATTTACATATTGTGATGAAACGAAATTTGGATGCAAATAATGTGGTATGTTGGCAATGTTGACTATGTTGATTTAAGAATAATTCTCTTAATTTATACTTATAATGATTTGGCATTTTAAGATGCTTTTGGGGGTTTAACTCTATTATGGTGATTGGTATCACCTACTTTAAATGAGTTGACCTTGGGTATTCTTACTAGTCAAATTTATTGCCCAACTTATTTTGACATGTACTCAGGTTGATGATATGAATGACTTTTGTTGAGTGGGGATTCTGAGAAGGCCACGGGTTGGGTGGTACTTAAACTCATATTTTGTTGCCTAAATTTGATACTTCCTTACTATTATTAAGTAAATTACTTTTTTTTTAAAATGGTGTTTAGGACCTAAAACTTATGTAAATGATAATATATGAATTTGGTGGAGCTATTATGAGTTAAAATATTGTTTTTACAAAATACCCTTAGGTAGGGGTGTCACATACTATCCATACATATGATGAAGATGTTTATCGAGAAAAGAAACAAAAAATGCTTACTTAAGTTTGGTGAGTGTTGGTAGTAGTGTAAATGGTAGTTGATGAAGATAAGGAATGGAAAGAAAGTCTGTACATGTGGTTGAAGAAAATGAATTGGTGGAGTAGCTTGTGGTTCCTAGTAATAAATTGCCACATCAAAATAACATCTTTTTTATAAAAAAATCACATCAACAGTTTAAATGCAACAGGGGGTTATAAAGGTATTATAAAATTTCTTAAAACAATGATGGCTTTCATTAATCAAAATAATATATATTGGCTAAGATGAAAAAATATCAAAATATAGTAGCTTTTATGTAATTTTTCCTATTAAGAACAAAAAGAAAACTATCACATAAAACATACATAAATTAAATATAAATTGATTTTTTATAATAAAATTGATTAAAAAATATTGTGTGAATCTCCTTAAGGCATTACTACATTAGTTTCTTTAAGAAAATGATGACTTTTATTGATCAAAATAAAATATAGTGGTTAAATTGCAAATAATGACAAAATAATGCTAAATTTTTCACCACCCTACCATAAATAACCTTCAACACCTTCCATAGTGCTTTTTGGTGTTTTGCATCTATTTTGATTAGGTCATTGAGATAAAGTTGTGCAATGGCTCTGTTGGTGTAGTAAGGAAATATACCAACTTGATCGGGCATTGTTATTTCCTCATCGATGAACAAAGTATATTTATGTCCATTTTTTACTTCCACTCCATTTGACGATCCCTCTCCAAGTTTTTGAAGATTTATCTCTCAAGTAAAGTCTTGAAACTCATAGATGCAGCAACCATAGTACTGAAGATTTTGACTTAAATTTTTGTATATGGGTGTAGTGTTCGTGAATACAAACACTAACCTTTTTTATTTATAAGTCAATGGAATATCAATGGAATATTATAAAGGTCAGCATTAATAGGATATTGATCACTTTTTGCATGAGTTTGATTTGACGTTTTTTAGGCTTTCCACCTTATTAGGGATAATGATGTAAATACATTATAATGAATCAATTAAGAGAGGTAAAGAATTAAGCCACCGCTACTTTTAATATTGGCCCTTTTTGGTTGCTTCAACTGCCTCCTTTTGCTTTACATGGTCACCTTTAACTTTAAATGGTATTTCCTAACACCATTATAAGAGCACGATTTACTTCTTAGCTAAATATCACATTCTCTATTCATACCCTATTTCATTTTATTCTTAAAATTGTCCCCTTACGAGTACGAGGCCCAATTGGTTTTGTACTCCAAAGCTCAGCTTGACATGCTAAATCTTTCCACCACAGTCATAAAGGATGACTAAGCTTTCATTACATATTATCAAAAATAAATATTATAAAAGTTGGATGCATTGAAGGGTGCATCACCTGGTCAAATCAAGGATTTAACTATGAAGTATTTGGATGAAAAGAACCGTATTGCTGATGTTATGGTGGAGTCCCTTAATGGAGTTTTTTTTCAAGATTTGCAGCAGTAAAGAAGCATCAATAACTTTATGTTTCTATTTATAAAAATAGTGCGTTTTCTTATCATTTAAAGTTTTTTTTGTAATATTACAAGTATTTTATTATATGTTTTATGGATTGCTTTTTACACATAAAACATTTGCCACTACAACATCGTTGTTTGCACTGAAAACCATCGCCATTAAAACATTTCTATTGCCATTAGAATAACCAAATGTCATTTATTAATTACATTGACATTGCTAATAAAACAAGTAAAACACATTGCTATTCAATCATTGAAATTAAAAGTAACGTTGCCAACTTGCCATTCCAATTATAAGAGATAAAGTACATTGCTAATACTGAAAACTACATGCTATTTGCATTACATTATCTAAGACAACTCCATAAAAATGTTATCATGATCAATATGATAGCAAACAACAAAACTATTATAACTTGTAACAAAGCAGCCATATGCATCTGTAGTGGGTCAAATTGCTTTGATTTATTACTTTTCCATCTTCGTTCTCATTAAGCCATTTGAAAAACTTACAATTGCATGTTGAATCCTGCAAAGAAGTATACATGACCGTATCGTTTGGTATTCCTAGCTTTCTGAAAAATTAAATTTACATCATCTGATAATTAGTGCAACCCCAAATCTTGCGCCCCTGTGATATAGTATTTGAGGGAAATAGAAATTGAGCATTTATCTCCACATTTGCACTTGACCACCTTATTATTTTTGCATCTAGAAGAAAGATTGAAGCTCGATGTCACTGAAGAAGAAGACATTTTGATATTTTGCACCTAAGATAAATATATTAAAGCTCTTGGTTTACCTCCATCATTTAAGTGGAGACCTATGCATCTTGTCACCAATTAAAACATAAGTAAGCAAGTCTACATGAGATATAATTTACAATTCATGACACACTGCCATAGAGCGACCGACCAAGGGAGGGAAAACATGCTAATTGACGTATAACAAAAACAAGTCTCCACAATTCGAGATATCAATGGTACAAAATTTAATATTGTGGCAACAGTGTTAAAAATGAGTAAATGTAATGGTTGCTATCTCATTTTTCTTGTTAAAACATTATACAATTGGAAAGTTGTATAATGGGGATGAACAAAATAACCGTTGAGATTAAACTGAACCAAAACTGGAACTGATTATGCATTTCGATTTGGTTCTCGGTTGCTTAAATTTTCCAGTTTTGGTTTCTGTTTAGGAACCGATATCGTTAGAGATGAGCAAAATAATATTTGGAACCGAGCCGAACCATATAAGAATCGATTATATAATTCGGTTTGGTTCTCAATTATTTAAATTTTCATTTTTCGGTTTGGCTAGGTTTTTCCGAAACCGATATGATCCATTTCAAGTGTAAAATATATATTTCTTTCTGTTTGGCGGCAAAACATTAATCTATATATTAATTTGCGTAATATTGGTGGCATGTAACGTTTTTTTCCCTTTGTAACGCGGGTCGCGGGTTTTCTGGATCCAAGTTGGATCCGTTTTCTTCCACCCACACATCCATTTCCCACATTCTTCTTTCTTTGTCACACGTAACTTTCTCGATGTTGTCTTCTCCACCGGTTCTCCACCGACTCTCTCCCCAAATCCCACCGCTTCATGCGAGAACGGGAAAACCAATACAGGGTGCGACATCGCAGCAACTTCCTATCTCTTTTATCCTTTGCTAAGGAGGCATAGGTTAAGATGATTTGTGTTCATCTTTCCGTGCCTGAAACGTTTTTGCCCACGGAGAGAGTCGGATTATGAAGAGGTTTTTCGAACCCAAAACCCAACTGGGTACTCAAGCAAAAAACCCCAATCCTTCAACAGTTGTACACAATCGGAAGAAAATTAGGCCAAGGGCAGTTTGGTACTACCCATCTATGCACAGAGAAATCCACAGGCATTCCTTACGCCTGCAAATCGATACCCAAGAAGAAACTCATATGCCGAGAGGATTACGAAGACGTTTTGAAAGAGATTCAAATAATGCACCATTTATCCGAACATCCGAATGTTGTCAGGATCAAAGGGACTTACGAGGATGCTTTGTATGTTCATATCGTTATGGAGTTATGCGCCGGTGGCGAGTTGTTCGATCGGATAGTTCAAAAAGGGCAGTACAGTGAACGCGAGGCGGCGAAGTTGATTAAAACGATCGTCGGAGTTGTTGAAGCTTGCCATTCGTTGGGTGTTATGCATCGAGACCTAAAACCAGAAAATTTCCTCTTTTCGACCACCCATGAAGATGCTACTCTTAAAGCCACTGATTTTGGGTTGTCCGTCTTCTATCGTCGGAGTTGTTGAAGCTTGCCATTCGTTGGGTGTTATGCATCGAGACCTAAAACCAGAAAATTTCCTCTTTTCGACCACCCATGAAGATGCTACTCTTAAAGCCACTGATTTTGGGTTGTCCGTCTTCTACAAACCAGGTTCGATTTCTTATGCTTTTTTATTCTTATTTTTGGATTTTCCTTATTGGGTTATCTTATATCTTTAATACCTAAATAATCTCACATGGGTTTAGTTTATGATTTTTATCTCTATGTGTTTTGGGGTTTCATATATCTTGGCTTTAGATTGTCTTTCTTGATGATATTCAATCATTAACTTGTGATTTATGTGCTTCTTAGCTTTCTTTTTCATTTCGTTGTTGTTCTTATGGGTGATATAAATCTGTTCTTTTATATCAAAAACTACATGAAAATTGATATGCATTATTGGTTAAAAATTTAGAGTTCCTAAATTCCTATTATATTTTTGTTTCTTTTCTATAGTCGACTGAAAGTATGTGAAATCCATGTTTTGTCCCTACGGTGTTTTAATTTTTGTTTTTGCTACAAGTAGGTGACATTGATAAGAACTACTAATACAAATGCAAAGTTTGAAATAATTGCATTTGGGTCCATTTAATAGGACTTCTTTCTTAACACGTGTGTGACAATCATTAATTTGTTGTCCAATCGCATCAAATAATGTTAGAATTTTTTTGACAGTTAGGTAAATAGGCCAAGTTCTTCTTAATCTTGTAATTCTTTGAAATTTCTTATAGAGGATAAAAAGAACTCGATATGAACTTGCATTTTGTTTCAAGAATATGATCATTTTGTTCCTAACAACGGTTATTGTTTCAAATTTTAGGTGAATCATTTTCCGATGTGGTTGGAAGCCCGTATTATGTACCACCCGAGGTTTTACGTAAGCATTATGGACCCGAATGCGATGTTTGGAGTGCAGGGGTAATTTTGTACATTTTACTAAGCGGTGTTCCCCCTTTTGGGCAGGTATTTCACAAATTTGTTTGTAATTTCCTGGTATTCTTATCGAGGAAGGAACGGAATGGTTCATTCCATTGGAATGAAAAAAATCTTTTTGGTTTGTTAGATGGAATGGAATGGACCATTCCCAAAAGAATGTGATTCCTTCCATTTTGTTAATTTTCATTCCTTTCCCATTTTTTTTCCATTCCATCATGCAATGGAATGAAGAATAGCGATATAACCCGCTTTTTATGTAACTTTTAATGACAAATGTTTCTTGAGAAATTTCATTATTTTAATTTAGAATATTAGTTTTTTCCTAATATTTGTTATAAATTAAAATTTTTTATTAGGTGAGCCGCAACCTTGATCAAGCTAAAAACCTTCTAGAAGCTTAAATCAAGGTACACGGAATAAACAAATCAATGAAAGTGTGTGCTAAAAGGACGAAAGTTTCTGCTACGAACTAGCAACGTACTTTCATTGATTTATCTATTACAGCATTGTACTTTATGTTTTAATGGCAACCTACTTTCATATTAGTTATTTTATGTTTATTTATTTTTTCTTTTTTTGGTGGACTGCAACACATACACGCATTGTGTGCATGTTTCTGAGTTTGAACCACACAAGGAGCAAATCTGCAAAAAACTCTTTATTTGCCATTTTTTTTTGTTTTTGTCATTTAATCTTTATTTTTTCCTTTTTTTTGGTGGACTGCAACACGAACAAACACACATGTTTTGTGTGTGTTTCTGAGTTCGAACCATACACGGACCAAATCTGCAAAAAAGTTACTTTTTGTCATTTCTTTCAGTTTTTTCCACTTGATCTTTAGTTTTATCTTTTTTTGGTGGATTCCAATTTACAACACACACACACATGTTCTGTGTGTGTTTCTGAGTTTGAACCAGACACGGAAAAAATCTTGAAAAAGTAAACTTTTTCCATTTCTTTACCTTTAATGGCAACCTACTTTCATATTTTCATTTGGTTTGTATTTTTTTCTTTTTTTGGTTGGACTGCAACGCACAGACGCATGTTGTGTATGTGTTTCTCAGCTCAAACCAGACGAGGACCAAATCTGTTGAAATTTTTTTTTCGGTTTTTGCAACGTACTTTCAGTAATTTATCTATTACAGCATTGTACTTTATGTTTTAATGGCAAACTACTTTCATATTAGTTATTTTATGTTTATTATTTTTTTCTTTTTTTGGTGGACTTCAACACATACACACATTGTGTGCATGTTTCTGAGTTTGAACCATACAAGGACCAAATCTGCAAAAAGCTCTTTATTTGCCATCTTTCTCCGTTTTTGTCATTTAATCTTTATACAAAGATATGCAGCCTTATTTGAAGGATATTTATGAAAACTTTCTTTGCTTCATTCGATTATTATAGGATCATAATTGTTTTGTTAGCCACTAGAAAATACCATACCTTTTTGTTTTGGTTAAACGCTAAAAATAGGAACATTCTTTACTTTAGTTGATTATTATAGTATCATGCTTTGCTTGGTTAGCCGTTAGATTTTGAACAAATCTTTAGGTTAACATGGAAATGTATAGCTTCTCATTTTGTATTTCACATACAAGTTGGAAATTTTTTGTACCCAAATCACGGTTTTTTACAAAACCACATAAACCAATTTTGCATTTGTGTCCTTTAAATGTGATCATTTTGCCCTTACAGGACCAATTTTGTAATCATGAAAGTGCATTCAACAGACCTGGATATAAATGTCAAATACACGCCTATCGAGACTGGTCCATGTGCTACCATCTTCTATCACAATTTCTGCAAACTGGAAGTTTACAGTGTAGTTACCATTTTCAAGCCTTAAACCGTAATATCTTAAAGATCTAGTAGACAGTCGAGCAGTTTGGAAGAGTTCTGAGTCTGTAGTGTTTGTGACTAGGTGTGAGGTGGAAGCTATATAAAACATATAAATCCCTTTTGGTGTGTTTTGACACTTTTGCTGTGTTGTTTTATTATTTACTTATGTAATCCTCCGACTTAGTTTTGCATATTCAAGAGTTGATATTATATTTGTTAACATAAAATCTGTGTCTAGCTTTCCATGACAGGGTCTAAAGCTGCCACAAAGAAGCATAAGTATCACAAAGTATCTAAGAAGAAATCATTAACTCCAATTGAGCTGCAGATATCATGTATTTTTATTTAATTTGTTTTGGATAACGAGTTGGGCCACCCACCAAATACGGTGTTGTTTTTAGCATTTATCCGGACCCGTGCTCCAGCAGTGCCGAACCCGTGCGGAGCACGGGGTCCCACTAGTTAGAATAATTTAGGGTTCTCAAATCGACCCTCGCCTCTATCGTATTTCTTTTTATTATTCAGCTTGTTTGAGTTCGAGAGTAATCCATGCAAAGTTATTGTTTGATTTGGAGCTTAACATGGTCGCATGATCGGTTAAATAAGTGATTATCTGCAATTAACAGAACAGTTGTTTTGATGGAAGGCGGGGGAGTAGCTTCATCTGTCATAACATCTCCATCGATTAAACCTATAAACAAGAGTGCTATCCACAAAATTTGCGCAGGCCAAGTGATTTTGGACCTTCCCTCCGCCGTTAAGGAATTGGTCGAGAACAGCTTGGATGCCGGCGCCACTAGCATTGAGGTTGCCCTAAAGGAATACGGCGAAGAATCGTTCCAGGTCATTGATAATGGTTGTGGCATTTCGCCAGACAATTTCAAGGTACATTGTCTTATTGCTTCTTTCGAGCGTGAAGTTTGTTGATGTCGTTTGAGCTTCTAATATTTGTGGCAGGCGCTAGCGCTTAAGCATCATACGTCGAAATTAGCGGATTTTTCTGATCTTCAATCGGTGACGACTTTCGGCTTTAGAGGGGAAGCTCTCAGTGCTTTGTGTTACTTAGGAGATTTAACAGTCGAAACAAGAACGAAAAGCGAGCAAGTTGCGACGCACTTGACTTTTGGCCGTTCTGGTTTGCTTACTGATGAGAAAAAGACGGCACGCCAAGTTGGGACCACTGTTACTGTGAAGAAGTTGTTCTCCAACTTGCCCGTGAGAAGCAAAGAGTTTCACCGCAACATTAGGAAGGAGTATGGAAAGCTGATCTCTCTACTGAATGTGAGTCATTCGTGTTTGCAGTTTATTGATGATATCTCTATTTCACAACGCACGCTTATGCCTTTTTATTACTAGGAGTTTTATGTATGTATGTATGTTTGCTTACAACACCATGCAGCTCCATTTTCTTACTTGCCCATAGACTGCATACTTGTTACATTTCTCAATAGTTGATTTTGTGAATCCAGGCCTATGCTCTTACTGCAAAAGGGGTTCGGTTGGTTTGTACAAATACAACTGGAGTAAACAAAACCTCTGTAGTACTTAAAACACAGGGAAGTGGCTCACTCAAAGATAACATCATCACAGTGTTTGGCATGAGTACTTTCAACTGCTTAGAACCTATGAGTTTAGTTATCTCAGAGTCTTGTAAGGTGGATGGGTTTCTTTCCAAGTCTGGCAATGGCAGTGGACGAAACATAGGTGACAGACAATACTTTTTTATAAATGGTCGACCTGTTGACATGCCAAAAGTCAGCAAGCTTGTGAACGAGTTATACAGATCCGCAAACTCAAAGCAATATCCAATCGCAATCATGAATTTTGTTGTTCCAACCAAAGAGTACGATGTGAATGTGACCCCAGACAAAAGAAAAGTCTTTTTCTCTGATGAAGGCTCTCTTTTGAAGTCGTTAAAAGAAGCTTTAGTGAAGATCTATTCCCCACATCTTGCTAGCTTTTCGGTACAGGGACCAGAGGAGCTCACTCAGGGACGAAACAGCTCAAAGTTGTGTTCTCCTCATAATATGTCTTTTTCACAGTTTTCATTAAAGCAAGAATCGTCAGATAGTAAACAAGAAACACACAGTGATACTGATATGAAAGAAGGTGAAGAAATATTGAGACCCTCACCTTCTGTTAATCCGATGAATATTGATGGTTATAGTTTATCAAAGACAGAATTTTCACTCAAATCTCATGGTATGAAGAAAGCTGACACCTATAGTAGGAAGCATACAGCTACAAGTAACACCACTAGAAATAATTGGCAGTCATCATCATACTCATACAACTCAACAGTGCAGAAAAGTGTTGTGAAAGGAACAGATTCTCCTCAGTCTGCAGGTGCTGTTCAGTCACTGCTTACAACCTTTGTAACCGTGAACAAGAGAAAGCATGAAAGCATCAGCAATACTAGTTTGTCTGAGCTCCCTGTTCTTAGAAATGCTCAAAATCTTGATTTGGATTCCAAATTTGCAAAGCCTTCTGATGATGACTGTACTTTGATGGATGAATTAGATGTGTCTCCGTTAAAAGTCATCAAAGATTCTGGAGAAGTCGAAGAGGTATGCCAGTTTGAAATTGTTATGGTTGAATTTTCATGTGTATTAATTCTGGTTGCATCTTATCCATATCCAGGTAGTAGATGATGGAGTGGAAGTAATAGATATTTGTAGTCCAATACATTCAGATGAAGCAGTGCCTTCTTCTCCTTCAAAGATGTGTTACACCATGCGGTTTAGCTTTAAGGAATTCAAGAAGAGGAGGCATCAAAAACTTTCAGCTACCAAAAATACACCTGGCAAATCCAAGAATAATAAAGGGTCTAAAACCGTAAATTTTAATTTCTGGTGGTGAAAGTTGTATGTAGCTTATGAGTGTTTGTTGTTGTGTAGGTACAGAGGCTATTCGGCTGCAACATTAGAGATTTCTGAAGTGGTAAAAGAGGATGCAAAGGCAAAAGCCTTGTCTGCTGCAACAACTGAATTTGAGAAGCTGTTCAAGAAGGAAGATTTCGGGCGGATGAAGGTTATCGGGCAGTTCAATCTTGGATTTATCATTGGCAAGTTGGATCAAGACCTCTTTATTGTAGATCAGGTATTGTTTCTTTACTGCATTGGATCCCTTAACATAAAAAATATTTGATTTTATTTTTATTTTTTTCATCAGCATGCTGCAGATGAGAAGTACAATTATGAGCGGTTGGCACGGTTCACCATCTTGAACCAACAACCTTTGCTCAGGTGAGGAATACCTTGTAAAATTATATTCTTTTTTACATATATGTTTGTTTGATTGGTGAGTTATGTATGATATAAAAGGCCACTTGCGGTGGAGTTGACTCCTGAAGAAGAAGTAACTGTTTCAATGCACATGGATACCATCAGGTGAGTTGGGGAATGTTGGTTGATGACATGTCATCTTTCAAAACTTGATTTTTATTACCATTGATGTAGGAAAAATGGGTTTTCATTGGAAGAGGATGTGGATGCTCCTCCTGGGCAGCGTTATAAAGTGAAAGCTGTGCCCTTCAGTAAGAACATTACTTTTGGTGTTGCAGGTATTGTGATGAAACATAAACATGAGAAGCTATGATTGGATGGATGGATTATTAAGTTAAGATTGTGTTTGTTTTTTTTTTTTTCCAGATGTGAAGGAACTCATATCTATTCTGGCTGATAGTCAAGGAGAATGTTCAATGATGGGTGCTTATAAGACAGACACTTGTGATTCTGTTTGCCCCCCGAGAGTACGTGCAATGCTAGCATCACGTGCATGCAGATCTTCTGTTATGATTGGAGACCCACTTGGAAGAAACGAGATGCAAAAGGTTTTTCTTCAAACCAACAAGTTTTTTTTTTTTTTTTTTTTTTAAATTTATTGGCGATTATTGCAGATAGTTGAACATTTGATGGATCTAAGATCTCCATGGAATTGTCCACATGGTAGACCGACTATGCGTCACTTGGTGGACCTAACAACTCTGCATAAATGGACAAATGAAGACGATTCAGCCTTGTGACAATCTGTAATGCCCTCAAGTCATTTATCAGGATTTTAGGTGATTTGAATTTTGTCAAGTATGTTATATAAATGTTAAATTATAATTGTCAAGTTTAGGTTGGGATAGTGAATGGGGTATGCTGTAATAAGGCTAAATTTAAAGGTTTCTTTGGTAAAAGGATATATAACGGTTTAAGTTGCTTTTTGCAGATTTGAAGTGTGTTGTTTTTCTGGTGAAAAGAGGGGTTTGTCATTAATTAGTGGTTTGTAAATTATTAGTGAGGTTGGTGAACTCTAGTACTGTACAGGTTATTGTTGTTAGATAAGTATTGTGTAGCTTGTTTTGATAACTTGTGAAATCTTCCATATCTAATTTCAGTGTGTTTGGTTCTCAAAACAAGGTCGTTTGATAGACATGGACTAAGCCTGTTCAATGGGAGTAAAATTTATAGGAATAAATTTTAGTCCCACTTGAAAGGGTGGGCAACAAAGACTAAATTGCCCTTCTCTTCTCTCCTTTACAAAATGCAAATCATAAACCTATTTTTCATCAACCTGGAAATTCATAAGCATCTGTACACATCTATTTGGCGTCTCAAAATCCAATAAAACCAGGGCATTATTCGTTTCTGTGACGATTGACCCGAATCTTTGTTGAATCCTCAATTCTTCAGCAAATGTGTTGAATTTGGTTTGAGGTTTACCTACACCAGAAGAGCAAGGTTTTAAGATAGACGGGACAAGAATTTATGCACGGTGTTTGGCATGATTATGATTAGAACAAGAACAAAATAAGATTTTGACCTATCCGTTAAACAGTTTCTCCTTCCCTGTTTGACAAAATTGCAATTATCATTCATCACTTCAAACTTCAAATTCTACTTATATTCTCCTTCTTCATCGTTATGTAAAGCTATCCTTCTCTTCTTATAAGCATCCCAAGGAAAATATATTTTGTCATACGTTCTGGATTTTTGTCTTCAGCAGTGCCACACCACTTTGCACTTTTGGTTTGGATTATAGGATCCAAATTGACTTTGCACGATTAGCGTTTTTGTTTACAATTCTATACACCTCCAATCTTATACTTGTTTGGTTCCTTGTATAAATTGTTATCTTCTCCCGACGCATTTTCTGTATTAAGGGCATAATTCATAGATATGTTCTTCAATTCATGTAATTTCTTATTGTGTATGCCGTAATTGATCCATTTTATATATAAATTTAGGGTCACATACTTTTATAGAGACACCAACAGTAAACTAGACTTTTCGAGTTTTCTCAATTTTGGGCTTAACCTTCGTTTTTCTCATAATCGATTGATTTCTTTCTAGACTTTTCTGACTTTTGATCACTACTCATAAAATTATTCCGGTGCCCAGAACTTGGGGTCCTAATATTTGTTACCCTTATTAGTGTTCACCAACTTTTTTTTAAATCAAATACGAAGTTATCTCCCCAAGTAATTGTTTTGTATTGCTTGATCCATCGCAAGTTTGTACATCATGTTCCTACGGTACAAAGCTTCGATTAGTTGGTTAGTTTTTATGTTTCTATTTATATTTAAAACAAGGTTTACAACCGCACGCGATGCATTGCGCTTTTGATTTGTGAAGACGAAAATATAAAAAGTAAGTATTTGTATGTTTTAGAACCGACATACATGAAAACGAATATGTGCAAAAATCTAGAATATGTTTTTGTATCCAAAAACTAATATGTAAAAATGAAAATGAAAACCCATAAAAAATAGATGTAGAATATGTTTTTATATCCAAATACTAATATGTGTAAAAATGAAAACGAAAACCCATAAAAATAGATGTAAAAATGGAAAAATATAAAAAACAATGTATAAAAACGAAAATATCAAAAGTTGTAAAAAATAATATTGTAAATATGATATCTTTAAGAACAATGTTGTAAAAAAATATATGAAGGAAATTGTAAAACAAAATTTCTTACGAAACAACAAGAACATGTAAAAAAAGTTGGGGAAATTTATTATCTAAAAAATTAGACCATATTTGTAAAATAAATTAAAATTTGGGTCAACATTATGAAAAAAAGACACTTATATTGACAAAAATTGCAAAATAAAATTGAAAATTGGGTTTTACTTGCAAAAAGGAGGAAGGTTAATAAAAAAATTTGGATCAAATTTGTAAAGGAAAGTGAAAGTTGGACAAAATTTATAAAAACTAAGTAAAAATGTTTGGACTAAAAATCTAAAAGAAATTGAAAGTTGAATTAAAATTGTAAAAAAAATGTTTGGACTAAAATTGTAAAAGAAATTGAAAGTTGAGTTAAAACTATAAAAAAAGAACTTAATAAAAAGTTGCTATAAATATTACTAATTCATAAATAAAATTAGTTGTTGGTATAAAACTGGAAAAAAATAAAAATCTTGGGTTAGAATTAAATAAAGATATACTTAAGGGGATTAAATTGAAACATAAGGCTCAAATATACTAACACCTTGGTTTTAAATAAAAAAAAGACTTTACCACTTGGATAATAGACATTTTTTAAATTTGGCAAAGTATTTAAAGAATGCTGAAAATACTTTGCAAATTGTATGAGTTATATAATTATGGAGTTTTTAAGTAGTTAGTGTTGAAAACTCTATTGGGTTGTAATTATGTTGATTATTTGGTATTAGAATTTATGGATTTACAAATAATTCGTGTAAAAAATTTGTTAAAATTGAGGCGATGTCTATTGTATCTGGTTTTTAATATATGGTTTTTAGTTTTTTTATGTACAATTGTTTTTAATTTGTAATAGAGTAAATTACACGGATGGTCTATGTGGTTTGGAGTAATTTGTGCGTTTGGTCCATAATTTTTTTTTTTAACTCAGACCATTCCTACTATTTGATTTAATTACGCGCTTGGTATTCAATTGACTTAAAATGACTATTTTACTCTCCATTATTTATTTTTTAATTTTATGTTATTTATTATTTTTAAATTTTTTTAAAAAAATCTTATACCCCATTCCATATATCTCTCTCTCTAACCTAACTCACCCAATATTCAGAAACTGGAATATATATCGTCTCTCTTGTTTGAACCTCTACCGGAAACCACATCCACTGTCGGCTACCACCGGACAGCGAGAATATATTCCTGGCCTTCGTCATTAATCAGAATAGATGTGTTCAACGCAGTCGACCACCATGATCGCTCTCTTAATGATCTCAAATATATCTCCATTCGCATTATGTAAGTAGTTCCTCCATTCATACACCACTGCAACAGATTTTGAGTCATCCATCAAATTCTTTGTTTAATTTATATTTATTAAAAAATAAAAATATAAAAAGAAAATGACAAAGACAATTATGTCATTTTACATGGACCAGGAACCTCCGATGTTCGTTTTGAAAACCTCATTACCTATTCACATCAAATTTTCAATACTTTGTCAGGAGTGTAACCTTACTCAAACTTTAGGGACAAACGGTGTAAATTAACTTTTTATTTAAGTAAAATCACAATTTGAACTTCAGTCGTACCAGCGAATTCCCAGTCTCATATACAAAAAGGCGTTTCCCCCTTCACGATTCTGTACTGGGGACGGCGGGGACGAAGGAGAAATATTGAGATCATTGCTGTGTTTCCTTTTCTACTGTAAGTATCTGGTCTTGTAAGTCACTCCTTCCTTGTAACAATCGATTATCAGTTTCCCTAAACCCGCTAATCGGATCAAGAGTTGACGAGATTAAGTTTAGTAGATCTAGGGTTCACGTGCTTCTGTACAGGGTGTACTATGTATAATTGAAGTCGTTGAGTAAATGACATTTTCTTGTCATCGCAGGTTTCTTTTGCTTTCTTCTGCGTTCTGAACCCTAGAAAATGGTATGTACCGCAAATATTTTTTTTATGAAATTTCATTGATTTTAGGGCATGGTTTTTTATATTTGTGCTGTCATTCAATTATTGTTGTTAATTTTTGTATCAGCTTCCTCTATCTCTACTAAAGACGGCACAAGGCCATCCTATGGTACGATCTTTTCCCTCATCTAGCGATATTCTTCTGTTTTAGTCATCGGTTTTATTTGGGTTTCAGAGGGTTATTCTTCCCTTTAATATGTCTTGCAAATATCTGGTGCTACATCTTTGAGAGAAGTAGAGCTAAATATCTAACGTTGACTGCAAACGCCAATGGTTTGAATTTTTGTTCATCTATGAAGAAGTATCATGACATCCTGATACATGTTGGAGTCAATAAGATATTATCTTAGGCTTCATACTTATGTTATTATTTTATTTATTTTTTACTTTGTGCATTATGATAGCTGGTAGAACTGAAAAATGGGGAGACATACAATGGACATTTGGTTAACTGTGATACTTGGATGAACATCCATCTCCGTGAAGTGATCTGTACCTCAAAGGTCTGTATATGTTTCTATGATATGGTTTTTCTTTCATATCTTTACACCATAAATTGAGTCTCAGTTTTTGTATGGATTTTTTTGTGTAGGATGGAGATAGATTTTGGCGAATGCCTGAATGCTACATTCGTGGTAATACAATCAAGTATCTTAGAGTTCCAGATGAGGTAAGCTGTTATGCTGTGTAATGAGAAAAATTCAGAGTGTTACTTTTTCTTCAAAACTGAAGTTTTCAGCTATTTCATAACGTGTATTGATGTTTGTGTGTTGTTGATTAACAGGTTATTGATAAGGTTCAAGAAGAGACCAAGAGTCGTTCAGGTATAGTTGACATTTTTTACTTATATTTGTTTTATATGATGATGTATTATTATGTGGTTTAGTTTGTTTGATTGTTGGTATGTGATATATTCAGATAGGAAACCACCAGGAGTGGGGCGTGGCAGAGGGAGAGGAGGAGGTCATGGCCCAGATGATGGAAGTGGTAGAGGACGTGGCAGGGGTGGTGGCAGGACTGGTGGGCCCAGCAGAGGTAGTTGTTTGTTTGTTTGTACTTTGTAATCACTGATTCCATTCCTGCAGCAAAAGGCAATTAAGAATGTTTTTGTTGTTTGTGACAGGTGGAGGCCGTGGACGCTAAGAGAGAAGTTTTAAAAAGGCTATGGATTTGGAGCAGTTATTTTAATGCTCAGTAACTCTTGTTGTCTATGATTCTGCGTGTTTAAATTGAGGAAACAAAATTGCTACTTCTGGTTTTTATTATTTTTTTGGGTTGGATCAGAGGTCAGCACTTGATTAAGAATTAAGATATAGATTGTATCGACAGTTTAAGAAAGTAGGTCAAGAAAATGTTTGTATTGCTTGTCATGTCCTTTTTTCTAGTTTCAAAATCTCCTGTAAAGTTGGAAGGTTTTTTATCTGTGAGGACACCCTTGGTTTTTAGTAGTTGGGCTTCTACAAAACCTCTTTTAAGTGTTGAGTCCTTAGCATTCAACAACCCGAAGAGGTGTTGGTTTCTATTTTTGGTGGCTGGCCTTGAGATAGTTTTTCCATTTAACATTGTGTGTAGTTGATACTCCAGGTAACCACGACCTCATCAATTTGCGAAGACCCTTTGGCCCTTCCTGACGTCAACAGGACTTGTCGGGACATCTCTAAAGAATCAGTGATGTCTTGTCGAAAAATTTCGATTTTGATACTATTATTTTTTTTTTCAATTAAATCACTAAGTTTTTAATTTTTTCTGATTAAGTTACTATATTTTCAATTTTGTTTCAATTCTGATACCTAGCTGTCACATTAGCATGTCATATCACATCATCAAAGATTGATACGTCACTAAGAGACGTTAGCTGGCAACTGGGTTTGACTGGTCAAGTGAACATCCAAAGAAAGTTAAAAACATGACTTAATTGAGAAAAAATTGAAAACTTAGTGAGTTAATTGGAAAAAAAAATAGCATGGTGTCAAAATCAAACTTTTTTAAAAAATAGTCTTTTTGGAATTTGCTCTAATAAGAATTCATATAATATTGAGAATCTCTAAAATTCAAATAAAAGTTTGAAAATAATTCATTGTAGAAATACAAAAAAATTAAAAATAAAGGATTAAGACCAAATATGGAAGTATACAAACTTATACTTTATTTATTGAGAAAAAATAATTACAAATTTTGGTATCTTTAGATATCATTTTAAAATTAGATAATGTTAAATTATTGAGATCATAAATTCTATGCCATGTACAATAAAAACAATAAGCAACTAGTGTTGGATCGATTTAAGGTATGTTTGAGATTGGATTTGAAAAAGAGATAATTGGATAGTTGTAAAGCCCCAGGGCAATGGAACAAAGGAGTATATCAAACATATACCGAGATGGTGACGTTGATTTTCAAATCTTCTCAAGTATGATTTAACCTATGACTAATCGATTAGCAGTCGACCACCCTATCATTGAGCTACTGAGGAATAATGGGAGATTAGATCTCATATAGTTTCGCATTCTCGTTCTCAACCCATGACCAATATGAGCTCGAAGCTTCCTTCATAATTCTCGAAACTTCTTCGTAGTAGCTCCCTTACATGCCTCATTTCATAGGGAATCTCAAAGTGACTCTATTTCATTATATTCCATCCATATCCCAATTACATGCTTATTAATTTGTTAGTTCTTTTAACAAGCCAATACACTTAAGACAATGTTTAAGAATTACACAAATGCTTTTGAAAGCAATTTTTAAATGATTTTTTTATATTCATTTGGTGGACGACTTGGTGATATATTTGCCAACTAGGTAGGCTAAATCTTATTCAGCAAAATCTTTTTGTTAAGAATCTTTTATAATGGTTAACCCTTTTTTTATAAAAAATAACTAAATTATCCTTATCTAATTTATATGCAAGATTGTCAAGTTCGGGATCCTATATAGGATCGTTTTCTGTTTTGCAAGATCGTGATCTTGTATCGAATTGGGATTGTAAGATCCTACCAAAATCATATTAAAACATAAAAAAGACATTTTCATTAATCAATTTACCATTCACTCAACCATATATAGTTTAAAGCATGAATAATACATCTCTAATATATCTTTAACAATAAAGAACTCAAAATGGGTTTTTAGGGTTCATATTTGATTTACTTAGTTGGTCCAAGACAAAATATTAGAAATTAAAAAAAAAATAATAATAATAACGATCTTACGATTGATCATACGATCTTACAACCAGATCCTACAATCCTACCCTGATCTTACCGAAACGATCCAACTATGTTCGGGATCGATATACCGAGGTGAGATCGTGGGATCATTCGATCATGATTACAATTTTAAAAATTTTGCTTAAATATTTTAAAAGTCTCTTCACATAACTTGTCATATTTTTAAAAACACACACACACACACACACATATATATATATATATATATATATATATATATATATATATATATATATATATATATATATATATATATATATATATATATATACGAAAGCCGGTTTTCTTAAGAATTAAAGAAAATAAAACTTGAGAATTAATGTGGATTTTTCTTAAATCACTAGGAATTGAGGAGGGTTTTTGGAAACGAGGACACCTCAGCATCTCACCGACTCTTATTAAAACAATTTTGTTTGTATAAGCGTTTTTATTTGAGCGTGTACTTCACGCAAGGAGTTTTCTTAACCGTTGACAACGTAGGAGAAGAACCGCAAGATGTGCGTATGCGATTTTCTCACCGCCCTTCTTCCCCAGTCATATAGGTTCTCTTCCCAACTCTCATCCACTGCCATCCACTACCTGCCCACCGTTTCTGTGCCCCAATGAATTAACACCATCTGTGAAACACGCGGACAACTCTTTTCATCCCGACTTGTTGCCTACGATACGAGTGCACTACCTCAAAATTTCCAGTTCTACCTTCTCTTCATCTTTCTCCGATTGATTTAAATACCTACTTTGAGTTCTCCACTTGCGGGTTAAACGATAAATGTCTGAACGTCTTCATCCATTCTCCTTTCTCTTTGTCGTCTTTCTCTTTCTACAAACGTGCTGCAAAATCAAATAAGATCACTAATTAGATTTCATTTTCTGCTTTTGAATAATTTTTTTTTTGTTTTTGCAGGTTTAGTTGAGTTTCAGAGACGTTTCTAGCAATTAAAAATAATTGGGAGTCCGTTTAATTAGGTTTTCGTAAGCATATGATGTAACGCCCCAACTTTTTCAAACCATTTTTAATACATAAAAGTATATTTTACAAAATACAGTTCAACAAAAACCGTTTTACTTGTTTGAATACAACAAAAAGAGGAGTTACAATACATATCAAGCAACCATAAGCTTAAGGAAAATGGATTCAATCAATACCAAATATGGAAGCTGTATCCAGCTCCACTCCTTTGCATCTAGTGCTTATTTAGCAACTTCAAACTATCTCACAACTTTGTACCTGAACCTGGAATACATGACATAAAAATGAAATACGTAAGACAAAATGTCTCGTGAGTTACATGAGTTTTAGACTCAAACTTAAAATTTCTTTTCCAAACTTTTATAAAATTTCATAACATAAATCATTGTCAAAACTACATAATATACACATATTATACCTTTTTACTTTTCAAAATCGTCATATGTTAGACTTTGCAAAAATAATGTCTTTTATACTTTCTTTGACTGGTTTTATAAACTTGCTGGAATTTTTATACTTAGGGCGTTAATCACTATGAGTGATACCCCAAGTCTCTACAGCTAGAAAGAACGGATCAATACTAACAGTAGAAGTGCTGAGGCAGTCTACTTCGCGAAGGGGTTGTCCCCAGTAGACTCCTTACCTAACCCGGGTAGGTTGGAACATAGTTCCCTTACTAACAATGCTAGTTACAATACCAGTCAAACATAAAAATATTCTTCTGAAACTAAAACATTACTAGCATAAGAAATGGCTAAATACCAAGCTTTTGACTCAAATATAACTCTATCATAATTTAGGCTATCACCAAGAATCATACTTTCAAATATAGCAGTTAACTTTCTATTTAAACTAGAAAGTGTACCATTTTTGCAAATATTTTTCACATATAAAAATAAAATATGAAATCTGAAAAATACTTACTTACTTGCCATGTATCCCAAAATGGATAAAAAAATGCTACATGTACTCACCGAATAACTTTTGAATGTCGTTTAGGTGTCCCTCGGTTCTTTACCCTTTCGGTGTCCGATTATTTGACTTGCACCTATATATAGTATATGATACATTAATTTATATTTTAATTGACTCTATAACATGTTAGAGCCTTTATTATACCATCAATGATCAAAATAAGTGTATAACTCAACTTTAGTTAAATTGTATTTTATACGTATTTTACTACAGTACCCTCGGAGGGTCGTATTTCAATTCCGATAATTTTTTATAAAGTTTTGGACCATATTAGACCTATGTTTAAAATTTGAGGTTAATTGGACAAGTTTTGATCCATTTCTTAAAAATGAGGATCACTTGGCAGGGGACTCTTGAACCAAACTGCATTTCTACTCTGACGCAGGGCGCGCCGCGCCGGACGTGCAGCAGCCCAGAATGTCCCGATTTTTATGCTAAAAATTCCCATTTTCTCATATTAAGTGCTTAATACTCCACTTAATCGATATGGGTTTGTTCCAAGACCAAAACCCTTCAATTTCCTCAAGTTTTAACCATTAGAATCAAATTTAGGGTTCTTGATCAAAAATCTAAATTCTTGCAAAATAGCAACCTACTTCCATATTATTGGATTAAGTACTTTTAACATGACTTAATGGAAGTGTTAAGCTATTTAAACTACTTGATTCGAGACTGAAATTACAATTTCAATTCATCCCGTGAAAACCAATCCAAGAATTGAAACTAGTGACTTGATTACTAACCTTAATTTAGATTATATCTTCAATTCTTGTTGGAACCTCCTTGTTCTTCTTCCTAGCCTTGCTCTCGGTTCTTCCAACGATTTCTCTCGTGGTCTCCAGAACACTCTACTAAATTGTGTTGATTTATGAGATATTTTTCTCATTTTATATTTTCATAATTTTCAGTTTTGGTCCCTCTAGATAACTTCCTTGAACTTTGGCCACCAAAACCAACTATCTTTCCATGGAATCAATTCTTTTACATTTTTAGTCCTAAACTATAATAAATTTTTATAGTAATTTCTGCAAATTGGTCAAATGACCAATTTACCCTTTTTAGGGTAAAATGGCTAATCACCCTTACAACCATAATTTCTCATTAATTTTACATATAACACTTAAATTACACACATTTTAGTTTACATAATTATATTATAAATTTTTGGTCGTTTCATATGAAGTAATAATAGATAAACTTCCAAAGGTATATAGTGGTTATTCGAACTTTCTTTCCTACATTCCCTTCTCTCCCCTCTGTTTCTCATTTGAAGCCTCAATTTTTTGATGCGTTTTGGTTTTTTAGAGGAATTGGGAAAACAATGCTAATATGGCTATGAGAGATTGCAATTGAGCTGTGGGAATCAATCCTACGTCATTTAGATATGTCTTTTATATGGCTGAAGTTTTATATGGTTGAAGCTCTATCAGAATGAAATTAGAAAACCCTTCAAATTAGTTGGGAAAATTTCTAGAATGAATTCATTAACACATTTTCGACATTCCAATATTACTATTTATAAATTGCAATGTCGTCTCCTCTTTTTCTTTATCAATTTTCAGAGTCCACTTCTGAACATTAACTCTTGCCCTCCTACCCTCCAATGTATATAACATCCGGCAAAAAATTTGAATCTATCGATTCACATCTTGCAAAATTGAAATGGTTTAAGGTTACGTTGGATGAAGCTCAGAGTAATATAAATGATAAAAATCAACTTGTGAGGCATAGTTGGTGAAGATGGTCCTCACCTCAAATCTTCAAATTGTAAATATTAAACATCGATAATTGTAGGCCAACCTAAATGTCGTCATTGATCAGGTACTCATCCACGAACCTTACCTCATCTTACGGTGTATATTTGTAGTTCCTTTTCGTTTATTAATGACTATTTGGATTTTCAAAAAGAAGAACACCCCATGCCTACCTATCAGTTCACACGGTAATGCTGATGTTCCAAGTTCTGATGTTGTTGGTATCTGAACTCCAACAAAGGGCATGTTTCAGCTTTTTGGCATTAACAAAGGTGTTCATAATATTGTCGTCTATTGACACTCTTTTGTTGGGTTTAGGGCCAGCACATGCTTCAAGGCATTTCAACTTCAATTTGGGTTAATTTCTCGTGGTTTAATGAATGGAATGTAAGTAATATGTCTTGTGGTAAGAATTATAATTGATTATAATTTATAAGCAATATCTTCTTTTGGTGTTTTTAAATATCTATTCAATCTAGCTCTGCCCCAACAATTTTAGATGAACAAAAATAGGCTTTGGGAAGGTATGTTTCTATTGCTCCAACTAAGAATCAGGTAACTCACTATTTACCTTTTTTTCTATTTCAATTTATTTGTGTAAATATTTAACAAATGTTTCATTTTTATGTTCTCAATATTTCTTCTTGATGAATTTTGGGTTTTATCGTTCCAGTTCTGCTTTAGACATCAACTTAGACAGAGTTGAAGACATATTTCTACATTAGAAGCTTCTTGTTTGGCAAAGAATCCTGTGAATCGGCTGTTTTTTCAAGCTCTATTTTCTGGAGGTAATGGTTTTAGATTGACATTGTAAGCTACTTATTTTGTTACTAACCTATATTTGTTAGAACTTAAAACTTTAAGACCTTTATTTAACTTTTTAGAAAGTGGATAATCGTATGTGTTGCATGATGATCATTGGCCATCTTTGTTTGTGGTTTGATAATTACAGGAGTTTACAAGGTACCTCAGATTATTGATTTTTGACATTGTTTTATGAATTTGGTATTAAAGCTTTTGACTTATTTTGGCATTAAATATGGCGGTTCTAGCCATGTATGAATTCCAACCCTAATTCTTCCTTTAATCTCTTAACTTGTATCAAAATCACTGAATTTATAAGTTTCCACACATAGTGCTTTGTGCGACCAACTATTTAATTGAACAAAAAATCATAATTGTATAAAGTCTTGGTAGGGCACCCCTTCCAAAAAAAGAACAAGGATGATCAAAGATGGACTATTCATCACCTATATAAATACAGCAAAACAATATGCATGAAGTATAATTTCTAGGTGTACGCATTTTCTTCTTCTCTTATCTCCTCTTATTTCTGATATAACACCGCACTTCCTTAAAAAATTAGTTATATGATTGTACTTTCATATTTTCTCATTACAACATTGTACATATAAAAGTACAATGCCCTAATAGACTTTATTTGAGACTCTTATGAATTATTTGCAGGTATGGTAATTGGTAGCTTTTTATCATATGGAATTTAGGTTTTGTATTAGAAGCTCAAGTAGTTAATAATCTGTGGTTGTTTTTAACTTTTTTTTCCAGGAAACAGCTCTTAATCATGTAAAGACTACAGGACTGTTGGGTGATGAATTTGATTCAACAATAGAGATGTGTAAAAAGAATCTTTTTTGGGTGGTGGCAAAGATGCAGGTGATGGTAGACCGTTATCCAACATGGTGACTCACTTGTCTCTGTTATTTTTCTTATAAGGTTTTAGAAATATATTAAAAGACCCCCTTTTTCTTAATTATGTTGAGCATCATATAGTGTTTGGTGATGATGGATCAAGGAAAGAATGGAATGCTTCATTCCATAAAAGTTAAAATGAAATTTGTTTTGCCTATTCTAGCTGTTTTGTTAATTTTCATCCCTTAGCAAGTGTTTTTTTTTTTCATTTCATCACTGAGCAGAATGAATAACCATAATTCGGTTTTTAGTGTTGAATTAAATTTTGGATTATTTTTTACAGAAATATTTATAGCCAAGGTTGAGCAATTTGGATGTCAACCAACATGTTAACAATGTCAAGTTGGACCCTTGAGGTAAATCTCTTATCAATTATAGAATTGTACTTTCAATTTAATCGGCTAATTACAAAAATAACCAAAAAAATAAGATGATATCACAAAGTGACAACCTATTTCGCAAAATAATTTTTTTCTTTGCAAAATTGCTTAATTAGTTGTCCCCACTAGAAAAATCTTTATAAATAAGCTCATGAGTTTTTTATTTTGAGAGAAAGATGCCATTTCTTTGTGATTAATGTCATTTTTGCGAAGAAAAACTTGAAAAAAAATGTAGTGGGAACCACTGGAAAAGCAATTTGGCGAAAAGAGAAATAGGTGGGACTTTTTATGAAAAAAATTGAAAATATGGTTTTTTTGTTATATTACCTTTCCATTTTTGGTTGTGTGATTAGCCTCGGTTTTATTCTTATTAAGAAATTAAACTTCAAACAATATTGCTATCAAACAAACCGATGAAAGCACGTTGCTATTTATCGGAGTGCTCCAAAACAAGTTGGTGAGAAGTATGAGCTTGCTAGCATGACTCTGGAGTATCGTAGAGAATGCAGGAAAGATAACGAGCTGAAGTCTATCACTTCGGTATTGGGTGATGGCAAGGCCAAAATTGTTGATTCCGACCATGGCAGGATTTGCTGATTCAGACTCCAACCATGTTGATCGTCGACATTTGCTACTATTTCAGGGTGATGGTGGTTGTGAGATTGTGAAAGGGAGGACGGAATGGCGGCCGAAATACGAGAATCAAATCTAATGACAATTTCTTACATCTGCAGATGTAAATGCCTTTGGTTTTTGCATGTACTCTAAGGACAAATCTTCTTAGCAATCTGCTTACAAGTCTTTAAACATTAGGAATATTTTAATGGAATACCAAAATTACCCTTCACGGGCCGTGCTGAGCACGGCCCTGGAACTATACCTAGTATATATATATATATATATATATATATATATATATATATATATATATATATATATATATATATATATATATATATATATATATCATATTTTGGAAAAATAACATTAGTTGGCAATAATAAGAATAAATAAATTACCATATGACAATAATGTTTATAATCTTTGAAATTTGTGTCATTTTGAAAGTTTTAAAAGTAATCCTTTTAATGACATACAATTCTAATATATATTCTATTTTATCGTATATTTAATTAAATAGATTAACTAATCAAAAAATTATAATAATTTAATATCTAAATACAAGTAGGGTGTAAAATAAAAAATTGTTAAATGTAGGTCCTATAATATATACAACCTATGAGATAAATTAAAATGTCAAATTAGTTAGAGTGATATCTAAAAATAAAAAAAATTCAAATAAAAAAAGCTTTAGCAAAAGTTAGATGTTCTAGAATTTATTTCATCAACTTGTTGTCTTTTGATAGATTTTTCTAACAACATCTCTAATGGTAAATTTGTTTTGTTTTGTTTTTTTTTTTTTTTTTTTTACTATTTCAAAAAGTTTTTACCATAGGAGATGATAGTTTTTTTGAAAGCTCACTTCAACCACTTAATAAACTCTAACATTTTAATCTTTTTGTATATTTTGTCTATTTTGACTCTTATATTTTATAACAATTTATTTTACTTGCTAGTTATATTAGATATTATTTTTGTAGTACTTAATCTATTTGATTAAATGTATAAAATAGTTTTGAATATATTTTTTAGAAATTTATATCATAAAAAAGTAGTTTTCAAAATTTTCAAAATGATAAAAATACCAAAGACTATAAAACATTATTATAACATACTATTTAATCATTTTTATATATTTTTCTAAATATTGATATCAACTAATACTATTATTTTAAATGACGTAGATTTTAAAATTAAAAAAAAATCATATGATGATAGTTTATACCAAGGTTGTTAAGATCGGGATCTTACCCAATATCGTTTTATGCTTTGCAAGATCGTGATCGTAAGATCGGGATCGAGATCTTAAGATCCTACCACTGAAGTAGTCTTTAAATTTACTCTCAATGTCATACTTTGTGTAGTACCTATTATAACTTAATCTCTACTAAAACATCGATGGTAGTCGAAGTTAACGTCTTAAGCATGTACTATGATTCTTTTAGTTAGAAACCGCAAAAATTAGGAAGAAAACATATTTAGTAGAAAAATAAACAAGTTCATCATGACCATCAACAACTAGAGGTAGGATCGGATCGTATTAAGATCTTAAAATCCTACTTAGGATCCTAAGATCCTAGTATAGATCTTACTTCAGATAGATCCTACTGTGAACGGGATCGTTTTTCGGTCGAAGGATCTTAGAATCGTAAAATCTTAAGATCAAGATCGGGATCTTAACAACCATGGTTTATACAACATGAACATATAAAGATAAATAAGTTAATTTCTAAAAGAAACTTTTTTAAAATGTTAATTATTAGTTAATTTCTAAAAGAAACTTTTTAAAATGTTAATGATTAAAGTTAGTTGAAAATAATAGTTTTTTTTTCTGTCAATAAGTTAACAAAGATATGTGATAAAAGTATAAAAAAAAATCAAAATTAAAAATTTAACCATTAAAGATGTCCTAATTACTAACATATCAATCTTCCATAGCTGTTGATGGGCAATACTTAGAAAATAAATCGAGTGATATAAAATGTTTCTCTCCAGTGAAATCTAGAATGAATTTTCCCAACAGTAATCAATTGAATAAAAAGTTCAGTTTTTAAATTTGAAAGATACTGGATCTACTTGAAGTCTTCTTAATGCAAAATGCTATGAAGATCCAATTATCCCAAAAAGATCCAAAACATGGAATGTTCAACAAAAAAGCTCAAAAATCGATTTGATAAGAAAAGAAAGGATATTTTACTTGGAAAGTTCAAATCGAAAATCGGGGTCCTATTGTGATACCGATGTGAGAACTGAGAACTAGGGTGTGAACGGATTATTAAAACATTGTCGGTTCTTTTTGGGGTTTTCATTTTCGAAAGCTAAAAAAGTAAAATAACAAATCACAAATACACAATGCAATTCCAAGATTTGAAATAAGGAAAGAAAAAGTAGACCGTGATTTAAAGTGCTTCGGCGCCCTTCTTGTTCAATGATCAAACAAAAACTTGATACACGTGAAGTTGTTTCACATTCACTCAAGTTGACAACCAATATTAAAAACTAATTTGTTGAAAATCCTTGCAACAAGATAACTAAATCATTTATGAATATGCAAATGATTCGTAAACAAATTCATAAATGAGCGCAAAATATCCAAATATAGTCTTTGAATTGTATGACAAAACCTATCAAAATGTCCACTTTGCTCATCTTACATATGAAAATTTGAAAGTCATAATCACTTAAATACAAGCTCATTAGTACAAATATGGTTAATTAGTAAATTATCAAAAACTAAGATAGTCAAGCGTAATTTTGAAAATCTACTATTTCCTTTACAGCCACCGAAAGAACACACTTCCATCAGCAACCATATATAATATTATGGGTTAATCTTAGTTTATAGATGTAATGTAATGCAAGTTTTATTTTTGGTACATTGGAAGTTGCATATCCACTTTGATTATTCGACTTTAGATATGCTACGTTTGTTAGTTACACTTTGTGATGTATGCATCAACCATCAACAAGTTTTTTTTTGGTGGGTCTGAAAGCAACTCAAGTTGCAAGCAAATGAAGATTGCAATTTAACAACCAAAAACCAAAGAAAGAAGCAGAAGCAATATGACATTAATATATATTGAGACTTAAAAAATTAAAATCCATCCTCTTCTGACAAAACCATTCTACTTAGTGGGCTCGGGCCAAGGGTTCTCCTTCTTTTGGCATTTCTCTTGCGAATGACTTCCATTTCATTCCGCCTCCTGACTTGCATCATCGCCTCCTCTTCCACTACAAACCTCCTCATCAAAACATCGTCTGTCAAAGACTTCCCTCTAAATATTCTCCTTCCTTCGGTGCTCATTCTTGGGCGGTCTTGTATACAATTTGGAAAGGGTTTTGATCTTGGATACGTGTTGCTTCTTCGAGGCGCCACCTCAGCTTGAAAGACGTCCGTGTAGGAAGATATAGGCACACATAGGCAAACTCGCGTGGCAACTTTCAAAGAAGTTGACTTTCTAAGGTTTTGTCTGTTTGGGGTGTTATTGTTTCTTGTAGCGGATGAGAGATTCTTGTTTAAGCTTGGGATAAGCGGTTGAGTCTTGGTTGAATTTGGATACGTGAGTTTCCAGAGAGTGGCAATCTCCATTGCTCTTTGATACCAAGGCTTCCTGTTGCACCATTTGTGCATGAGAATAGTTTTGAGTTTCAAACAATGGCAGGACCACTAGACCAGAGTTGTTTGATCAGAAAGAAACTAATGTCTCATTAGACTTGGAATAACAAAAAGAAAACCCCAAATGGGACCTGATGTTGGACAAAAGCATTCGGTTCTGTTGACCAACCCCTTTGATCCACATGTACCCAAAATTCAAATTAATAACATGCAAAGCAAAAACTTATGGAATTATTTTCAGAGGCACAAGTGATGGTTGATACGAGTAAGGTTTAGATATAAAATTTGTAAATGATGATGTTTGAGCAGAAAGCAGAATTATTGAGCATAAGATTGTATCGATTTTCGGTGTTTAAAGAAAGAAATTAGAGTTTGATGAGGAAGAAAGATACCTGGTTGAGGGAGGTTTGTTCTTGGGATGTTGCATGAACATATGAGCAATGATGTGCATTAAGATGGTGGACAAGGAAGAAATATGAAGGAAGGGAGTTGATGTACATGACAAATGATGAAGCTTTTTGGTGTTTCTGATATGATGATGGAGATTGGTTGTCAAATAGACCTTTTCTTTATTCATATTTCATGCCTTACCCCCACCCCCACCCCTTTTGCTTTGCCAGTGGCAGGCATGATTCCAACTCTCTCTCTCTCTAGTTCAAAAATAAAAGGCAAAGTTGGATTTTCAGTGAAATTACAAAAACCCCCCAAATCCAACTACCTGCTTCTTTTTCATTTTCTTCTAATGCTGATGTGATAAATTAAATGTCCTTTTAGATCCATCACACAAGCACACGCACCATGTAATAATCTTGAGCTCCCACTTTTGTATAATCATGCTCTTGCCTGTCCGATCACTTTAAGGCTGGAGGGAGTGGCCCTCGCCAAACCCTCGCTGAAGCCCTTGCTGAAGCCATCGCTGAGCCTCGCCGACCTCGCCAAACCACACCGCCACCCTCGCCTTTCGCCTGCGCCAATGAAATCCTCGCCAATATTTCAACGAGCTCGCTTTGGCTGCCACCGTGGCTGGTTTAGCGAGGGGATGGCTCGCCACCACTCTCCCCAGCCTAATTAATGATGGTGGATCAAATTGTAGATCATGCATAAATTAACAAGGATCTAATCATTCTGCTTTTCCCTTTTTTCCAATTATACTTGTTTTAAAAAAAAAAAAAAAAAAACACAAAGGGAATGATGATTCACGCTTATAACCCGTACAAGATAATATTTTTCTATAAGACCCCATGATGCCTTTTTCTCCGGTGACGTTATTATGGCCATCTTCATATTATTATTGAGAGGGGAACATAATGATTAGAGCTGCCTGCTACATAACACACTACTTATCATCACCAATCGAAATATTAATGAATTTTGTCAATGTTACAGTGGGAACAATCGAAATATTAATGAATTTGTGTAATGATTTTACCCATAATACACTCACCATCAAACTTCCTTTAACAAATAACCACAGAGAATAAAAGAAACTGGGCCACATTTGGTGCTAATTAACAAGGACTGCCTGTTCAAAAAAGGGTTGCTGATATCATTTCCAATAATCTTTGACTACGGATCAATAATAGACAGACACAGAAGGACTAGTCTATATGACACAATGGTAACAAAAATAGTGTGCCCAATACATGAAGCTTTTATAAAGACAAGTGAAGGTGGTTTATTATTAGAACACACTTGAAATTGCAAATTAAAAGAGAAATGAAAGTCAGATGTGCAGGTCTGTGGTCCATGTTCCCTGAACAGTGGGGTGTTTGGTGACATGTCTAGTCTTGAGCTTCACCACTTTTCTTCCAAGTGAATTTCTAAGCCTGGTTGCACAAAGCAGTACATCTTCTGGAGTCATGTTCATCACAGATACAACACGCTCATTCTTGTTCTCTAACCAACAAAATACATTTCCAGCCATTAGCCATTCATATACAATCTTTATCTACAACACAGAATAAGAGAAAAGACTCTTACTATATGCTCCCTTCAGAAATGGATGTTGACCACGGTTAAGCTCTGTAACCACCTCTAGCTGAGGATTGCTTTCTTTAAACGCTTGCAGCTGAGATTCCATAAATGCCCTGCACAAATTCCACAACCATAAACTAAACCTAGAAAATGCAATCAATATATATAACTCACAAAACAATCTCTCTCTCCATACCTGATTCCCCTACTACTTCCTCCCCAATTACAGTAGCTCACTGTCAGCTTCTGAAGCTGCCAAACACCTCGTTGTGACATCTAAAAAACATCACCAATTTTCATCATTTTGCTCATAAAAGATTAAGGAACGAGAGTTATGATTCTAAATATATCAAAGCATGCGGATATCTCACCATAGTCGGAAAGCATTAAAACAACAATTTGCAAGTTAGAGAAACAATGGGCAATTTACTTTTGTGCACAACTCAGACATTGTTATTGCGATATGGTTGTTAAGACAACTTTAGTCAGCAATGTCAAAAGATTCAACTCTTAGAGAACTATACAAGGATCAGGCAAAAACAAGATTGAGACATTTATAAACACCAACACCAAAATTTAGCTTGACATGGCTCGGGTCTTTGTTATGTGCTACAGTGACCTGCAAGTCATCATACATAAAGAAAGCGCGACGAGGTTTAAACCAAAAACAATGCATTTTAGGGTAAGAAGACGTGTTAATAAGGAAGGGTTTTAAGCATAACGAGTTTTCAAGGCAGCCCAGTGTTAACTATTTAGGGCCTGTTTGGCAACCTCTTAATTTTTAAGATCTGAATTTTTAAGAGGTCTGAGAGTTTAAGAGGGTCTGTATTGTTAAAAGCTGAACTGTTAATGTTTGGTTGGAACCTCTTAATTGCCGTGCTGAATGAAAAAAATGACAATTTTACCCTTCATCAATTTTTAACAGCAAAAACAGCAACATTTCAATAGAAACAAACCAAAATCAGCAACATTTCAGCAATTTTTAACAGCAAAAACAGAAACAGACCAAAATCAGCAACATTTCAATAGATTTCATGAACAAAAACGTGCCAAAATCAGCAATTTCACCAACAAAAACCGAGCAATATCGATATTAACTTGAAAAATCAGCAATTTCACCAACAAAAACCGAGCAATATCGATATTAACTTGACAAATCAGCAATTTCACCAACAAAAACCGAGCAATGTCGATATTAACTTGAAAAATCAGCAACATTAACATATTTCATGTAATATTTCAGCAAAATCAAGATATTTCACCAACAAATTGAGCCGATTTCGTGGATACAAATTGAGCAGCAACAGCGATTTCAGCAAAAATCAATATATTTCATTAACCTGCAACAGCGATTTCGTGGAGACTGTACGTGTTAGGTCGTCGCCGAAGGAGTTTGAGCAGGGTCGTCGCCGGCGGAGGTTGAGCAGGATCTGCGAGACGAGGGGAGAAGAAGGGTAGCAGATGATCGGTTCTCCCGATCGATTTATTTGGAGGCGTGAAGGAGGCGTGGAGACTGTATGAGGGATGCGTAGATGTTAGGGCAAATATGGAACACGCCTTTATTTTGTTTAAACAGATGTATTCTAAAGTGAGGTATTTTTTAATTTAAATGGTAAAAATTAAGTGGTAAATAAACGTTCTGAATGTATCAGATTAAGAGTTTGCCTCTTAATAATCTATTAAAAGATAAACAAACAGGGCCTTAGTGTTGCATAAATAAATTCATCAGGTATCACTCTCATGCTGCTATCGCTCCAATGACAATACTTGGTTATATAATGCAACAAACAATATACAACCGATCAGACATACATATCTCACTTCCGACACAAAATCAAATGCGCGCACATATATAAATCAATACTGACCTTTCTCTTTTAATGTGCTAGCAACAAGAATAAGGAGGCCGGAGGTAGAAACCGGAAAACAGAAAAAGGGAAACACTCGACAGTGACTCAAGCCTCGAGGTGAAGCGCGATCAATAACCGGAGACGTCAAGGACTCAAGATGAATTGGGATTTAGGGTTCACACTCCACGAAAGTGTCCATGACTGATTTTGACTTATTTATATAAATGGTCATTTGACAACATTTTGCTTTATTTACGTAAATAGTCTATGACACATACACGAAGTATTTACATAAATGGTCCTTTGAAACAGAGTCAGGTATCAGTTTACACACACACATACATACACAACACACATAAGACATATACCTACTGCCTACAACACACACACGTCGGCCACAAGCAACGGACCGGAGAGGAACAATCGCCGGCAAGAACCAAGAGACCGAAGAGGAACAATCGTCGGCAAGAAGCAAAGACTCTGTCGACGGCGAGAAGGAGAGAAACGACGACTTCAACCTGGAGGCTTTGAGACTTGACAGAGTTCGCACTTGAGAGAGTTCGCCGATTACGACTTCAACCTGGAGGCTTTGCGGCTTAGGATAACATTTTTTTGGAATACCAATTAGCACTTACTAGTTTCTAGTCTCAAGTGCAGCCCAAAGTTTAGAGCCTGGATGTGTGTTTCCAAAATGCTTTTTAGCTTTCAAGCTTTTCAAAAAGCCAAAAAGCTAAAAAATGTATTTGGATGGTAAAAAGCACTTTTGAAATCAGCTTTTCAATACATTTCAAAAAGCCATTTTTAAAAGGGTAAATTTCATATATACCCTAAAATACTAAGAAAATATCATATTTACCCTAAGAAAACTCTAAATATCAAATATACCCAATATAAACTTCCATAATATCTAATTTACCCTAAATCTTATTTTTGATATTTTATAACTACTTCTATAATATTTTTGTTATTTAAAACATTTTAAAATAAAATATAATCTTGATTTGTCCATTATACCCTTGCATCCATACAGAATCTGGAAACTAAATCATATCACGTTCAGAAATCACGTAATTGACTTCACAATCCCTAATCACGACTCAATCAGGTCACGAAGGGCACTGCTTCATTTGTCCAATTCATTGTTGATCTAAATGGCCAAATGGGTATTTTGATGATCTGCGGGTTATTTTTCCAGGGTAAAACTTAATTACGGATTATAAAGACCCAACTAATTTGTGTGAAAACAGGTGAATTGAGTTGTATATTGTATCGGTACAAGTTTGTACAATTTAAAGATTAGCTCTAAATAAAGCGGATGATAATTTATCTCAACATTCTCCATTGTTTTCAAACTCCGAAATTGGACTATCATAATAAAAGATAGTTTTGTGATTATGTAAAATTATTATTTATTATGAATTTGAAAATATTTCATATTGGAAAACCCAGTTCCGTGCAACTGTGAGAAGGTCATACTTCATATACATCTTTGTCCTTGCCTTATTTTAAGAGCGGTGGTATATTTGAAACCTTTTGGGTGATATTATGTTTTAATTCTACTCATCTATTTTTGCTCAATATCTTATCTAGCTATTCAGAAAGATGTAATTTCTCCATTCATTCATTCTAATTATGAAAGCTTCAAAAACCATAGCATATAGAGTGAAAATAATCACAAAGATTATTATTGAAGGCCAATTTGGGTTTGTTTGTTTTTTGGACGAAATAAACCGTCTTAATGAAACTAAATTATCATTTTACCCTTGCATTCAAATTATTTTTCCACAATATTTGTAACACCCGGTTCCTCAAATTTAGGATATACCAACTTTTTTAGTCAAACACATATATTATCAAAGGTATAATCCCAAAAGAGTAACAAGTTTCACAAGATTGTTATCAACAACATAGTTTAAGTTCTAAGCTATTACATCAAAAGGTTTACGACTATTAAACAAAACCGGGTTTCTTTATATATTAAGATAACAAAAGTAAAATCCATATCAAAGTCCAAGTCCAAGTCTAGCTATCCATTCATATTCTGCTTTCCACGGTCACCGCTACCAGAACCTAAAACAAACAACAATAACAAACGATATATGAGCTATAAAAGCTCAATGAGTAATTTAAGGTTAATTTGTTTGTATCATTCATTATCAGGTTTTACTCAAACTCAACGGACTATCTCAGTTCCGAATGTTGTATACACACTATAACTCTTAGTATACACACTTTAACTCTTTATTTCATACACTCAAAGTTTGGTTATTCTCAACCAAATCAAATCATAGCTTACTTCATATCTGTAAACAACATCAGATCAAAGCATAATTATCAATAAATAACTACTCACCTGTTGCGGAATCGGTATGTGGAACTCCTGTACCTCGTGTATGCTCCTGCCTAGCCTTAGCTGTAGCATAACAACTCATTTTCATTACTCAAATGAAGAATAATCTTAACTACACTCAATATTCATCACAATTCAAGGAACTTGTATCATTTTAGCAAGTTATAATCAAAGGATAGCAATAATATCAAGTTGTAGTTTTCAATTTCATCACTTAAACACATGTAACCCTAGAAATGCAACAATCAACATTTCTTTAGCTTGGGTCTCGAATTAGAACTCACATATACAGCCTAATCCAAATAAACTCACTCTATTTCGTACTAATTGAAAGTGGCTCATCAAAACCACAAGGAACCATTTCAAATCCAATGATTCAACCGTTGGAATAAGATAAAAATCAAGGAGGATTACCTTTCAAGTTCAAAGGATAAATCTCTAGCTTCAATTCGTGATTAATAAGCCTCAATCTCGACTTTGGAAGGTTGGAATCAAGTTTTTAGGGTTAGAATAAGTTTTGGACGAAATGGGTTTTATCCCCAAATGAAAGAAATTTTCCTTTTAAAAATGCCCTGTTGCGACACACGACCCGTGTGGAAATCCACACGACCCGTGTGAATTCACCGCCTCAAATGAAGTGGAAACTGCCGGATTCTACACGACCCGTGTGAAATCTGGCACGACCCCGTGTGATAATCTGGCATGACCCGTGTGGATCTGGCACGACCCGTGTAAGTCTGGTGCTCAACTCTTTGCTTACTGCCTGATTCTACACGACCCGTGTAGAATCTACACGACCCGTGTGATTCTAAAACTCATCTTTTTAAACTTTAACTTCTTCCAAATAAGTTTCTAACTCTCTTAACTCTTATAAAAACTTATTTAATTATATTTACACTAAGATTAACTAAAAAATCTCTAAATTTTAATAACATGGTATTACAAGTACTTACCCCCTTCAAAAGATTCCGTCCTCGGAATCTCCTAAAATAAAAAGGGATATTTTGACCACATTTCCTCTTCAGCTTCACAAGTGACATCTGATCCTCTATGATGTCGCCATTGCACTTTCACCAATCCCACTTCTTTATTTCGCAATTTCCTAACCTTCTTTTCTAGAATTTGCTCTGACATCTCTTGATATCTTAATTTCTCATCTAGTTGAACTTCAGTTAAGGGTACCCAAGTGGATTGGTCATACAATGTTTTTCTAAGGTGTGATACATGAAAAACATTGTGGATACCCTGTAATTCCTCTGGAAGCTTTAGCTTATACGCAACCGCTCCAATTTTCTCCAAAACTTGAAAGGGTCCAATAAAGCGTGGGCTCAATTTACCTCTCTTGCCAAATCGAATTATTCCCTTCCATGGGGACACTTTCAACATTACCATGTCCCCAACATTGAATTCTAACAGCTTTCTTCTTCTATCTGCATATTGTTTTTGGCGGTTTTGGGCTACCCGCATATGCTCACGAATGCTTTGTATTTTCTCTTCGGTTTCAGCTATAATTTCTGGTCCCGCCAATGGTTTCTCTCCCATCTCTGTCCAGCAAGTTGGGGTACGACACGGTGCACCATATAAGGCTTCAAAAGGTGCCATATGTATACTGGAATGGTAAGTGTTATTATAGGCAAACTCCACCAAAGGCAGATGATCTTCCCAACTGCCTCCAAAATCAATGATGCAGGCTCGTAGCATATCTTCAAGTGTTTGTATTGTTCTTTCCGACTGTCCATCCGTCTGGGGATGATACGCAGTACTCAATAAAGATTTTGTACCAAAATGCTTTTGGAAACTCTGCCAGAAATGTGAATTGAACCGATTATCTCTATCAGAAATTATTGAAGTTGGCACTCCATGTCGTTTCACAATTTCTTTCGTATATATCTCAGCTAGCTTTGATACTTGATAATCTTCTCGGATTGGAATGAAATGAGCCGACTTTGTTAACCTGTCAATAATCACCCATATAGAATCATATCCTCGAGGAGTCCGAGGCAACTTTGTGATGAAATCCATGGTGATCTCATCCCATTTCTTCTTTGGTACTGGCAATGGCTGCACTGCTCCATAAGGCTTTTGATGATTAGCTTTTACCTGCAGACATGTCATACAGTTTTCTACAAATCTTCCCACATCTCGCTTCATACCCGGCCACCAGTAGTACAGTTTTAAGGTATGATACATTCGTGTACTACCAGGGTGAACCGAATATCTAGTACAATGAGCATCCTCTAGCAGTAACTGTCTCGCCTCGCCATGTCTCGGAACCCAAACTCGCCCTTGGAAAGTTTTGATTCCTTGTGCATTTTCCACAAGTTTCTCTACATAACCAATCATCATTTCTTTCTTCAAGTCATTGGCTTCGACTTGACATCTACGTATCAACTCTGGTAATCGACTCACAATCCCCATTCGAGCCGATACGACTCGAATAGGCGGCTCCTTACGGCTTAGTGCATCCGCCACCACATTGGCTTTATCAGGATGGTAAAGTATTTCACAATCATAATCTTTTAGTAGATCCATCCACCGTACTTGTCTCATGTTTAACTCTTTCTGATCAAACAAGTATTTCAGACTTTTATGATCTGTATAGATCTGAAATCGTACTCCATAAAGATAATGTCGCCAGATCTTTAATGCAAAAATTACTGCCGCCAACTCTAAATCATGTACTGGGTAAGCTTTTTCATGTGGTTTTAGTTGTCGAGAGGCATACGCTATCACTCGTCCTTTTTGCATCAACACGCATCCAAGACCACTTAAGGAGGCATCACTGTAAAGAACAAAATCCTCCCCTCCTTGCGGTAAAGCCAA
The DNA here is from genome assembly GCA_023525715.1 of Cichorium intybus. Taxonomy (NCBI): domain Eukaryota; kingdom Viridiplantae; phylum Streptophyta; class Magnoliopsida; order Asterales; family Asteraceae; genus Cichorium; species Cichorium intybus. The sequence continues at coordinate 3,420,370 of CM042012.1, read as the reverse complement.
CACTGGAGCCTTGCATAAGCCATCTCGTAGTTGTTCAAAGGCTGATTGTTGTGCCTCAGTCCAACTAAATTTCTCCGTCTTCTTGGTCAATTTGGTTAAGGGCATAGCTATACGAGAAAAGTTTTCTACAAATCGTCGATAATAGCCTGCTAACCCCAAGAAACTACGAACCTCCATTGGACTCTTTGGCGGCTCCCAACTCATTACGGCTTCGATCTTTGCTGGATCTACCTTTATACCGTCTTCATTTATCACATGGCCAAGAAATTGGATCTCCCGCAACCAAAACTCACATTTTGAAAATTTTGCATACAATTTCTCGTCTCGAAGAATATCTAATATTTGTTGCAAATGAAATCTGTGTTCATCTCGACTCTTTGAATAAATCAGGATGTCGTCGATAAACACAATTACGAATTTATCAAGAAAGGGACGACAAACCCGATTCATCAAATCCATAAAAACAGCTGGAGCATTAGTCAAACCGAACGGCATGACTAAGAACTCGTAATGGTCATACCTCGTACAAAAAGTTGTCTTCGGAATATCAGCTTCTTGTACCCTCAATTGATGATAGCCGGATCTCAAATCAATCTTTGAAAAATACGTGGCCCCATGCAGTTGATCAAATAAGTCATCGATCCTCGGCAACGGGTAACGATTCTTTATAGTGACTTTGTTGAGCTCCCGATAATCTATACACATTCTCATAGAGCCATCTTTCTTTTTCACAAAAAGTATAGGTGCACCCCACGGAGACGAACTCGGACGAATAAATCCAAGTTCTAACAACTTTTGCAACTGTCTCTTTAACTCTTCCATTTCAGACGGTGCCAATCGATACGGTGGTCGAGCTACCGGCTTCGCCCCTGGTATGACATCGATCACAAATTCAACTTGTCTACTTGGTGGTACGCCTGGAAGATTTTCGGGAAATACATCGGGATAATCACAAACCACTTCTACTTCTTCTATTTTGGAATATTTTGACTCAGCACTAATCACATGTGCCATAATCAATTCACCCCCTCTTTCTATATATCTCCTAGCCGTGGCAAGTGACACTATCGGTACTTTTCAGGAATGTCGTTCACCTCGTATCAAAATTCGGGAACCACTCGGTGTCTTTATGGAAAGTGTTTTCTCATGACAATCCATTTGACCTCTATTATCATCCATCCAATCCATCCCGACTATCACATCAAACTCATGATTAGTGATCGGCTTCAGATCTATAGGGTACGCAATCCCATAGATTTCAAGCCGACACTGTTTATAATGACTCTTAACAAAAACACATCTCCCATCTGCTACATCTACTATTATTTTCTCATATAATTCAGCTAATGGATTATTTAGTTTAGAAGCAAAAGACTCTGATATAAAAGACACAGATGCACCCGAATCAAAAAGTACTCTTGCTTGAAAAGAGTTCAAGCTAAAGATACCTGTGATAACATCGGTCCGATCTCTAGCCTCGTCGACAGTTAATTGAAAAGCTCGCGTTTTTACATGACCACCACCCCTATCTCTTCGATCATCTCGATCTCGACCTCCTCCTTGACCAATCTTTTGAAAATCTCTTTGTGGCTCAGATTTCGTCTTTGGGCAATTTGGACGAATATGCCCGCTCTCCCCACAATTGAAACAAACGGGGCGACTCTCGGTATACTGGCGAGCCATATGTCCCGTCTTTGCACACTGGAAACAAACTGATGGAGGGTTTCGGGAATCGCATTCTCCCATGTGTTTTCGCCTACACTTCTTACACCATTTCTCTTCATTCTTCTTGGTTTCACCACGGACTTGAGAACCCGTGGTAATGGATCTCTGAGAAGTATCTACAGCTTTACCTTCCCACTTTCTCTTAAATCCTCCAACTTCTCTTTCGGTTCTTCTCTCCTCCTCCTGTCTTTGCAACTCCCTTTCTCTCGATCTTGCTGCTTCAGCAACTTGTTGAAAGGTAGTATATCTGGAACTCGGCAAAAACTCTCGGATCTGGGTTTTTAAACCCCACAAGTAACGATCCATCTTACGCTCCTCGGTATCAACTTGATGTTGTGCAAATCTTGCCTTCTCATTGAAATCCAGTGTGTATTGTTGCACTGTTCTCGACCCTTGTTGTAACTTCAAAAACTCTTCCTCTATTCCCTTCATAGCATTATTGGAACAATAGTATTCAGTGAACTTCAACTTGAATTGTTCCCAGTTCAGTGTATACGCCAAACTCTCTCCTATCTCCATACACAGATTCTCCCACCAGAACTGTGCATCTTCTTTTAACAAGTTTGTTGCGAACTCTACTTTATCTGCCTCGTCGCATTTACTGGTACGAAACATCTTTTCAACATGTGTTAACCAATTCTTGGCTGCTATGGGATCATCTTTCCCATAGAAATCGTATGGCTTGCACTTCTGAAAAACATAATAAGTACACTTCCTTGTCCACTCAGGTATTTTAGCTCTACCCGCTTCAGTATAGACCTCTTCACGATCCTCCCTGTGCTCAGGTTGAACCGGTGGTTGTCCCGAAGGACCCCCAGTTGCAGCCTCCGTCTGAGGCCTCAAATAAGTGGGTAGTAATTCCTTAAGTGCTTTGGCTACCTCAGCCGCAATTATAGCTTGCATATTACTCTGTGTCTCGGGAGGTCGCTCTCCCTCGGGTTGATGCTCTTTACCCGAATCTCGTGATCCCAATTGATCTCTTGATGGATCACCTTGCTCTTTTTCTTTTCCGGTGCTCATCTTAACTGAAAAAGAAATTTAACTCATTTAGTAATCACCACCATAATAATCAATATGATATGTAATCAACTCAATTGTATATCACTATAATACTCAATATAGTGTATAATCAACTCAATTATATATCACTATAATACTCAATATAGTGTATAATCAACTCAATTGTGATACTCCGCGGAGGATAGCTACTCGGGACTCTTAGGGACTTTTCAATCACACTGGTTTAAGTCTAAACCCATCTCAAGGTTTAATTCCCTTAAACCAAGGCTCTGATACCAACTTGTAACACCCGGTTCCTCAAATTTAGGATATACCAACTTTTTTAGTCAAACACATATATTATCAAAGGTATAATCCCAAAAGAGTAACAAGTTTCACAAGATTGTTATCAACAACATAGTTTAAGTTCTAAGCTATTACATCAAAAGGTTTACGACTATTAAACAAAACCGGGTTTCTTTATATATTAAGATAACAAAAGTAAAATCCACATCAAAGTCCAAGTCCAAGTCTAGCTATCCATTCATATTCTGCTTTCCACGGTCACCGCTACCAGAACCTAAAACAAACAACAATAACAAACGATATATGAGCTATAAAAGCTCAATGAGTAATTTAAGGTTAATTTGTTTGTATCATTCATTATCAGGTTTTACTCAAACTCAACGGACTATCTCAGTTCCGAATGTTGTATACACACTATAACTCTTAGTATACACACTTTAACTCTTTATTTCATACACTCAAAGTTTGGTTATTCTCAACCAAATCAAATCATAGCTTACTTCATATCTGTAAACAACATCAGATCAAAGCATAATTATCAATAAATAACTACTCACCTGTTGCGGAATCGGTATGTGGAACTCCTGTACCTCGTGTATGCTCCTGCCTAGCCTTAGCTGTAGCATAACAACTCATTTTCATTACTCAAATGAAGAATAATCTTAACTACACTCAATATTCATCACAATTCAAGGAACTTGTATCATTTTAGCAAGTTATAATCAAAGGATAGCAATAATATCAAGTTGTAGTTTTCAATTTCATCACTTAAACACATGTAACCCTAGAAATGCAACAATCAACATTTCTTTAGCTTGGGTCTCGAATTAGAACTCACATATACAGCCTAATCCAAATAAACTCACTCTATTTCGTACTAATTGAAAGTGGCTCATCAAAACCACAAGGAACCATTTCAAATCCAATGATTCAACCATTGGAATAAGATAAAAATCAAGGAGGATTACCTTTCAAGTTCAAAGGATAAATCTCTAGCTTCAATTCGTGATTAATAAGCCTCAATCTCGACTTTGGAAGGTTGGAATCAAGTTTTTAGGGTTAGAATAAGTTTTGGACGAAATGGGTTTTATCCCCAAATGAAAGAAATTTTCCTTTTAAAAATGCCCTGTTGCGACACACGACCCGTGTGGAAATCCACACGACCCGTGTGAATTCACCGCCTCAAATGAAGTGGAAACTGCCGGATTCTACACGACCCGTGTGAAATCTGGCACGACCCCGTGTGATAACCTGGCACGACCCGTGTGGATCTGGCACGACCCGTGTAAGTCTGGTGCTGAACTCTTTGCTTACTGCTGACAACGCCTAGTGATATCAAGTATTTTAGGCGTTGTTGAGCCCTGTTCTTGATAAAATTATATCAAATATGTCTGGGTATTCTCACTTTTCGTGCCAGGACTTGTTTGGAGAAATAGGATAGAAACAGGGACTAAAAGCGTGCAAAAGGAAGAAGTTGGGAAGGAATGAAAAATCAAGAGAACTCGTACGCGCGCCGCGGGAATCAACTATGTACGACGCGGGCTTAAGGCGGTGGAACACATTCAAATGCCGAAGAAAACGGGAAAAGATAAGTACGCGCGCCGCGGATTTCACTTATGCGCGGCGCGGTTGCGGGAAATTTGCAAGTATAAATAGATGCATTTCCAGCCGAAAACCCTAGCAAAGACTGGGTGTAAACATCGACCTTGAAGCTCTTTGACTCCAGGATTTCATTTCAGCAAGCTCACAATTGGTATTGTATGTTTTTGGATTTAATTTATTTTTTTAGTAGTAAGTAGTTTTGTAGCTAAAGTCTTTGGGAGTGACAACCACTGACTTTGAGCACTTAGGTTTCTGTTTTAAAAACATTTGGTTACTATTTTGTGATTGGAAATCAGTTTGGTGAATGAAAAGCATTCAGTTACATTTAATCTTAGCTTTTCGGTGTTTGGATGTTTGTGTTTTGTTTTGATGATTGATTGTGTTTTGGATATTGTTTTGGACCTTGTTAGGACTGCTTTTCTTAGCTGAAATCAGTAGCTAATTAGGTTATTTGGTAAGCATTAAACCTTGGCTAGTAACTGTTCAACAGGACTTTAACTAGTGGTTAGTTTATGCTTTGCTTGGTTCGGTTAGTTTGGATGCCTTTGATTGCTTCTGAGTCAGAGATGTACTTCTGATTTCAGAAAGTGACTAGGTCATTTGGACATAGCTTAGTTTGGCTTGAGTGTTTGATTATTGTCTCATTTGCTAGTGATAGGAAAATAGAAACCAGATCCTCCGACTATAGCTGTGACACTATTAGTTGGCAATCTCTCATCTAGTCTAACCACGAAGCTCCTGCGGATCGACCCTGACTACCGCTATACTAGTGTGTGTGTTAGGTTTTCTCTTATTTTTGACCGCACGACGACCGCTGCGATGTCAACTGCCTGATTCTACAAGACCCGTGTAGAATCTACATGACCCGTGTGATTCTAAAACTCATCTTTTTAAACTTTAACTTCTTCCAAATAAGTTTCTAACTCTCTTAACTCTTATAAAAACTTATTTAATCTTATTTACACTAAGATTAACTCAAAAATCTCTAAATTTTAATAACATGGTATTACAATATTCATCAATTTTAATGTGAGAGGAGTTTGGAGAAAAAATGACAAATATGTAAATGGTTAGTGTCTATCAATATAAAGCCAGGTTCGTGGCTTAACCCATTAGTGTCTATCAATATAAAGCCAGGTTCTTTTTCCACAACTGATTTTGGTGTTGCGTTTGCTCCACATTCCAATTAAAACCAGTGCTGATTGAGACAATTAAGCAAACACCAGGTGGGCAATCCACAAAATGGTTTCAACAAAACCTTAAAAACGTTGGTTTATATGTCAAGTACTTCACATTTGATCTTTTGGTTAAAGAAGAGATAGAAGAAGAGAATATATGAACTAATTTCTGCAAACCGATTCAAATTATGGATGAATCGCCAAAATGAATGTTGGATTACAGGGAGGTTTTTGACAAGAAAAATTGAAAAACATCCAATCTAAAAACATACATACGCATAGACGCACAAAGAACTGATTCAAAGGGTGAATTTTTTGGAGCTTGATTCGAACCCAATGCTGATGAAGTTGTCAGAGTCGGAGCTTGAATTTGTCGGAGGGTGAACGTACCAATTGGAGAGATGAAGAACTGTATTTACGTTAAAAGCATGAGGATAATGAAGGGTATAATTGTCAGTCTATATTTTAATATAATTGATATGGTTTTAAGTAATAAAAAATGAATTAAAAATTATTTAAAATAAAAATTAGGATAAATTTGATATTTTAAAAATTAATAATGGGTATATTTGATATTTTGATATTTCATTGGGTATATATGATATTTCTTAATTAATTTAGGGTATATATTAAATTTAACCTTTTTAAAAACCAAAAAAACCTGGCTTTTCAAGTATCTTGTGGCTTTTTTATTGAAAAATGACGTTAATGCCCTCATAACACCTAACCCTACCATTACGTTAGTTCATATCGTTGCTGTAATTCGAGAACCACAGACCCAGATCGCATCCCACCCTCCTCCGGCTGCTGCGATTTCTTCCCTTCTTCTCCGGCGATTGCTCCACCCTTGTTCTCCGGCTGCTGCGCATCCGCTGCAATTCCTCGGCATTCGATCGGTAAGCTTTTCCAACTCCTCCATAATTGTTCTGCATCTCCGACGATTATTCTGTGAATCTGGATTTGTGTGTGCTCCACCCTTCTTCTCCGACGAATTTCTGCATCTGTGCTCAAACCTACCATTGTCGTACTCCAAATCTGGTATGTTTCGATCTTCTATTTACATACCATCTCTTGCTCTTTCTACGCACACACAAAATCTCCGACTACCACAATCACCGCTGTTATTTCTTCATCCCTCTCTCTCTCGGTCCATCACAGAACACCACCAGATTTGGTGAGTTTCGAATCTTAATCTGCAAGATTGTGGGTTTCTTGAACATGTTGTAGGAAGGAAGGTGACATTTGTTGCAAATGTTTGTGAGTTGAAGTCGATATCTGCTGCATAGAGTAAGGGCGATCTCTAGTTCGTTTTTTGCAGGTTGGATTTAGGTTTGTTTCGTATTAAGTAATGCCCACCAAGTGTTTGTTTTATTGCCTGCTACATATCTACTATCATATCGGTATGAACTTGGTAATTTCGTTGGTGCACCTACACATGTTACATGTATGTTACATGTATTATTTTAATGATAGTCTTTAAGAATTTTTAGGTGATATGATTTTTTTTATTGAAACTAAAGATTACTGTTTGTGCATGCTAGTTGAAATTAAGAAAATATGACAGATTTATCATTATGCGAGTTGAATTCAAGAAAACATATTATATGTTTTTATCATTTTATTACATCTAGTAAAAAAAGATGTAACATAATTATAAATTTTGTCAAAAAAAAAAAAAAAAAGAGTTAAGTATTAAATTATTTATAAAAGTGGTAAATAGTTGTGAATATGTAAAAATGTCCTCGTATTATTGTACATTAACGACAAGGTTACGGCAGATCTGTTCCTGGTTGAAATCGGAAGAGAAGATGGAGATGGAAAGTCTAACGACGGATGACTCCTCAGCCACAATGGCGGAAGTGGTGCCGTTGGCCTCCGTATCTCAACAACCTTACGTCTCCGAACTCCTTTCCTTTACTCTCGATCGCCTGCACAAGGAACCGGAGCTTCTTCGCGTCGATGCTGAGAGAATTCGGAGGCAGATGCAGGAGGTTGCTGTCAATAACTACCGTGCATTCATCTCTGCAGCCGATGCTTTGGTTTCTATCCGCCATCAAGTCTCATCCATTGATAAACACCTCGAATCATTGGTAATTCGTTCTTCAAGAACCCTATGTCATTTACGCTTTCTCTCTTGATTTTATATGAATTAGAAGCACAGTGTGACTGGATGATGGAATTATTAATTTCCATAGGTTTGCATATGGCTATATGATGGCAGTAAAATTAGAAAACTAAGAATGTGAAGTGCATTGAAACAACTATTACCTCCGATTAGAAATTGATCACATGAACCACTTCCAAATCTTTACTTGATCTCAATTTCAAATTCTTAGTAAAGTGGTATGATTGCCGGATACACTATAATAAGTCTTCAAACAGAACCTTTCAGTCAGGTCTTCTTTAGTTATGCTTTGTATGTATTTGTGTCTTATAAATAACCTAATAGCAGTTTGACATATACTATAGTAGCCATTTTCTTTAATTATCATGGAACCATGCTACTAAGTATCAACAATGAGAATAATTAATTATTATTTTTCTGCCAATAGAAGTAAACATATCATGGTTTTCACTTAAAAAAGTCATAGACATATGCCTGAGCATTCCTCTCTGTATATACATATACATAACATAGCTCACATTCCAATGTATAGTCCTAGCCTACTCACCACCAATGCTTCCTAACTTTTTCATATAAGAACAACATCAACTAATTAGGGTCTATCCCTAAGTTCATTCTCCATATACAATTAACTATACATGCGAATACCACTAGATGCTTTAACCTTCAATATGAGATTTCATCGGTTTGGGCATTGCTAATTCTACTGTCATGCTATATTACTTTGATATGATGATCAACATTATCGTCATTTTATTCTTTCTGCAACCATTTTACATCACTTTATCTGTTGTTGAAGTTAAAATGGGATCATAATCATGCTAAATTCTTTCTGTGCAGATTTCAGAGGTCCCAAAGCTAACATCTGGCTGCTCTGAGTTCATTGAGTCTGCAGAAAACATTTTAGAGAAGAGAAAGATGAACCAAACACTGCTGGCAAATCATAGTACTTTGCTTGACTTACTTGAAATTCCTCAGCTTATGGACACGTATGTTTTTGACCTATCAGTAGAGATCACATATTCACATGCTAAGATTTAAACTAGAGGCTAGGCCTGAAATTTTAGTGGAATAAACAAAGTATATAGATCCACATTCTTATAGTATATATATTTTGGATTCCTGATTCTTTGGTACCCTTTTGTTGTATTTAGATTTTTATGGATTCAAATCTTGTTCTTGGTATCTCTAGATTGTTTAGTTAAAGACTTAACTTTCTTTAGGTGTGTGAGGAATGTAAATTATGATGAAGCTTTGGACTTGGAAGCATTTGTTAGCAAACTGTCGACAATGCACCCAAAGTAAGATTTTTTTTTTTAGTTTATTTATTATAATTACAGATTTATCTGCCTGGCTCTCATATTCAAAGAGCTTAATTTTATCTTATTTTCTCTTCTTTTTTTTTTTTTTTTTTTTTTCCTATTATGTTCCGTTAAGATTACCGGTCATTCAGGCCCTCACTGCAGAAGTTAGACAGACTACCCAGTCTTTGCTCTCACAGCTTCTCCAAAAACTAAGATCAAATATTCAGGTGCGTTTGTAATGACATGATAATGATGTTTTAAAGTGAATAATGATAATGATTATGATGAGGGTAGCGATAATAATGGATTTTTGTGATATTTCTATTATATATATATATATATATATATATATATATATATATATATATATATATATATATTTGTCAGTTGATTAATCAAAACTAAGGCAGTGTTTGGTATGATGTAACCGAGGAAGGAATGGAATTGTTTAGTCCATTGGAATGAAAAAAAGTTGTTTGTTTCGAGTTTTGGGTTTTGACTCATGGAACGGAATGGTACGTTCTTGAAGGAACGTGATTGCTTCCTTTTTGTTAATTTTCACATGATGGATTGGAATGAAAGATTGCAATATAACCCATTATTATTTATGTAAGTTTTTAATGGCATATATCTTCTTTTAAGCGGTTTTAATTAAATTACTATATTATTTTCCAAAATAACTAGAAAAATGTACAAGTTGGGGCTAGCCCACTTGGCTAACATGGAGTAATACTAACTTGGAGGTCCAGGGTTCAAACCCTGGCACTAACATAACTAGGAGGATTTCTAATATATTTGCCGTTCAAAAAAAAAAAAAAACTAGAAAAATGTGTTTTTATTACAATCTTTATTGGGTTTTAGTGAGCTTTTATTACAGTTTATTTTTTATTTTTGTAGACGATATAATTATAATTAAATAATGTATAGAGTAGAGTTAAAACTATACTTTGTATTTGTACATAATATAAAAAATACATACCATTCCTAAAGTCCAACCAAACATGATCATCAAAGGTAATGATTCATTTCATTATGTGATTGTGTTGCTTTATTCCGTTATCTCATCCAACCAAACAGATCCTAAGTTGTGTGAGAACATGTAAATAATGATGATAACCCTAAACCCTAAAGATAATGATGATGGTAGCAATATCAATGAATCATTATTCTATTATATTATTACTATTTTTATTTATTGTCTATTTTAGTTACCAGAATGTCTTCGCATTATTGGATATCTACGACGTATAGGAGTATATAGTGAGTATGAGATGCGCCTACAGGTATCAAGATTCCATTTCTCACTTACCTTCAACAAAGTTGACTTTTTCAGTTAATCTTTTTTTTTTTTTTTTTTTTAAAAAGCTAATTTTTTTACAAACTACTGACAATATTTTTGAATGGGCAGTTTCTAAGATGCAGAGAGTCATGGTTATCTGGGATTCTTGATGACTTGGATCAAAGAAATGCTTATGAATATCTAAAAGGGATGGTAAACTGTCACAGAATGCATCTTTTTGATGTTGTTAATCAATACCGTGCCATATTTGCTGATGATACATCAGGAAGTGAAGAGAATTATGATGGTGGACTTTTATTTAGTTGGGCCATGCATCAAATTGCCTCTCACCTTAAAACTCTCAAGATTATGCTTCCAAAGATAACTGAAGGTGGATCTTTGTCCAATATATTGGACCAGTGTATGGTAAGTTAAAACTTTGAAAAAATGGATTATGTTTGGTTACATTTTTTTGTTTTTTTTCCCCTGAGATTTTGTGTTGTTTCATTAACCATAACAAAAAAAGTAATTTAGTAAAACAAATACAAGAAGATGTAAAGGCATTTTTAATATTTTAGTTTTTAATGGAAACTGTAAAGGCACGTTCATTGTTTTAACTTTAGAAATACCTAATTAATTAAGCTTATAAACAAAACAATGTCAATTTGGGTTTTTCTGTTTGAGTTTGGTGTTTTCGGTTTTCATATAAAAAGACCAAACTGACCCTAAAAATTCGGTTTTTCTAAAAACCGGAACTTTGGTTTTTGATTTTCAAAATGGTTCGGTTCTTTGTTTGGCTTTAGTTTTTATACCCCCATATTCAATGTCATCCAAATATAAAGCAATTTTCATTTCTATACTTTGGTAGATTTCCACAGAAAGTTAAAAGTTTTATAACAATGAAAATCATTTTGTATTTGGATGACATTGCATAATTTGGCAGATTTTAAATGTAAAACACTATAATATGAATAAATGCAAGTAGGATGTTATAATAAACAAATCAATGAAAGCACGTTGCTATTTCTTACATTTAGTTCAATTTCTAAATCACAGCATGTGAAACTAAACTCAACAAAAGTACGTTGCTATTTCCCACATTTAATCCTTTTTTTTACTTCACAGTATTGTGCCATGGGACTTGGTTGGGTCGGATTGGATTTCCGGGGCTTACTTCCACCTCTATTTGAAGAGTAATAAAGTTACACTTTTTATTTATTTATCTTACTATAAAAATCATAAAATCCACAACTTTACCTTTTCTCATTTCTTCAGGGCTGTCCTAAACCTATTTTCAAAAAACATGAACACAGCAGTGGAGAATTTTCAGGTACCATGCCATTTTTATAATTTACTCCACTTTCTAGACCCAATCGATCAATTTATATAATAATAAAAAGTAATATACCTAATTTTTTCCCTATTAATTCACAGTTGGTTCTGGATTCTCACCGGTGGGTCCCACTACCAGCAGTTGGCTTCTCATCCAACAACATGAGTGATGAAAGTCACGAGGATATTACACCACCTCCAAATCTAATGGAACATTCACCTCTTGCTGTTTTTATTAATGGTAAGTTATGTTAAAAATGCGAAAAATAGCAATGTACTTTCATTTCCTTAAAATCTTCAATGCACAATGCCGTAATAGCAAGAAATGAAAGTAGAATGGTGCAATAAACAAAAGTAGGTTGCTATTTCTTGTATAAAGTTTTGGTTGTGTATTTGTCAGGCGTATCTGCTGCAATGAATGAGCTACGCCCCTGTGCCCCAATAAGTTTAAAACATATTCTTGCTCAAGAATTAGTAAAAGGGCTACACACTGTTTCTGATTCTTTATTAAGATATAACACCACCAGGGTGCTAAGAGACAATGAATCTGTCCTTTTCATGTCACTCTGTCGTGCATTCATACAGGTAACAAAATACCAATCTACTTTCGTTTGTTCTTCGTATTTCAACATTTGAAAAATATAGGTTGCGTATCCACACTCTGCTACGTGCTTTGGACGGTGTTACCCTGGAGGGGCGTCTCTTATAACAGATGGGAAGTATGTGTTGGAGGGGCTTAATCGTCTTTTGGCAACAGCATCTTCGAGACAGTTACCAAAGAGAGTTGAAACAAAGAGTGTAGCAGAAAACGGTGGTAGCGTAGTTGAAAATGGAGCAGTTGCAGATGCTAAAGAAATGGACAAGAGTAATGTGGTTAATGAGGACAAAATGGTCACACAAACTCAGGAAAAACAAGGTGAAGAATAATGAGAATTTAAGGAATTTTTTTTTTGGTAACGAGATCTAAAATAGGAAGAGAATTTTATCAGTAGTTTAATGTTTTGCAGTGTTCACTTTATTATTGTTATATTGTAAACGTATGATTCTAAATATGTACAAAATGATACACAAAACTCTAAAACTGGAGCCGATATGAGGAAACTGTTGTTATTTTTGAAGATATAACATCATACATAAGCGATGTTTTTTATAAACATATTTTTATTAGCTTATAGAATTAAAAAAATGGTAAAATACACTTTATGATATTACTTTGTTTTATTGGCTTTTATAGAGCCAACTACAGAAATGGTCCCCTAGCTTGCTGTTTTTTTTTTTTTTTTTTTTTTTTTTTTTTTTTTTTTTTTAACTTTTTACATGGGCAGTCCTTGTGATATTACTTTGTTTCTATTTTTGTCCCTTTAACGGATGATGTACAACAATTTAGCCTGTTACAACCAAGTATGCACAAGTCATACAAGGGTAGTACAATTCTTTTCCACCCTCCTTTTCGTTCATCGGGTAATAAATTACGGGTTTTTAACAAACCTCCTTAATTTTTCTGTATGGTTTGTGTTCTTCATTCTAAGTTTATGTTCACTATTGTTGCTCTGGTTTTTATGCTACTCCATGTGTATATATTTGGTTTTTATAGTGGGTTATGATAATATCTTCATTATCATGGTGTGAGGTTTACTACATTTCTAAAAGGAAGGTACGTCAGTGGGACTACAAACTATTTGGATGTCATGGACATTGAGAAATTTTCAGTCCATGACAAAAGAACAGTTATCGTGAATGTGCCCCCATTTACTATCATTTTTAGCTCATGAGTCTTTTGGACTTTGGGCTAATGAAACTGTACACATACAACGTGACACATTTTTGTTGTTTTTGAAGAATTACGGTCATGTTAGTGGTAAATACATCGGTGCTTCTAATAGTGCGTTTGGTACTTTTGTTACTGAGGAATTGGAGATCATACATTGGCATGGATATAGATATGTTTATATACTAACTGATATTTTCATACTTATATACCAATTACGTTTAATAGTGAAGATGAACTTGTTCCAACTTGCAACATTCACCATTGGACATTGAAGATCATGTATTGACAACTAATATGGTTAGTTTATTCACAAAGTCATGTTCATATTACTTGAAACTTTTTTTGTCCATCAATCATAGCATCCTATTTTTCTTGTTACAACATTGTACATTGAAATTTCTATTGAAGTAAGGGCGAGCATTTGATTTGATTCAGGTTTTTAATAGAATCGAAAGCAAACCAAAAAAATTAGTTCAATTTATTTACTAAAAAAATGAACCAAAAAAGTTGGAATTTTTTTTTTCCAAAAAAGTGATTATATTTGTTTATTATTATTATTTTTTTTGGTTTTTTGTGAGGTTTTTCATAAACCATGCTGATAAAATTTAAGCAAAAACAATTTAATAGTAAAAATACAAGATGACATAAAGGTACGTTCATTGTTTTAATTGCCAATGGAAATGTAAATAAATGTTCATTATTTTAATTTTAAAATACCTACTTAGTTAAACTTACAAACAAAATATGTATTGTTTTTGTATATTTGCTTTATATATAAGAAAACCAAACTGACCCTAATAATTATATTTTCTAAAAAACCAAATTATTAGTTTTCAAAACGGTTTGGATTTTCAGTATATTTTTGTTTTTTTGTTTGGTACTCGTCTTCTATACACCTCTATACTAGGGATGAACATATGAATCGGAAAAACCAAAATGAACCAAAAACCGACTGAAATCGAACCAAACCGGGACCGAATATACATATTTGGTTCGGTCTTCGATTTTTCAATAATGTTAGTTCAGTTTCGGTCCGGTCCTCGGACAATGCTTACCCCTAACATTATTATTGATCATGAAACACCGAACCGAACATAAATTCAACCATAATCAAACCAAACCGAAGTAGGACCGAATATAAATATTCAGTTCGGTCTTCGTTTAAAAAAATACTAATTCGGTTTCGGTCCAATTTGGTTTGGGTCCGGTTCCCGGACCACGCTCATCCCTACACTATACCCAATTATACAATGACATATAGATACAAATAAATTTCATTGCTATAAATAGGTAGATTTTCCATAAAAGCTAAAGGGATACAACAATAAAAGTTGCTTTGTATTTGGATTAAATTGTGATATATTGGTATATTTTTCAATGTATAAAGAATTGAAAGTAGGATTCCATAACAAACAAATCAATTTTCATTGCTATAATTATATAGCTTTTCCACATAAAGCTAAACGATTATAACAATGAAATTGTTTTGTATTTGGATGACATTGCATATTTTGATAGATTTTTTAAGTACAATGTTGTAATAGGAAGAAACGAAAGTAGGATGCTATAATAATTAAATCAATTTTCATTGCTATGATTAGGTAGATTTTTCATATAAAACAATTAAATTAAAATTTAATTCATTAATCAAATGGTAAGATAGGTGAAACCTTTAAGATTCAGAATTATGGAATGGCATTTAAATAAAACCACTTAATTAGGATATGGAACTATTTGAAATATGGAACTATTTGAAATTAATTCAGAAGATATGAGACTAAGAATGTTATTTGGAACGTTAATTTGGGACAAATGGAAAATTTGTATAATAAGGAGACAATCTTCTCAACATGGGAAACGTAGGCACCACTTTGACTTAACTTGGTAAACTAAGTTATGGTCTTATAATGTTGAGATATTAACTTGAGAAAACTGTAAAAATGGTCCCTGTGGTTTGTTGTTTTTTATGGTTTTGGTCCAAACCTTTGCATTTTTGTATGGATGGTCCTTTTTGAGAGGTTTCTATGTGGATTTGATCCCTATCCAAACTGAAATACCTATTTTTCCCTTTTAATTTTCTTTTTTCTTTTTCTTTTCAATTATAAATCAATTTTATTAAGTAAATAAAAAAATTATTTAAATCCAATCCCCACCCCCTCCCCCACCATCTGACCCAACTCTCTCTCTCTCTCTCTCTCTCTCTTTGTCTCTCCCCTAAAATCCCTACCGTGAAATCCCCACCCTAAATCGGAGGTTCAAATTCTCACAATTTCCAAACTATCGAATAAGAATTCATGGAGATCCCTCGGGAAAGTACCTTACCAGCTCGACAGACAAGCAACATAAGTTCATGTAGTGAACGAGAGATGTCACACCCCGATCCTTGGCGGAATCGATCAAGGTGTGATATATTGTTCAAAGTCTCATGACAACTATGTTATAATATGATTAGATTCAATTAAGTACTAAGTAGGCAAACAAGATCCACAACATACAAATACAAATTCAAATACAAACAACATTTATTACATCAAATTTAAATAGTCTTGTGGGTTTCTAAGGTATACCCTACTTTTCATCAACTTCATTCTTCAAATCTGCATTATGGGTAAAAACAGGTCAACTACGAGAGTTGGTGAGTAATATAGTTTTATTAAAGAAAATTTTGAGTTTGAATAATTTGAAATTTGTTTTCTTTTGAAATTGGCAAGCAAGTGTTATTGAGATAACAGTTTATAAATCAAAAATTGATTAACAAATGATAACAATAACAATAAGTCCTCACCCTATATACATATACATATATATATATATATATATATATATATATATATATATATATATATATATATATATATATATATATATATATATATATATATATATAGGATGGAGCATCTAATCATCATACACACTCAACCACGTGCGATCAATCACCTTAGCGTCCCAAGGCGGGGTGATCAACCCAATGGCACTATTATTGTCCATAACGTACCTCAAGAATACGGGCATAGTCATGGAGATTAGACTAAAATTTGTAATGCACTACAAGTACATGTAGCGTAAACAAACAATAATTATACAAATAATGATTCATGTATAAATGTCCCAACAATGTCTCAATGGTGAAAAAATAATAAAATGAAGTTGGAACATATTAAAACCACATGATACACCCCAAAAGTATTGAAAATTATAAAATATGGGGTAGATTACTCACATTAGTCCAAACGGAATACGCGTGTTGTACGATAGACGGCTCGGGTCAAAACGACGTGGAACCTATTATAATTAATAGTTTTGGTTTAGGAACTACTAAACGGGAATATAGTATTAATAAAAATAATTAGACACATATTCTTATATTAGATGAATTAACAATAATCCAAATTTTGTTTTGAATACTAATGTATTCATATGTTAAATGAATTTTAAATTGAATTAATTACTTTGCTTAATTAATTTATATTTTCAATTTAGGCAAGATTTTAATAATTTCTTATTGAAATAATAACTAGTCAAATTATAAGTATTTACAAATTTTATATATTATAAACAATTATTTATATGAAATAATCATTAAAAATGCATTTTTACATGCTTAGATATTTAGGAAAATGGTTTTAAATAATAAACAGTAATGAAACATTCTGAAATTATCAGAAAATCATTATTTCATAAAATAGTAATTACTGTAAAATGTTCATATTTTTCTTAACTTCTTTAGTATTTATTTAGTATTTTAATAATTAAACCACAACAAAATTCGGGAAAAATAATAAATAATTCCCAAAAATTCTGGAAAATTAACCATAGTTTTCTAAAATTATATTGAGCCTACTGTAAATGTTTTGGATATTTTTGACTATGGGAAGTATTTATTATGTTTTTCAATATTAACTAATCAATAAAATCATAAATAATAGGAAAATATTAAGAGAAATTCATTAGACTTTTTATTTATGATTAATATGTTATATATGATATTCTGATAAGGTTTTATAATTTTTGGACATGTGTACCTATTTATTATCAATTTAAACCATTAAATAATCATTAAATCAGGAAAAATAAGCAAACATTCTTACAAAAATCTGTAAATTTTGTCATGGAGTCTTTAAAATGTTAATAAGGTTCTAAAATATAAAATCTAGTTTTTAACATACATAACTATATTTTGCAATTTATTTATCTACAACAAAATAAAATACAAAATAAGCATCAAACAGTAATATAAATGCATGAAACTTCATAAATCCACTTTACTCAATATATGGGTTGTTCCAAAATTTTCCCAAAATTTATTGACTGCAAAAAGTATTTTATGTGAATTATTGCCCTATTTTATTGCAATAGTTATAGTAATTCAATAAAAATAAGTTATTTTATGAAAATTTCCAGAACTTCTTATTTTATTGATGGGATCCTGAGAAAATCAGGTTTATGCATAAAATGAGTTTTAGATAATTTGGTGGATTTAATTTGTTTTATTCATGAATTTGAGACTTTTAACAACATACCTTGATGAATGATTCAAGAGGGATGAAGATTTGAGTATATTGGAGTGTTCTTGGCTGAAATATGAAGATTTCTAGGAGGAATTTCGAGATTGAGAGTGAGAGAAAGCATAGATATGGTTTGAGTGGTGATGAGAATAATATGTTGGGAGAAAAATGAAAGGAAAGATGATGGGAGGTGTGAGTGGGAGACAATGGGAATAAACTTTTACTTTTGATGGTCTTCATAATTCCCCACTAACACAAGCATCTTAAGAGTTTTATAAAATTTAATGTAGTGTTTATAAAAATAGAGTTTTATAAAAAATATGTTATTATTTGATTATAACAATCTACTTTGATTTGAAGTTTAATTATAGCATTCAAGTTTGATTTTTTTAATTTAATTAGAGCATCATACTTTGATTTGATTTTAATATGGTATCATAATTTAATTTGATTATAGTTATAACGTTATACTATGCTATATTGCTATTAACGTCAATTTATATCGTAGTGTAAGGGTTTTGATCCTATTAGCGTCAAGAAATCTCGAGTAGGGTTTATTAAATTTCCAATTGGGTTGGGTTGACCCGAATCCATTTTAGGCGGATGTCACAGTCTCCCCTCTTTAGGAAATTTCGTCCCGAAATTTAAGAAGATAGTACCTTAAGAGAAAAGTTGCGGGTATTTGGTACGCATTTGATCCTCACGCTCCCATGTATACTCAGGTCCACGTGCTGATTGCCACCTGACCTTGACCAGGGGAATGCGACTTCTTTTGAGTTGCTTTTCCTTTCGGTCGGCAATTTCCAAGGGTTTCTCGATAAATTGCATTGTCTCGTCGATTTGGATATCCTCGAGAGGAACATGAAGGTTCTCGTCTGCTAAACACTTCTTGAGGTTGGCTATATGAAATACTGGGTGAACTATATTAAGCTCTATTGGTAGATCCAACTCGTAGGCTACTGGTCCGATCCTTTTCAGGATTTTGAACGGGCCTATATAGCGTGGTGCCAATTTACCCTTGCGTCCAAATCGAACCACACCTTTCCATGGGGACACTTTTAACATGACCATGTCACCCACGGTAAATTCAAGCGGTTTGCATCGCTTGTCGGCGTAACTCTTTTGTCGGCTACGAGCTGCGAGAAGGTTATTGCGAATATGAGTGATTTTGTCGGTTGTTTCCTGGATAAACTCAGGACCAACGATTGGAGAATCCACTGTTGTGCGAATCACGTGGGACTCGTCAATTTCATGCCAGCAAATAGGAGATCGGCATTTACGGCTATACAATGTCTCAAATGGTGGCATCTTGATGCTAGAATGATAACTGTTATTATAGGAGAATTCCACCAACGGTAAATGAGAGTCCCAGTTTCCTCCGAAATCTAAGACACACGCCCTCGACATATCTTCGAGTGTTTGAATTGTCCTCTCAGATTGACCATCGGTTTGAGGATGATAGGCGGTACTGAGATCGAGGCGGGTTCCCATGGCTGCTTGAAGTGATTGCCAAAACCGAGAGAGAAATCTCCCATCACGATCTGAAATGATGCTGAGAGGGATGCCATGCCGACTAACTATCTCGTCGATGTAAATTCGAGCAAGTTCTTCGACCTTGAAATGTTCACGGATGGGAAGGAAATGAGCGGATTTGGTCAAACGGTCAATGATTACCCAAATGCTGTAGTGTCCTTTGGTGGTACGGGGAAGTTTGGTTACGAAATCCATGGCGATCGCTTCCCATTTCCACTCGGGGATTACCGGTTGGACCAATAGTCCAGAGGGTGGTTGATGTTCTGCTTTAACCCTGGAACAT
Source organism: Cichorium intybus (assembly GCA_023525715.1). Lineage (NCBI taxonomy): Eukaryota > Viridiplantae > Streptophyta > Magnoliopsida > Asterales > Asteraceae > Cichorium > Cichorium intybus. The sequence goes on along the minus strand of CM042012.1, from coordinate 3,400,428 downwards.
GTAAGACATTTGGCCACGAATAAAGCAATATCCTTTTTCATTCCCGACCACCAATAATTGGTTCTCAGGCCATGATACATCTTGTCAGCGCCAGGATGAATGGAATATCGAGTTTTATGGATTTCTTCCATCAGGAAGGTACGAAGATTGTCGCGATCTGGGATCCAGATGCGATCTTGATAATAGAAAATGTCATCAGATTTACTTTCCAACTCCCCATCAATTCCCGTGGGCATGTCATTTTCGGTAATTGCCGAGTGTTGGGCTCCTCGAATTCGGTCGCTGAGATTGGACAAGATAGGAGAACATATTAGATGAAATGATTTGGCATGTTCTTTTCGGCTTAACGCGTCGGCTACCACGTTTGCCTTGCCCGGATGATAGCGTATTTCACACTCGTAATCATTTAGGAGTTCGACCCATCGTGTTTGTCTCATATTGAGTTCCTTTTGATTAAGAATATGTTGCAAGCTCTTGTGGTCGGTGAAAATTACGCATTTAGTGCCGTAAAGGTAATGTCTCCAAATTTTAAGAGCGAAAACCTCAGCACCGAGCTCTAAATCATGAGTCATATAATTCCTTTCATGGATTTTGAGTTGTCGCGATGCGTAAGCTATAACCTTTCCCCTTTGCATCAAAACACAACGTAGACCGAGATTGGAGGCATCGCAGTATACCACGAAATCTTCGGATCCTTCAGGGAGTGTAAGAATCGGAGCGTCAAACAATATTTGTTTAAGGGTTTGGAAAGCGTCTTCCTGCTTGGGTCCCCAATCAAATGGCGTACTGTAACACCCCTTTTCTCAAACCATATTTTAATACAAATACAGTTTATGTTACAAACTTATTTTACAACTCGTGACTGTAAAGTAGCCACTTAAATTTTTTTTTATTTTACAAACTTAAACTTAAGGGGGTATTACAGACTCAATTCAGATAACCATAATTTAAACTTACAGTGTACAAACTGGTCCCAACTGCAACCTTCGCTCTTTTCACCTAAGTACATAGCATTTCAAAAATAGTATACGTGAGACATAAAGCCTCGTGAGTAATATGGGTTTAGACCCAAAACTTTTCTGTTCAAAACTTGAAATATTACAAGTAAACTGCTCAAAACTGATTTATATCATAAATCTCAAATTGTCTTTTCTTCTTTACTTTCAAACTTTAAAAAAATACTTTCTTTCTCAAAACTGCTTTCTTTCTCATTTTCTTGTGACCAACTGAAACTCATGAATTAAGTTATTTTAATTCATTCTACTAGCTCCCCTCGGGACAGAACAGATCCGCCCACTAGGTTACGCTCATTCTGTCTCCCCTTTGTGACTTGGAACGGATTTAAGCACAAGGGTATACTAAGCTAGACAACTACTTCGCGACGGGAGGTACCATCCCAGTAGTGTCTTCTGATCCCCCGATTATGTGGGTGATCCTAGTCCGGACAACTGGCTCTTACTTCTTTCTTTCTTTAATACTTATCTCATTACATCTCAAATTGGTCAAAATGGGACACAAATTATAAACAACTCATACTCAAACATTTTATAACTCTTTACTGAAAATACTTTCAAAAACTGATTTTTGACATCTTAGTTCACATAAGGAACTTCTTTCAAAATACTTTGCAAACCATACTTCTTAAAAATCTCTTTGAACACTAAGCCATTGTATAGAGCTACTTTTAAAACTATTTTCCAAACGTTAGTATTTGCAAACATTTAGAAATTTTACTTTTCTGAAAATAACATTTTGCTATGTACTATAGAAATCCTCATAAAACTCACCTTGATGTTGCTACAAGTCTCTAAACTTCTCGTATTCCTTTTCCTTTCCCGTGCTCAATGGTATTTGAAGCACCACCTATACAAGTATCATGTATAAATACTCAATATAATTAACTCTATAGTTCTAAAGTCTCATGTGACACAACTCCAGGTTATAATAAATGTATAACCATTAATAAACTCGTTTTATAGTTTTTCTCCGAAATACGCGTATTTTGCTACAGTACCCCCGAGGGGTCGTATTTCAGTTCCGACACTTTTCCATGAAATCTTAGGCCATATTAGACTTGTGTTTCAAATTTGGAGTTCATTGGACAAGTCTAGCTCAAATTCCAAAAATCAGGTTTTGACATAAACTTGAAGTTTAGCCACTGCCGCTACAGTGACTTTTCCGCAAGGTCGGATTACGGATTTGACCATTCCCGATATGTTTTCATACCATTCTAAGGCTATGGTAAAAATTTCAGACCAAACGGACATGCCTAGCTATGGTTTCTGACCTTTATGGTTTTTAACATTTTTGGTCCCTGTCTGGAGGCGCACTGCGCCAGGTACAGGGCGCACTGCGCCTGGGCGCACCCCGCCTAGGTCCTGGGCGCACTGCGCCTAGCGCCTGGGCAGGCTCCTGATCAGTCGCGATTTGGCACTGTAGCACGCAGTTTTGACATTTTAAGTCCTTAATCTAGTTCTTAATCATATGGGGTTTGTTCCCTGACTAAAACCCTCCATTATAACAAGATTTTAATCCATTAAAATCGATTAAATCAATCCAATGCAGGAATTAAAGTTCTTGATCAAAATTGCAAACTTTCCCTAAATAACAATCTACTTCCATGTTCTTGAGTTATATGCTTAACTAATGACTTATTGAAAGCATAAGCCACTTAAACCACATGATTCTTAACTGAAATTTCAGTTTCAATTCCACCCAAGAACCAATTCAAGCATACACCCAAAACCTAGGTTAGAACAAAGGAAATCTTACCTTGTTTACTTTGGAATCACCAATTCCAACCTTTTCTTGATTCTTGGCAAACCTTTGATCTTCTATGTTCTTTCTTCTCGTTCTCTCTCGCTCTCTCTCGTGCCTTCTGAAAACTTCTACTGGCTTCTTGATTATGAGAGGATAACTCTCATATAATATATATATAATTTTTAATAAAACTTTGCATTTTGGTCCCTAGCCTTCCAATTCTTCTACAAAAATGGTTCAAGAGTCATAACTTTACAATTTATGCTTCATTAACTTCCAACTTAACATTTTCTTGACAATTTGGTCATTTTCATGTCAAATGACCATTTTGCCCTTTTTGGTCAAATTTTACTATTCACGCGGTAAAACTCCAAATTTCACATAATCTCTTATTTCTTATATTATTATTTTACATAATACATGTTATTTTACACACTAGTCTTATAACGTGTCAAAAGACCGTTTTACCCTTTTACAACTTTTTCGCGGGTTCTTACAGTCACCCCTCCTTAAGCGGATTCCGTCCTCGGAATCTTTTCGTAATCTGTGAAATTCGGATATCTTCTCTTCATTTCTTCTAGCGTCTCCCAAGTTAGGTTTGACCCTAACGGGTGCTTCCACTTGACTAGTACAAGGTCAATCTCCTTGTTCCTTAGCTTCTTAGTCTGCATTTCTAGGATGGCTTCGGGTTCCTCAATCAGTTTGCTAGGAGTCTCCACCCTCAGGTCAGTATACGGTATTACTAACTCTTCTTTACCAAAATACTTTTTCAAGTAGCATACATGAAAGGTATCATGTATTCCACTAAGTTCGGGTGGTAACTCCAGTTTGAACGCTTGTAACCCAACTCTCTTCAGGATTCTAAAAGGTCCAATGTATCTTGGACTCAATTTTCCTCTCTTGCCAAATCCGACCACTCCTTTCCATGGCGACACTTTTATCATCACCAAATCTCCTTCTTGCAAGTTATATGGTCTCTTCTTTAGATTCGAGTAACTCTTTTGCCGATCTTGTGCTGCTTTCATGTTGGCTTGAATTACTCCAATTTTCTCATTAGTCATTAGTTACTCTAACAATCTCTGGCCCTGTAAGTTTAGTTTCACCCACCTCCAACCAGCATAAAGGAGTTCTACACTTTCTGCCATACAATGCCTCAAAGGGTGGCATTTTGATGCTAGAATGGTAGCTGTTATTGTATGCAAACTCCACTAATGGTAGGTGTTCATCCTAACTGCCTCCAAATTCCATCACGCATGACCGTAGCATGTCTTCTAATGTCTGGATCGTTCGTTCACTCTGACCATCCGTTTGTGGATGATACGCTGTACTTAGCTGAATTCTCGTCCCCATTTTATCTTGTAAAGCTCTCCAAAAGTTAGAGGTAAATCTGGGGTCTCTGTCTGACACGATAGACAACGGTGCACCATATCTTCTTAACACTTCATCTGTATACAACTGGGCTAACTGCTCCAATGGAGTAGTTTCTTTTATGGCTAGAAATTGTGCACTTTTGGTCAACCGATCTACTATGACCCATATGCTATCATAACCTCTTCTCGTTCTCGGTAACCTGAAAATCAAGTCCATGGTTACATCTTCCCACTTTCCGGCTGGGATATGCAATGACTGAGCATCCCCATGCGGGACCTGATCTTCCGCCTTGACTTGTGAACATATAACACACTTGGAGATGTACTTAGCTATCCTCTTCTTCATTCCAGGCCACCAATACTGTCTTTTCAAATCTTGATAAGTCTTGGTACTCCCTGGATGTATGGAATACTTTGACTTATGCGACTCTTCTAGAATCAGCTTTCTCAATCCTCCTACTTTCGGTACCCAAATGCGGTTTCTGTAGGTCTTTAATCCTTGACTATTGGTCTCAAACTGAATGTCTTTTCCTAGCTTTTCATCTTTTAAGTCTCTACTTTCTTCAACTTTCTGCTGAGCTGCTTTAATCTGTTCTATAATACTAGACACTAGCTCTATACGCATCGATCTTGCCTTGATTCTTTTCTCATGAGCTTTTCTACTTAATGCATCTGCTACTACATTTGCTTTACCCAGATGGTATACAATGTCGCAATCATAGTCACTGATCAGCTCTAGCCATCTGCTCTGTCTCATGTTCAACTCTTTTTGAGTGAACACATACTGCAAACTCTTGTGATCGGTGAATAGCTTGCACTTTGTACCATACAAGTAATGTCTCCAAATCTTCAAGGCAAATACGATCGCTGCAAGTTCTAGATCGTGGGTTGTGTACTTTTTCTCTGGATCTTTCAACTGTCTGGAAGCGTATGCTATAACCTTTCCTCTCTGCATCAATACACAGCCAAGTCCCCGATGCGAGGCATCGCTGTATACTTCAAAGTCTTCTGTCCCATTTGGTAACGTAAGGACAGGCGCGTTACACAACTTTTCTTTCAATGTAGCAAAAGGTCTTTCTTGTTCTTCTTGCCATCTGAATTTCTCTTCTTTCCGGGTTAGTCGTGTAAGTGGCACTGCTATACGGGAGAAATCTTGAATAAATCTCCTGTAATATCCGGCAAGACCGAGAAAACTTCTAACTTCTGTTGGCGTCTTGGGAGGCTCCCATTTCATTACTGCTTCAACTTTTGCTGGATTAACTTTTATACCTTGGATAGAAACAACATGTCCAAGGAACTGCACTTCTCGCATCCAAAACTCGCATTTGGAGAACTTTGCATATAGCTGTTCTCGCTTCAAGGTCTCAAGTACTGCTCGCAAGTGACTCGCATGCTCTTCTTTATTCTTTGAGTATATCAGTATGTCATCTATGAACACTATAACAAATCGGTCTAGAAACGGTTTACAGACCCGATTCATTAAGTCCATAAAAATAGCTGGTGCATTCGTAAGACCGAATGGCATTACTAGGAACTCGTAATGCCCGTATCGTGTACGAAACGCTGTCTTCTCTACATCACTTTCTTTTACCCTGACTTGGTGATACCCGGATCTCAAATCAATCTTTGAGAAATAATCTGCACCTTGTAGCTGATCGAACAAATCGTCTATTCTGGGCAACGGGTAACGGTTCTTAATGGTAATCTTGTTCAGTTCTCTGTAATCAATGCACATCCGCATTGATCCATCCTTCTTCTTTACAAACAGAACTGGAGCACCCCACAGAGAAGAACTAGGCCTGATGAAGCCTTTATCTAGTAACTCCTGCAACTGAGACATTAATTCCCGCATCTCTGTTTGTGCTAACCGGTACGGTGCTCGGGCTATTGGGGAAGCTCCTGGAACAAGATCTATCCGGAATTCAACCTGCCGTTCTGGTGGCAAGCCTGGTAATTCATCTGGAAAAACTTCTGGGAATTCTTTTACTACTTCTATGTCTTTATACGTCTGTTTTACTTTGTCTTCAGTCATCACATAGGCCAGGAAAGATACACACCCTTTCCTGATACATTTTCGGGCCTTAGCTACACTGATGATACTGGGCACATGCTTTCTTCTTTCCCCATATACGTACACCTTAGCTCCTAGGGTTTTAACAGACACCCTCTTCTGACCACAAGCTATCTTCGCATCATTTGCACCAAGCCAATCTATTCCAATTATTACATCAAAGGACTTAATTCCAATGGGAAGAAGATTAAGTCGGAACTTTTTTCCGTTAATGTCAAGTTCGCAATCTCGGTACATATGCTGAACTTCGACAAATTTCCCGTCCGCCACCTCTACCTCAAAAACTATGTCTAACAATTCTAACGGGACTTTCAATCTAGCTCCAAATCCATGAGACACGAACGAATATGTAGCCCCGGAATCAAACAACACATATGCAGGTGTCGAGTTGATCAGTAGTATACCTGAGACCACATCGTGCGTCTCCCTCGCTGCTTCCCTGGTGATCTGAAAAGCTCTAGTCTTCACTTTCTGGGGTTCTGTCTTCTTCTGAGCTGTTGACACCACAGTTTCTCCTCCCTTGTTTGGGCAGTTAAAACTATAGTGCCCCATCTGATGGCATGAGAAGCACTCCACTTCACTGGCTTTCTTGGCTTTGCAGTCTTTCGCTTTGTGACCGAGTCCACCACAATTAAAACAGGCGTTTGATCCCGCTCGGCACTCGCCACCGTGTTCTTTCCCACATTTCTCACACTTTTTTACACTTCCCTGTCGACTCTGACTTGAACTTATCTTCCCTTTCTTCTTTATGTTCCCACTGCTACTAACTGTCTTCCTCTTGTCATTAAAGCCAGGTCCTTCCTCCTTTCTTCGTTTTCCAACATCCTCCACGGTTCGGGCAGCATTGATCGCCCCATCTAATGTTTCAGCTTTCTTTACTTCTAGCTTATAATTCCATGGCAAACCCCGGACATAGCGGTTAATTCGGGATCGCTCACTAGGGTAGGATTCCCCCACAAAAGGCAACACGTCACAAAACTTCTTCGTATATTCGTCCACCGTCAAGTCTCCTTTCTTTATCGTTAAGAAATCTTCGTTCATTTTCTCCAAATCTCTTGTGGGACAGAATTTATCTTTGAGACACGAGACAAACTCCGCCCATGACCAGCCATATACAACATCTTTACCCAAACTCTCGTATTTGGTGTTCCACCACACCAGAGCATCATCCTTCAGCTGCCGGGAGGCATAGTTGACTTGGTCTTTTTCTCCACATTTACTAGCTTGCATCACTTGTTCGATCTCTCGGACCCATCGCATTGTCACCTTCGGCTCAAAACTGCCATGGTATTCGGGCGGTTTGCAAGCCATAAAGGACTTAAAAGAACAGTCCTTTTCTTCCTTCTTGTTCCCTCCACCAACCTCTTCCTCAGTCGTCTTTTTGGAGACTTCTTGTGATGATTGGGCACTAGGTTCACCCATTCGGCTGTCTATTATGTTATTCACATATTGCTTCAGTTCATTTCGTAAGTTATTGATTAGGTACTGAATTGCTTCCATAGTGACAGGTTGTGGTGGTGGGTTTGGCTCGGCCTCATCATTTCGAATAACATGTGGTCCACTTCCTCTTGAAGAAGTGTGACTGCCCTCACCCCTGTCAGCTTGTCTTCCGCCTTCCATTACTATATAGATGAATACAATATCTGTTTAATACGCAATTCTATATAGTATTTCATAAGCGGTAGCATGTTATCTCCTTATCTTGACTGCACTTTTATAGCAGTCATACTCACTCTATAACGTCTATAAGTCTAAGTGTACCTCTATATTACTAAGGCACCTTACTACTACTCTTGCTAGTTTAAGCCTAGGATGGTATTCCAACCTAATTCGCTTAAACTATGGCTCTGATACCAAAACTGTAACACCCCTTTTCTCAAACCATATTTTAATACAAATACAGTTTATGTTACAAACTTATTTTACAACTCGTGACTATAAAGTAGCCACTTAATTTTTTTATTATTTTACAAACTTAAACTTAAGGGGGTATTACAGACTCAATTCAGATAACCATAATTTAAACTTACAGTGTACAAACTGGTCCCAACTGCAACCTTCGCTCTTTTCACCTAAGTACATAGCATTTCAAAAATAGTATACGTGAGACATAAAGCCTCGTGAGTAATATGGGTTTAGACCCAAAACTTTTCTGTTCAAAACTTGAAATATTACAAGTAAACTGCTCAAAACTGATTTATATCATAAATCTCAAATTGTCTTTTCTTCTTTACTTTCAAACTTTAAAAAAATACTTTCTTTCTCAAAACTGCTTTCTTTCTCATTTTCTTGTGACCAACTGAAACTCATGAATTAAGTTATTTTAATTCATTCTACTAGCTCCCCTCGGGACAGAACAGATCCGCCCACTAGGTTACGCTCATTCTTTCTCCCCTTTGTGACTTGGAACGGATTTAAGCACAAGGGTATACTAACCTAGACAACTACTTCGCGACGGGAGGCACCATCCCAGTAGTGTCTTCTGATCCCCCGATTATGTGGGTGATCCTAGTCCGGACAACTGGCTCTTACTTCTTTCTTTCTTTAATACTTATCTCATTACATCTCAAATTGGTCAAAATGGGACACAAATTATAAACAACTCATACTCAAACATTTTATAACTCTTTACTGAAAATACTTTCAAAAACTGATTTTTGACATCTTAGTTCACATAAGGAACTTCTTTCAAAATACTTTGCAAACCATACTTCTTAAAAATCTCTTTGAACACTAAGCCCTTGTATAGAGCTACTTTTAAAAATATTTTCCAAACGTTAGTATTTGCAAACATTTAGAAATTTTACTTTTCTGAAAATAACATTTTGCTATGTACTATAGAAATCCTCATAAAACTCACCTTGATGTTGCTACAAGTCTCTAAACTTCTCGTATTCCTTTTCCTTTCCCGTGCTCAATGGTATTTGAAGCACCACCTATACAAGTATCATGTATAAATACTCAATATAATTAACTCTATAGTTCTAAAGTCTCATGTGACACAACTCCAGGTTATAATAAATGTATAACCATTAATAAACTCGTTTTATAGTTTTTCTCCGAAATACGCGTATTTTGCTACAGTACCCCCGAGGGGTCGTATTTCAGTTCCGACACTTTTCCATGAAATCTTAGGCCATATTAGACTTGTGTTTCAAATTTGGAGTTCATTGGACAAGTCTAGCTCAAATTCCAAAAATCAGGTTTTGACATAAACTTGAAGTTTAGCCACTGCCGCTACAGTGACTTTTCCGCAAGGTCGGATTACGGATTTGACCATTCCCGATATGTTTTCATACCATTCTAAGGCTATGGTAAAAATTTCAGACGAAACGGACATGCCTAGCTATGGTTTCTGACCTTTATGGTTTTTAACATTTTTGGTCCCTGTCTGGAGGCGCACTGCGCCTGGGCGCACCCCGCCTAGGTCCTGGGCGCACTGCGCCTAGCGCCTGGGCAGGCTCCTGATCAGTCGCGATTTGGCACTGTAGCACGCAGTTTTGACATTTTAAGTCCTTAATCTAGTTCTTAATCATATGGGGTTTGTTCCCTGACTAAAACCCTCCATTATAACAAGATTTTAATCCATTAAAATCGATTAAATCAATCCAATGCAGGAATTAAAGTTCTTGATCAAAATTGCAAACTTTCCCTAAATAACAATCTACTTCCATGTTCTTGAGTTATATGCTTAACTAATGACTTATTGAAAGCATAAGCCACTTAAACCACATGATTCTTAACTGAAATTTCAGTTTCAATTCCACCCAAGAACCAATTCAAGCATACACCCAAAACCTAGGTTAGAACAAAGGAAATCTTACCTTGTTTACTTTGGAATCACCAATTCCAACCTTTTCTTGATTCTTGGCAAACCTTTGATCTTCTATGTTCTTTCTTCTCGTTCTCTCTCGCTCTCTCTCGTGCCTTCTGAAAACTTCTACTGGCTTCTTGATTATGAGAGGATAACTCTCATATAATATATATATAATTTTTAATAAAACTTTGCATTTTGGTCCCTAGCCTTCCAATTCTTCTACAAAAATGGTTCAAGAGTCATAACTTTACAATTTATGCTTCATTAACTTCCAACTTAACATTTTCTTGACAATTTGGTCATTTTCATGTCAAATGACCATTTTGCCCTTTTTGGTCAAATTTTACTATTCACGCGGTAAAACTCCAAATTTCACATAATCTCTTATTTCTTATATTATTATTTTACATAATACATGTTATTTTACACACTAGTCTTATAACGTGTCAAAAGACCGTTTTACCCTTTTACAACTTTTTCGCGGGTTCTTACACGTACCCTTGCAAGTGAGAAAAGTAAGCGGTAAAGCGATCTTTGAGAAATTTAAAATGAAACGCCGGTAATAGTCGGCTAAACCGAGGAATGACCGAATTTCCTTGGGGGTACGTGGGGCTTTCCAATTCTTGACTGCTTCAACTTTTGCGGGATCGACTAAAATACCCTTGTCACTTACAATATGACCGAGGAATTGTACCTTATTTAACCAAAACTCGCATTTCGAAAATTTGGCATAGAGCTGATTTCCTTGCAATGTTTGGAGAGTTAGGCGAAGGTGTCTTTCATGGTCTGCCTTTGTCTTGGAGTAAATGAGGATGTCATCAATAAAGACGATAACAAAACGGTCGAGATAAGGTTTAAATACCCGATTCATCAAGTCCATGAATGCGGCAGGGGCATTCGTTAGGCCGAAAGGCATAACGGTAAACTCGTAATGACCATAGCGGGTTCGGAAAGCGGTTTTGGGGATGTCTTATTCCCGTACTCGAAGTTGGTGATAACCCGAGCGGAGGTCGATTTTTGAGAAGCATGAAGCTCCTTGAAGCTGATCAAAAAGGTCGTCGATCCGAGGTAACGGATATTGGTTCTTGATGGTCAATTTATTTAACTCCCGATAATCGATACACATACGAAACGAACCATCTTTCTTTTTGAGGAAAAGAACTGGGGCTCCCCAAGGTGAAGTACTAGGGTGGATAAATCCCTTATCGGTTAATTCTTGGAGCTGACTTGCCAATTCTTGCATCTCGGTTAGAGCCAACCGAAATGGAGACTTGGCAATGGGAGCAGCCTCAGGAACGAGATCGATGCGGAACTCTAGCTCACGTACTGGAGGGAGTCCAGATACGTCATCGGGAAAGATGTCGGGAAAGTCTCGTACAATCGGAATATCTTCGATCTTCTTTTCTTTGACCTTTGTTTCCACCACATGGGGTAAGAAAGCCATGTATTCTTTACGTAGATATGATCGAGCTTGAGTACATGACATAATACTAAGCTTTTTTGAACGAGTCTCGCCATAAATACGAAGACTTTGACCGTCGGCAAGAGGAATACAAATAAACTTCTTGTAACATACTATTTCAGCATGGTTTTGGGATAGCCAATCCATTCCCATGATGATGTCGAAGCTACCAAGTTCCATTGGAACTAAATTGACAGAAAATTTATGACCGCAAAAATCGAAAGTGCAATCTTGGATGACTGCATTGAGTGAAATGTATTTTCCATTAGCGACTTCTACGGTAAAGTTTTCATCAAGAATCGTGCGAGGTGTGTGAAGTATGGGTTCAAATTCCAAAGACACAAAAATTTTATCGGCACCTGAATGAAAAAGTACTGACGCGTAGCAGTCATTTATGAGAAACACGCATATGGACTTGTGAGTTATTTGTAAATTAAGTTTGTAGACATTGTTGGGTAAAATGATTGTAAAACACTTGTTGGGCCATGGTTAGGAGTGTTGGGCACCTTTTGGGCTTTCCATGGGTACTAAATGTGAAGCATGTAGCAATTGCGTGGGCCCCTACAATACTAAGTTTTCACATGTTTTTCCCACTTCTAGGCCCATTAGGGAAATTAATAGTCCAATGAGTTGGCCATTTTGGAGTGTATCCTTTCGGATACGTTTGATAAGGTCGGGTATTTTGATGGCTCAAAAGTAATGTGAATAACGCGCTTTGGCCTATAGGTTTGGGAACTCTCGCCTTTGGTCCCCAGGTAAGCAAACTGGTCCCTCGGTTGATTGGGATGTATACGAATGCTTACCTAGTCAGGACTTTCAGGCTACCGGCACCTCCCCCTTCTAGTTACTACGCGTCCATTACTTTGATCCTACCCAACTATAGTGGATGGCTTTTAATTTCCTATGAGCTCTAAGGAATATATATGTATATAAATTTTTATTTTGAAACTATTTGAGTATGTGTGTGATTTTAAGAGAAAGAGGAGAAAATTCACAAGTTTATGCACACATATAAGTGTCGGGAATAATACGTAAGCACATAAGGGAGCAATTAGCACACAAAGGTATTCCTAGGATTTTCTAAGTGCGAATTGCATGCAGTTGTGCGTGTATTTTATAAACTAGCATACGAGAGGACCCTAGAGGCTATAGACTAGGTCAAGGCAATTAACCTAATTCCCTATAGTCAAGGGCTCTGATATCAATCTGTCACACCCCGATCCTTGGCGGAATCGATCAAGGCGTGATATATTGTTCAAAGTCTCATGACAACTATGTTATAATATGATTAGATTCAATTAAGTACTAAGTAGGCAAACAAGATCCACAACATACAAATACAAATTCAAATACAAACAACATTTATTACATCAAATTTAAATAGTCTTGTGGGTTTCTAAGGTATACCCTACTTTTCATCAACTTCATTCTTCAAATCTGCATCATGGGTAAAAACAGGTCAACTACGAGAGTTGGTGAGTAATCTAGTTTTATTAAAGAAAATTGTGAGTTTGAATAATTTGAAATTTGTTTTCTTTTGAAGTTGGCAAGCAAATGTTATTGAGATAACAATTTATAAATCAAAAATTGATTAACAAATGATAACAACAACAATAAGTCCTCACCCTATATATATATATATATATATATATATATATATATATATATATATATATATATATATATATATATATATATATATATATATATATATATATATATATATATATATATATATATAGGGTCCGGTTCCGGTGAGGACACTTTTTTCGGTGAGGACTCGCGAGGACACCTTAAAAAAATTGAAAAAAAATATTAAAAAAATACAAATCATAAAATCAAGAATAGTACTATATCATTATCAAAAAAAAATTTGAAAAAAAAATTTGCATCATTGCAAAACGTAATGATGCAATTTTTCTGTTTTTATTTTGGATCATTATTTCATTATAAAAAAAATAATGATCGAAAAGTTTTTTTTTGAATCTTTTTTTTCTCCGATATAGTATTATGATCCATTTTATTATTTATATTTTTTTTCAATTTTTTTAAGGTGTCCTCGCAAGTCCTCACTTTAAGAAGAGTCCTCACCCGATCCTGATTCTATATATATATATATATATATATATATATATATATATATATATATATATATATATATATATATATATATATATATATATATATATATATATATATATATATATATATATATATATATATATATATATGTATGTATATATATAGGATGGAGCATCTAATCATCATACACACTCAACCACGTGCGATCAATCACCTTAGCGTGCCAAGGCGGGGTGGTCAACCCAATGGCGCTATTATTGTCCATAACGTACCTCAAGAATACGGGCATAGTTATGGAGATTAGACTAAAAATTGTAATGCACTACAAGTACATGTAGCGTAAACAAACAATAATTATACAAATAATGATTCATGTATAAATGTCCCAACAATGTCTCAATGGTGAAAAATAATAAAATGAAGTTGGAACATATTAAAACCACATGATACACCCCAAAAGTATTGAAAATTATAAAATATGGGGTAGATTACTCACATTAGTCCAAACGGAATACGCGTGTTGTACGATAGACGGCTCGGGTCAAAACGACGTGGAACCTATTATAATTAATAGTTTTGGTTTAGGAACTACTAAACGGGAATATAGTATTAATAAAAATAATTAGACACATATTCTTATATTAGATGAATTAACAATAATCCAAATTTTGTTTTGAATATTAATATATTCATATGTTAAATGAATTTTAAATTGAATTAATTACTTTGCTTAATTAATTTATATTTTCAATTTAGGAAAGATTTTAATACTTAGATATTTAGGAAAATGGTTTTCAATACTAAACAGTAATGAAACATTCTGAAATTATCAGAAAATCATTATTTCATAAAACAGTAATTACTGTAAAATTTTCATATTTTTCTTAACTGCTTTAATATTTATTTAGTATTTTAATAATTAAACCACAACAAAATTTGGGAAAAATAATAAATAATCATTAAAAATTATTTATATGAAATAATCATTAAAAATGCATTTTTACATGCTTAGATATTTAGGAAAATGGTTTTAACTACTAAACAGTAATGAAACATTCTGTAATTATCAGAAAATCATTATTTCATAAAATAGTAATTACTGTAAAATTTTCATATTTTTCTTAACTGCTTTAGTATTTATTTAGTATTTTAATAATTAAACCACAACAAAATTCGGGAAAAATAATAAATAATTCCCAAAAATTCTGGAAAATTAACCATAGTTTTCTAAAATTATATTAAGCCTACTGTAAATGTTTTGGATATTTTTGACAATGGGAAGTATTTATTATTTTTTTCATTATTAACTAATCAATAAAATCATAAATAATAGGAAAATATTAAGAGAAATTCATTAGACTTTTTATTTATGATTAACATGTTATATATGATATTCTGATAAGGTTTTATAATTTTGGACATGTGTACCTATTTATTATCAATTTAAACCATTAAATAATCATTAAATCAGGAAAAATAAGCAAACATTCTTACAAAACTCTGTAAATTTTGTCATGGAGTCTTTAAAATGTTAATAAGGTTCGAAAATATAAAATCTAGTTTTTAACATACATAACTATATTTTGCAATTTATTTATCTACAACAAAATAAAATACAAAATAAGCATCAAACAGTAATATAAATGCATGAAACTTCATAAATCCACTTTACTCAATATATGGGTTGTTCCAAAATTTTCCCAAAATTTATTGACTGCAAAAAGTATTTTATGTGAATTATTGCCCTATTTTATTGCAATAGTTATAGTAATTCAATAAAAATAAGTTATTTTCTGAAAATTTCCAGAACTTCTTATTTTATTGATGGGATCCTGAGAAAATCAGGTTTATGCATAAAATGAGTTTTAGATAATTTGGTGGATTTAATTTGTTTCATTCATAAATTTGAGACTTTTAACAACATACCTTGATGAATGCTTCAAGAGGGATGAAGATTTGAGTATATTGGAGTGTTCTTGGCTGAAATATGAAGATTTCTAGGAGGAATTTCAAGATTGAGAGTGAGAGAAAGAATAGATATGGTTTGAGTGGTGATGAGAATAATATGTTGGGAGAAAAATGAAAGGAAAGATGATGGGAGGTGTGAGTGGGAGACAATGGGAATAAACTTTTACTTTTGGTGGTTTTCATAATTCCCCACTAACACAAGCATCTTAAGAGTTTTATAAAATTTAATGTAGTGTTTATAAAAATAGAGTTTTATAAAAAATAGGTTATTATTTGATTATAACAATCTACTTTGATTTGAAGTTTAATTATAGCATTCAAGTTTGATTTTTTTAATTTAATTAGAGCATCATACTTTGATTTGATTTTAATATGGTATCATAATTTAATTTGATTATAGTTATAACGTTATACTATGCTATATTGCTATTAACGTCAATTTATATCGTAGTGTAAGGGTTTTGATCCTATTAGCGTCAAGAAATCTCGAGTAGGGTTTATTAAATTTCCAATTGGGTTGGGTTGACCCGAATCCATTTTAGGCGGATGTCACAGGAGAATCCATTGCTGAGTCGACCTGGTCGGATCGCCAGAGTTGTACGTTGAGCGATCAATTCTTTTGACCTAAAAGACTAGCAGTTCAAAGTGGTGGCGAAGCCTCCCCATGTTACAGTCATCCGGAGCAATTATCACTTGGCCGACATTCAAGGTTGCCTAGCGGCGCCGATGATTTCATGTGGGTATGGGAAATTGGAGATCTGGTTCATGAAGGAATACGATTCCATGGAATATTGGATGAAGGAATTCGTCATCCATAGAGTGTATCCTGCAAGTGACAATGGATTTTGGGGTCAAAATCTCGATCATGGATGACGAAGACCTCGTAAATTTGTAGATTGCAAAAGTTCTTCAGCGGTTGATTCGAGATTGTGGTGAAGATGATTTTGTTGACTCGATTTGCAGAAAATGTTGATTTTGATTTGTAGTGGCAAAAGGGAATTGGTTGTCAATTTACAGAAGTCCTGTGGTTTAATTTCGATCGTCTGAAGGAGGAGAGCCGAAGGTGAAGAGGAAGATGAAGACAACTTTCTAGTTGGAGATTCTTGAAAAAACTTACGATGGTTTGTCTTTCTTTCTAAATCTTTAATCTCTTTGTTTTCTATATCCCATTGATTTTACTTCGAGTTTAGTAAGTTCATTACTTGATTGAATTTCCAGTTGAAGCATATCCAGCGGAGCCTCTTCGAGCAAATTTATCAGTCCAGTTATGTTTGACCGATCAGCAATTATAGATGTGGTTTTGTCATAAGAGGTTAAAAGACATAAAAACTCCACTTGTCAAATGGCCAAAAAAAGGAAATTTCTAGAGGAGAGAACGACGATGAAGGTGGATTTTGGAAACAGGGGCGGAAGGAGGAGGATGAGGAGAGAAAAAGAATAAGATGTGGTGGGTTTTTTTTTCGTGACGGTGGGTTTTTTGGTGGGGGTGGGGAAAGAGGGAGAGATTTTTTATTTTTTTAATTATTGTAAAAAGGAAATGGGTAAAAAGAAAAAGAAAAAAGAAATTAAAAGGGTAAAATGGACATTTCAATCTGGACAGGGACCAAGTCCGCATAGTGTAACACCCGGCTTTTAAAACAAAAATACCCCTGAAAAATTTTTCATTTAAAACACAGGTTTCAATACATAAAACCATCACAAGGGGTATATTTTAATAAATACGGGTACAAGTGTATCAAGGAGAGTATAAAATACCATAACTCCTTTAAAGCCGGGCTGCTACTGACAGCATCTACGAGTCCTACTTCACGAGTCACGGACTCTATCTTGTCCCCTATCAGTATTATGCTAACCTGCAGGGACAGTAACAAACGGTATGAGCTACAAAGCTCAGTGAATAATCAAATCTGCAGATAACACGTATCAAAACACAATCATATAACTGTCTGGATATCAAATCCAAACTCCTAGCCTTACTGGCTGACCATATATACTCTAGAATTTCACATCCTATATTATAGTCTTACAGACTATAACATAATAACCTGCATTTATCAATTCACGTCAGTTATTTGCACGTATAATCATATACGACTATTTCTGTCCCATCTCTTAGTCACATCGGACTGCATCATATATCATGGCTAACAGCCGCACCCTGTGTCATAGCTATATAAGCTGCACCAAAACATTATCAATACAAAATTCATAGCCCGCAGGCCGCACTAGCTGGGTTTGATAACCCGATATCATAGCCAAAAGGCTGCACCATGTACCTATAACAATATCATAGCCAAACAGGCTGTACTGTATACCTGTAACAAAATCATAGCCAAACAGGCTGTACCAAACATCATAGCCCGAAGGCCGCATCGGAGACATAGCCCGAAGGCCGCACCGGAGTCATCGCCCGAAGGCCACATCGGAGACATAGCCCGAAGGCCGTACCGGAGTCATAGCCAACAGGCCGTATCAAATCATAGCCCGAAGGCCGCATCGGAGACATAGCTCGAAGGCCGCACCGGTTGGATATACAATCCAAAAATCATAGCCATACAGGCCGTACCCATTGGATATAAGAATCCAGAAATCATTGCCCGTAGGCAGCACCCATTGGATATAAAATCCAGAATTAGTTGAGGCTCACGGATTAGCCGCTATTGCCTAGACTCACGGTTCCGTTCTTGTCATCGCAATGACTCACGGCTTATCCGGTCTTGTCTCTTCAAACGTATCTTGGAACTATCAATTTCGTCCCACAACCAGTTTCAACCTGTAACAACTCAATCATCATATATCACATATGGTATCAGTGAGATTACTCACCTGGATGCTAGCTGCATTTCCATTTCGGTTGTTTCTTGCCTTTGCGATACGATCCGTAGAATTTTGTCCCGCACCTATAATTCAATCATTTACAACATGATTATAGGTTAATACCCATTGCAAGTAACTCTAATACACAAGAGTTCAATAAAACATTGTTACAAACAATGTCTAATTAATAAACTTCCAGTTTACTAACTTTATGTGAATTTTACTATTCACCGGGACATTCGGATCGGTCTACAGTGCCCCCGAGGGGTCGGAAACCCAATCTAAAAATTTTCCCAAACTTTTCAGACCATAACGAGCCTATGGTCCAAATTTGAGCTTAATCGGACAAGCAACGCAAAAGTTAGCGTTTCAAAGTTCCTGCCTGGCCACTGCCTTGGAGGCGCACTGCGCCAGGGTCAGGGCGCACTGCGCCTGGGCGCACCCCGCCTGGCTTCTGGGCGCACTGCGCCTGGCGCCTGGGCAGACCCCCTGGCCAGTCGCGATTTATGCACTGTAGCAAGCAGTTTTGGTCCATTAAGTCCTTAATCAGGTCCTTAATCGATTGGGGTTTGTTCTAGGACTAAAACCTTATACTTTAACAAGGTTTTCAACCATCTAAAACAACCAAATCAATCAAAATGAAGAATTAGGGTTCTTAGTTCTAACAACCCCAAACTTCAAATTCATCACTAATAACAACCTACTTCCATTTTCTTGAGTTAAGTCCTTTCTAGCATGACTCAATGGAAGCATTAGGCTACTTATCACATGATTCCATAACTGAAATTGCACATTTCAGTTTCTACAAAATTCCTCAAGAACAAACAATCAAGAACTTGGAATACTAACCTTGTTTGCTTGAGAATCACCAATTACATGCTATGATTCCAATTCCATGCTTCAAGCTTCTTGATCTTCCAGAAATTTCTCTCCAAAATCCACTCCCGTAGCTGCACAATGAGCTGGTCAAAGAGAGAGTCAACTCTCTTATATTTATACTCCAAAAATTTACATTTTTGGTCCTAAAGTTCCATTTCTTGAACTTTGACCACCAAAATCAAGTTTTATTACAATAAAACTTCCATTTCTTACATTTTGGCCACAACCAACAATATTTTTACATATTTGGTCGTTGACTTGGTCAAATGACCAAAATACCCTTTTTCGGTAAAACGACCAAAAATCAGTTTTTATAACATTTTAAGTCCAAAACTTAAAATATTATTTCAAACCAAATACTTTTCTGTCCAAAAGACCATTTTACCCTTACAAGGTAAAATGACCAATTTACCCTTTTATTATAATTATATAATAAAGTATCTTGGCGTTACAAATTCTCCCCTCCTTCAAAAGATTTCGTCCCCGAAATCATATTATCACGCGAGGGTATTTCTTTCTCGTTACAATTCCGGTTTCTCATATCATATGGAAACCTTCATGGTTTTGCTACAGCTCTTTAACCATACCAAACTTCGTATCTCGTGGTTATATCATCACGCGCATATCATTCATCCGGTTGTCCCGGGCACTATAATCACTTATCTTCCTCATTTCACATGAGGGATTTGTTAACACGTAACACTCTATGTTCTCAAAACCATGAGACCCATAGAAAACTTTACAATCATCTTGAAGTTCATCAAGGATTTTCAATCAATACACCGCAATTCTTGCGTTTGGGATATACGGAAAGGTCCAATCAACAAGGACTCAACTTTCCTTTTTTGTCCCACATCAATTTCTAGTCTTTCCGGAGGGTCACTTTGAGTTCTACTATCTTCCCTTACTCGGGGTTTCAATGGTTTTACTCAACAATCCGCATACTACTCCTGTCGATTTTGGTCTATTTCTAAGCTTTCTCGAATTTGCCAAATCTTTTCTTCTGTTTGAGATACAATCTCAAGTTTAGTCAACAGCTTCTCCTCAACTTCCGTCTAGCAAATCGGCGTGCAATACGGTAGTCTATACAATACTTCCTACGAGTCAATAAAATACTAGTATAATACCTATACTAATCTACAACTTCTACCAAGGATAGACGGTCATCTAGTTTTCCGCTAGGATCTATTATGCCGATTTCAGGCATAACTCCTAAGGCCTGCATCATTATCTCACTTCGTCAATTCATCTGCGATTCGCACACAGTACTTACTAGTACTTTTGAACTAATTATTCTTGAAATTTATGCCAAATTCAAAGAATAATTCTGTTATTTCGGTCAGATACCATCCGTGCCGATAACTCACGTCGACAATTTTCTTTATCTTTGTAGTTTTTCACTACTTTACTACTCATAACTTCTTCTTAGTCAGTATAAATCTACACTGATTTCATCAATCAAACTGCAATCACCCATATGGTGTCATACCCATGCGGTACTTGCAAAGACTTTTCTACAGAGTCTATGATATTTTTCGTCCCATTTCTTCTTTGGGTCCGACAGTCCACATACTTCTAATGATTTGACTATAATTACACACAAGTCAAACATTTTTCACATGTCTTTCAATGTCTTTCTTCAGCCCCGGCCACCAACACATAGGTTTTTATCGACCTATACAGTTTGGTATTGCCCCGGGTATGCTGCATATCTGATACAAAATACATCTTTTCAAGATGATTTTCATGTTTCGTTTGACTTTGGAATTCACATTCACAACCGCCACGGTGTTAAATCACTGTGATATTCCAACTAACTTCCGCTACTATTCAATCATTTATTCACTTTTCACGTTTTCAGACTTGCACACATCTTTCAGTGCTACCCGAGTCAACTCAGGTAATCAATTTACCACATTCATACACGTGGATGTAACCTACAAAGGTTACTCTTTCTAATTCAAGGCATCTGTAATCACATACGCCTTTCTGAGATGGTACAAGATTTCATACCCGAAATCTCTAAGTAACCCATCTATCTTTGCTATCTCATCTTCAGCTTCTTTTGATCAATCAAGTATTTCAACTTTCATGATCTTATCGCTATAAGCTTTACACCATACAAGTAGTGTTTCCAAAGCTTAAATGCCACGTTCATAATTGCTACCGCAATATCATGCATCCACAGTCAACATTGGATACATTTCAACAATCCAATCCATCTTCTCTACTTAGCATCATTGCTAATGTTAGAGGTTCACACAAGGTTCATTCCAAACCTTTACAACATATCTGTGGTCTTTCTACCACTCAGACTTTACACTTTTCTTGGTCAACTTTAGTCAGCTAACCAGCAATCAAGGAGCAGTTTTCTACAACTCTCATATAGTAACCCGCCAAATCCAAGGAACTACAATGTCAATCGGATTCCTCAGGCGGTTCCAGTTTTACCACATCATCTATCCCACTGGATTTATTTTATCATCTTTGGTACTATTATCATGCCCAAAGGGTTGAAACTTCTTTTAGCCAAATTTTTATACTTGGAGAATTTAACATATCACTTAACTCAGTGAAGTAACTCCAGTATCTGGTACAACTGTACCTTATTTTCAATCTGGTTTCGAGAATATCATATTCTCAGTAGTCAATGTACATACACATTAACTTATCTTTCTTCTTTTCAAACAGATAGGGCTCTATCTGATGACACTTACAGTCATATGAGATCTCAATTCAAAACAATTTCTTCCAATTGTTTTACCACTATGTCATCTCTACAGAGGCCAATCAACACAGAGCCTAGTTAACATGAACGGCTCCCAATACCAGCTTAATCATAAGCTCTTCTTGCCAGTCTGGCAGAAATCTTGGAAGTTCTTTTCAAAAGAATCATCCGAAAATTTATTTAAAGTAGTACACTACTATCACCACTTTATTAATCTTGGCCCATACCACGTATGCCAACTACAACATCATTCCTTTACTAACTCTTTTCCGAGTTTAAGCAAAGAAGCTAACCGGTATTCTCAACAACGGTCATTTACCATGGATTTTCATCCGCTCATTTCTGCTTTCTGAACCATCATGTTCATATTTCTACAATTCATGTTAGCATAATTTATTGCTAACCAATTTATAAGCACAATTGCTTCAGATTTGCTGGTAGTCATCGGCTTCAGATTCATAAGGAAAAATGGTCCCGTAAATCTTTGGCAGACTACATTCCAGGTGTTCAATATCTTGAACATACTTGCTATCTACAATAGCTATTTCAAATATTTCATCCAAAATCATTGATGAAAAATTCAAACAAGACATCAAGTCATCGATCCAAAGCATAGCTTCATGGATCAAATATAACATACACGAGTTATATTCAGTACAATGACATATGCGACTATATCAGTCTCCTCACGAGCTTCTTCCACAATCTACTGGGATGCTCATGGTACTATGGGTCCTTTTCGACCATTCGTTCTTTCTTTCTTTCCTGGGTTCACCACCCGTTACTCCACATTTCTCATGTGAGTATTTCATAAAGAAGTGATCTATAGTTCCACGCTGGAACCACTTCTGTCCCATACAACAAGCTCGAGCAATCTGCTCCTATCATCTGCAATTTCAGCATGTCAACAGTAGAGTCTCAACTCTACAATCTTCCTTAGTGCCTTTCCTGCACTGATCACTATACATAGTGGCTCTGTTTTGGTCCTTTCCCTATAAGGTTGGACCCAAATTTGTGACAACTTCTTCTGAGAAGTCTACTTTATTTTCTACTTTTCTTGTAGTCTCAACTACTGTTCTTTCACCTTGAATATCTACTAAGGTGAGCAACAGATTCATTTATCTGACCACATCAGCTAACATTGCTCGTCATGTGGATTTTTCCGCTACTTGTCTCGTTGCCCCTCGTTCGATGGAGTCTTGAGAAAAGGCTGATCCGCCTCTTAAAGTTACACGCACTTAATTTCTCCCAGTAACATCCGCTGCTCATACTTCTTATACGTTAGAAGTCAGCAATAGTTAGGTTATATATGTATAATAACAACTATATACACCTAACAGTTCATCATGTCTACTGTTTCAGGGTTTAAGTCCAGGAATCTACTCTATAGAAACCTAGTTCACTTAAACCTCGGCTCTGATACCAACTTGTAACACCCGGCTTTTAAAACAAAAATACCCCTGAAAAATTTTTCATTTAAAACACAGGTTTCAATACATAAAACCATAACAAGGGGTATATTTTAATAAATACGGGTACAAGTGTATCAAGGAGAGTATAAAATACCATAACTCCTTTAAAGCCGGGCTGCTACTGACAGCATCTACGAGTCCTACTTCACGAGTCACGGACTCTATCTTGTCCCCTATCAGTATTATGCTAACCTGCAGGGACAATAACAAACGGTATGAGCTACAAAGCTCAGTGAATAATCAAATCTGCAGATAACACGTATCAAAACACAATCATATAACTGTCTGGATATCAAATCCAAACTCCTAGCCTTACTGGCTGACCATATATACTCTAGAATTTCACATCCTATATTATAGTCTTACAGACTATAACATAATAACCTGCATTTATCAATTCACGTCAGTTATTTGCACGTATAATCATATACGACTATTTCTGTCCCATCTCTTAGTCACATCGGACTGCATCATATATCATGGCTAACAGCCGCACCCTGTGTCATAGCTATATAAGCTGCACCAAAACATTATCAATACAAAATTCATAGCCCGCAGGCCGCACTAGCTGGGTTTGATAACCCGATATCATAGCCAAAAGGCTGCACCATGTACCTATAACAATATCATAGCCAAACAGGCTGTACTGTATACCTGTAACAAAATCATAGCCAAACAGGCTGTACCAAACATCATAGCCCGAAGGCCGCATCGGAGACATAGCCCGAAGGCCGCACCGGAGTCATCGCCCGAAGGCCACATCGGAGACATAGCCCGAAGGCCGCACCGGAGTCATAGCCAACAGGCCGTATCAAATCATAGCCCGAAGGCCGCATCGGAGACATAGCCCGAAGGCCGCACCGGTTGGATATACAATCCAAAAATCATAGCCATACAGGCCGTACCCATTGGATATAAGAATCCAGAAATCATTGCCCGTAGGCAGCACCCATTGGATATAAAATCCAGAATTAGTTGAGGCTCACGGATTAGCCGCTATTGCCTAGACTCACGGTTCCGTTCTTGTCATCGCAATGACTCACGGCTTATCCGGTCTTGTCTCTTCAAACGTATCTTGGAACTATCAATTTCGTCCCACAACCAGTTTCAACCTGTAACAACTCAATCATCATATATCACATATGGTATCAGTGAGATTACTCACCTGGATGCTAGCTGCATTTCCATTTCGGTTGTTTCTTGCCTTTGCGATACGATCCGTAGAATTTTGTCCCGCACCTATAATTCAATCATTTACAACATGATTATAGGTTAATACCCATTGCAAGTAACTCTAATACACAAGAGTTCAATAAAACATTGTTACAAACAATGTCTAATTAATAAACTTCCAGTTTACTAACTTTATGTGAATTTTACTATTCACCGGGACATTCGGATCGGTCTACAGTGCCCCCGAGGGGTCGGAAACCCAATCTAAAAATTTTCCCAAACTTTTCAGACCATAACGAGCCTATGGTCCAAATTTGAGCTTAATCGGACAAGCAACGCAAAAGTTAGCGTTTCAAAGTTCCTGCCTGGCCACTGCCTTGGAGGCGCACTGCGCCAGGGTCAGGGCGCACTGCGCCTGGGCGCACCCCGCCTGGCTTCTGGGCGCACTGCGCCTGGCGCCTGGGCAGACCCCCTGGCCAGTCGCGATTTATGCACTGTAGCAAGCAGTTTTGGTCCATTAAGTCCTTAATCAGGTCCTTAATCGATTGGGGTTTGTTCTAGGACTAAAACCTTATACTTTAACAAGGTTTTCAACCATCTAAAACAACCAAATCAATCAAAATGAAGAATTAGGGTTCTTAGTTCTAACAACCCCAAACTTCAAATTCATCACTAATAACAACCTACTTCCATTTTCTTGAGTTAAGTCCTTTCTAGCATGACTCAATGGAAGCATTAGGCTACTTATCACATGATTCCATAACTGAAATTGCACATTTCAGTTTCTACAAAATTCCTCAAGAACAAACAATCAAGAACTTGGAATACTAACCTTGTTTGCTTGAGAATCACCAATTACATGCTATGATTCCAATTCCATGCTTCAAGCTTCTTGATCTTCCAGAAATTTCTCTCCAAAATCCACTCCCGTAGCTGCACAATGAGCTGGTCAAAGAGAGAGTCAACTCTCTTATATTTATACTCCAAAAATTTACATTTTTGGTCCTAAAGTTCCATTTCTTGAACTTTGACCACCAAAATCAAGTTTTATTACAATAAAACTTCCATTTCTTACATTTTGGCCACAACCAACAATATTTTTACATATTTGGTCGTTGACTTGGTCAAATGACCAAAATACCCTTTTTCGGTAAAACGACCAAAAATCAGTTTTTATAACATTTTAAGTCCAAAACTTAAAATATTATTTCAAACCAAATACTTTTCTGTCCAAAAGACCATTTTACCCTTATAAGGTAAAATGACCAATTTACCCTTTTATTATAATTATATAATAAAGTATCTTGGCGTTACACATAGAAACCTCTCAAAAATGACCATCCATACAAAAATGCAAAGGTTTTGACCAAAACCACAAAAAACAACAAACCATAGGGACCATTTTTGCAGTTTTCTCTATTAACTTCTATGGGTCAAATTAAAGTTATATGGTTAGAAATGTCGTTGGGATGTTATTTGAGGTAAAAAATGGAAAAATGGAACTTGAAGGACCAATTATGCCAAATAAGAAAATTTATGGCTTAAACCCCCAAACCTCCGACTATCCTCTTATTAGAAATGATTTCAACTTTATAAGAGCTTGGGGAGACCAATTTTGAGAAAGAAGTTGCAATTTGAAGCTTGGTTAAAGTTGTTTTGTGAAATTGGTGTTTAGAACATCAAAGAAACTTAAAGAAGGTAGAAAATCTTCACTTATCTTCTCCATTTAACTTCTAGCTTTGTGAATCCATCACAAATCCAAATTTGTTGGTGGTTTGTGATACAGAGTTTAGTTTTGATCATGTGCCCATGCTTAGGTTTCAAGTCTAGCATCAATATATCATTAATGAGTTTGATTATTAAATTTTGGGTGTTTCGAGATAATTTCAAACCCTAGATCATGTGAGATTCAATTTAACCCTATTACGAAATTGATTACTATGTTGATATTGAAGAATGATTTGGAGTCACTAATTGGTTGTTGAATTTTACTCATGAGGTCAATAACTTCAAATTGATTAAAAGATAAAGTTCCAACTTTGATTTGAACTTATAAGCCTTCAATGGTGATTTTAAACGTAACTTGATATTGATTAGGTTGATGTAACTTAGAAAAATCAATGTTGATTATATCGGTTATCTTGATTTTAAGTATAACTTAATAACATCAATGTTGATTATATTGATGTAATCTAAGTTATTTTCCTAATGATTAGTTCTTAATTAGAACCAAAGAAGTTTTTTACAAGTTTCAGTGGACTTTTTGGAAAGAAAATCAATTAAATATTCATTATTCAGTTAACTACTAATTTATTAAGTACAATCAGTTCAAATCAGAATTATAACATAGACTCATGCTTTTCAATAACAATCGATGGTGAAATCCAACACATGTGGTTAAATTTGGAATAAATGAAAGTTAAACTAGAAATCCTTTAGTTAATAGCTTAAATTTGGATTTGAGTAAGTAAATGATCATTTAGGAATGTTATAACTTGATTAAATAGTGTTTTGAAAATAGTACACATATTTGAAATCATTAGAAATGGTTAACGAAGCGCTAGGTCGAATTTACTAAATTGCTTTTCCTTTTCTAAAATTTCAACTCTAAATGTACAAAATAAGTTTCACTCATTGTGCAAAATCATCTAGAAAGACTATACATTATCCCAGATGATTTGAGTTGCATTAAAAATCACCCAACATGGCTATAAAAATCGTCCGTCAAGTCCCCAAATCGTCCAACACGATTTTGATAATTCCTTTCATTATTTTTCTTTCAGTTTTGATAAACTTAACCTTTAGTTAACCTCATTATTGTTAT
Source organism: Cichorium intybus (assembly GCA_023525715.1). NCBI lineage: Eukaryota > Viridiplantae > Streptophyta > Magnoliopsida > Asterales > Asteraceae > Cichorium > Cichorium intybus. Next base: position 3,373,005 of record CM042012.1, on the reverse strand, counting down.
AATGATTGAGGGAGTGTAGTTAAAAGATAAAATGAGGCATTCCAGCTGTTAATATCAACTTAGGTAATTATGAGGGTGATTACCTAATTAATTTTAGCCTTATCTAACGAGAAAACACTGAAACATCTTAGGAAGTGTTATAGAAGATCTACAGTTGATAAGGTGAGTTCATTACCCAATGACACATGTTTATACTATATATTGTACTTTTTGAACTTTCCTTATGTGAGCTTTTATGTGCATACACTATGTGTAATATGTGTGGGTTCATGAAATGAATCTTTGTAAAGAGTTTTTGGAGTGGGAAATTTTTTTTTTTGGAAATTGATTTGGACATGATAATGTTGTTGAGCGTGTCAAACCAACAAAATAAAAGGGTCGAAATATTGTATAAAATGAATTGTTGATTACCAATATTTCGTGATTTCACTACTTGTTATAAATACTAACTATGTAGTATAAATAGCAAGCAGGGTCAATCCACAGGGAGCAATGGTCTAATGGATTACACTTGGACTTCACGAGATTTAAACTTGTAAAAATAGTAACAAAGGGGGGTTTTGATGTTCAGTTGAAGAATGATTGTATAATTGACTTGGGACAAAATATAGAAAAATTGCTTTTGTATTTTATAATTTGGGGACAAATTATGGGTTTGTACTTTTAGTCATATGATCTGGAAATAACAAATGGAATGATGTTTTAGCTTTAATCTTTCTAAGTTGGTACTTGTGTATATCAGAAAGCTCGAATTATACAACATTCACCTGATTTATCTTAGCTAAGAGAAGCTCGTTGACTAAGACTAATCTTACTAATCAAAACTAGATAAGATCATAGAATTTGAATGAAAGATTGCATTATGTTTTATGTGAATGTTCCCAACAATGTTCAATACTCCTAAACAAGCGTTGAAGCGTCAAAACATGAGATATGATTTTCACCATAAAATGATGATTATCACAAATAACATTTTATGAAACAATTACACAGATATCTCACCATAGTCGGAAAACATTGAAACAACAATTTGCAAGTTAGAGAAACAATGGCAATCTACTTTTGTGCACAATTAAAACAACGCAGACATTGTTTTTGAGATATGGTTGTTAAGACAACTTTACTCAGCAATGTCAAAAGATTCAACTGTTAGAGAACTTTAAGTAATAGATACAAGGATCAGGCAAAAACAAGATTGAGACATTTATATACACCAACACCAAAATTTAGCTTGACATGGCTCGGGTCTTTGTTATGTGCTACAGTGTCCTGCAAGTCATCATACATAAAGAAAGCGCGACGAGGTTTAAACCAAAAACAATGCATTTTAGGGTAAGAATACGTGTTAATAAGGAAGGGTTTTAAGCATAACGAGTCTTCAAGGCAGCCCAGTGTTAACTATTTAGTGTTGCACAAAATGAATTCATCAGGTATCACTCTCATGCTGCAATCGCTCCAATGAGAATACTTGGTTATATAATGCAAGAAAAAATATACAACCGATCATATATACATATCTCATTTCCGACACAAAATCAAATGCGCGCACAAATATAAATCAATACTGACCTTTCTCTGTGCTAGCAACGAGAATAAGGAGGCCGGAGGTAGAAATCGGAAAACAGAAAAAGGGAAACACTTGACAATGACTCAAGCCTCGAGATGAAGCGCGATCAATAACTGGATTAGTGAGTTCGTGTTCGTCAAGGACTCAAGGTGATTTGGGATTTAGGGTTCACACTCCCCGAAAGTGTCTAACATGTCTGATTTTGCCTTATTTATATAAATGTCCTTTAACAACATTTTGCTTTATTTACGTAAATAGTCTGTGACACACACGGACTATTTACATAAATGGTCCTTTGAAACAGAGTCAGGTATCAGTTTACACATACACGTAGCAGACATGTGTAACAAAACACATACACATAGCGACATACATACACAACACACATAAGACATATACCTACAACACACACGTCAGCGAGAAGCAACGGACCGGAGAGGAACAATCGCCGACAAGAACCAACAGACCGGAGAGGAACAATCGTCGGCAAGAAACAAAACTCTGTCGACGGCGAGAAGGAGAAAGACAACGACTTCAACCTGGAGGCTTTCAGACTTCACAGAGTTCGCACTTGAGAGAGTTCGCCGATTACGACTTCAACCTGGAGGCTTTGCGGCTTAGGGTAACATTTTTTTTGGAATACCAATTAGCAGTTACTAGTTTCTGGCCTCAAGCCCAGCCCAAAGTTTATTATGTATTTCAAGAACTTTTGGGCTAACTGATATATTTATTATTTATTAATTTAGAGTAAATTACAGTTTTGGTCCCTGTGGTATTACCCATTTTTTCACTTTTGGTATAAGTTTTAAAAAATCACATTGAATGTCCCTCTGGTTTCAAAAAGGCGACATTGTTAGTCCTCAGCACTATTATCGTTAAGTTGATACCGTTAAGAGACAACATGTGCCCCTCATGTGGGGGTATTTTAGTATTTTCTTTCGGCTTGGGACCTGTTATTTTAAACGGGACTTTGACCTCACCAATTGTCACTCATAATCAATATGAAATCCTTCAAAATCTCATAGTCAACACATCAACGTCTCGATCATGGTTGTATGTATCTGAGGGACCCAAGCCACAATATGCATTTCATGGACGAACCAGAATCCAGGAAGGAAGTTTGTAGGAGGTTGCTGATAAATTAAGAGAGTTTTATTAAATTGTTACCAAACACACTGAATCTGCAAAATTAAAAGACTGTCTTTTAATTTTTCAATTGATAGACTATCAAACAAGGTCTTACTACAAGTGATTATCCAGAGTTAATAAACGTTACAAAATACGATTTTAATAGAAAAATACGGATGTAATCTAATTTCATAGAATATTTATTAACTTTTAAATCAATTTTATCTTGTTTGAACGAAATCGCATGTTCTGTATCGAACTGTTTATGTTTTCTTCATTTTCTTTCTTTAATAATTAGTAAAAGAAACGGATGTTTGAAGCGGCAAAACGGCAACACAGACCGAAACCAAATATCTAATTAAACTGTAATGAATTTGATGATTACAAGGCGAAATGCTTCTCTGTCATCATCGAATTTAAAAACAAATATAGCTGGATATAGTGGAAGTTTTTAGCTTTTGGATCATCATACAGACAACTGACAAGAATAAAAGGGTTCAATGCTGACTCCATAGTTGCTTCATATCCTTCTTGTAAGTTTACTGCCCTCTCACTTTCTTACAAATTTATATATTTTTGTATTTGTTTTTTCCCCTATTAATATAGTGTCTTATAAAAAGATGTTCAAAACGTGCAAGCCGGATGGTTAAAGTTTACGTGGTGTTTTGGGATTATTTATATAAGGGTTTAATATTAGCCTATTAATTGAACTTATTTATTATGCGATATCATATCTTCACTAGAAACCTATTTTATAAATCCTCTCCAATAAATAAGTTTTAAATAAATATATTTTTCAATAATTAAATACTAATCATCGTCTATTTGTAACATTTCATAAGCTCCTTCTACTCTAATTTATCAAGAAAAAGTTGTCCAAGAAATGAAAGAGAAATAGATTAAGTAAAAGAAAAGTTGAATAAGAATGGGGCAACAACCTATAATAAAATAAAAAATAAAGAAACATGGACAAACTATAAGAAATCTCATCTTTCTAAAATAGATGAGTTCATACACCATGCCGAAAAAAGATATATAGTACAAACAAAAATTAGATTAATGGTGTCAAATCCAAATTCTCTTATAAGTAGTTAGGTCTTATGTTATGTCACATATTTTTTTCTTACAATTTATTCAATAATCCATAAATAAATTTATTAATAAATGTGAGTAGTTTTATAATAGAACTAAATATATTACAACATATGTTCCTATTAAAACTTCTTTAATTTATAAGACGAAAAAACACTTCACTTTGTGAACTGCTGCCTAAAGCCCTATTCGTACTCGTTGGTCCTTTCTTTCTTGATTTCTCTGAGTATATTGATGATTATTGTTTACATGTTGGAGCAAAGGATGTACACTTGTTTCTCGTATCTCGTATGACCTTTCTAGTGATATTGAGAACACTCCTTTACGATTGAACAATCCCCTTGCAACAAAATATAGTCGGTGGTTTTGGACCTACCCAGTTGACGCTTGTCCATTATTGGTGCTCTGAAGATTATCAAATTATCCGATTTCTCTCATTTACAAAGGGAGGAAGAGCGTTGGCTAACTCCTCACACGCTACCATTACCAATGTATTTGAAAGGTTGTGATAGTCATATCAAAATAATAATCACATGTTAAGTATTTTAAGACGCATATCACACACCTATAAGACAGACCGAATAATTTTCATTTTTGACATGAACAAGTTTGGTCCTCGAAATCAACAATGTATTATTCTAGAAGTCTAAGACCTCAAATCTTGAATCTGAAATCAAACGAACCTGTAACTTATTACTTTTAATTACTCTATGGTCAACCTTCTTATCGACACATGGTGTAAGTTTTGTTGTTGCTTCCGCTACATACCTAAATAACACTCTTAAGTTCTATATATTTTAAATTAAAGAACTATTTAAGCATTAATAACAACATCTAATTTATACATCATTGATTCCGACATTGAAAAGACTATTGTAGCATCGACATGCGGAAGAACTCTACAAGCATCATTATTGGCATCTTTCGTGCATATGTCGATAATGCATTGATGAACTTTGTGTTGTTTTGAGGTCATAAGATTATAATGAATCCCGAAGAAATAATGTCGATGACCATTTTTTGTATCTGCACCCTTCAAGTATTCTTATTCAACGTGTTTTTTTTATTACATGTCATTTTCAAAATAATAATCAAAGTCTGACTCTTGGTATGCTTTGGCTACCTGCCAGAACAAACATTTTGTTTTTTAATTTTTCTTAAACCTAGCTTGTAGGTTTGATAAAATATGATAACAACAAACACCATAATGTACATTGAAGAATATATTTGAAATGGACACTGCAATCAGTGACCCCTTATTGGAAATGATGGTTAAATGATATGTGTCACTGGTATAATCATGCAATTTTTTAGGAATCATGTACACATCTCCATGCACTCACTCGTTCATATTCCATATGCAACATGCAAAATTTTCCTATCCCCATCTATCGAAATAACTAATAACATGGTGTCCTTGAAGTCACCATTAGGTGGGTCGTATCTATAATGAGGGTAGGCTTACAACAGTTGAAAAAAGTCTTGTAACTACAAAACAATCATAAGTTTTAATGAATGCTATGCGAGCATATAAAATTTGAAATAAATTAAGATTATCGTACAATCAATCGAAAGGAAGAAGAACTCAAATAGGTTTGAATCATCCGTTTGCATGTATGTCACTGTTCCTGTATTATGCTTCTTTAGGTTGTAAAAGTACACATGAAGTATAACAAACAAATCTTTGAACCCCCTCAAAAGTTTAAGTGCATGCTTTTTCGGACACCATGCTTGTTTGTATGAGATATTAATTTTTTACAAGGATACCTAAGCAATTAAATGATCCAGTACTTTTTTGTTTGCTTAGAGATGATTTGTGTTCAATTACGTTAAAGAACAAGTGTGTTGGTACACAACTTTTCTGACATGGAGCATGTCACTATTCTCCGGTCTCACAGTTGATATATGCTAAATACATTTTTGCTGGTAACATGACGCTTGAAACATTTGTTTACAGAATTATTATTTGATAATTAATATCAATAACATATTTATCGTTAACATGTATCTTTTTAAAATTTTATGTACATAATTTATTCTGCACAACACGTAGACATTCGCCTAGTTCTAAGATAAAAACATATTAAATCGATCTAACTAATAATGAATTGAAAATATCAACTGAGAAATTGTATTTACTCATACCTTTTGTTCTTACTCATGTTCCTATTCATATTAAATTGTGACATGTGTATTAAAATATGATTATTTTTATTAAATGTGACACTTGTCGTAATTTCACATTGGTAGGAAGATGGGTAGGAATAAAAAGTAGGAATAAATACAATTTCTCATATCAAATATCTGATTATATATTTATATTTTATAATCATATTTTGCTTTGAAATAAAGAGTGACGAATTTGCCAAGAAATTTCAATAACGTCAATAAACTTGCATTCCAACACGACTCTTGGACCCCTTGAAGTGGGTACTAGTCACACATGAAAAAGATGGTGTGCAGCCTAACGTGTCATGAGCTTTTGCTACTAATCAAATTGACATCATGTGTGACCACACCTTTTCTTGTCTATACATTATTTTTTACTTCGTTGGAACTTTATATAATCTATCAAGATTTTAGAAATCATACAAGTGGACCAAAAAATCCTGGAATTGTCGGATTCTTGCAAAATAAGCAATTTATAACTGATATTCGGGATGAAGATTTTAATTTTTACTAGATGCATGTTTTGGCTTGATGTTAATAAAAGGTGTCATTAACAAGTGTTTGTTTTGGCTTATTGCGTTGCTTAAAAAATTGATATTTTGGCAACCATGATGTTGATAAGCAATTTAGTAAATTAATAACATAATACAAATTCCACAAAACTTATTCATAATCGGCAACTACACATTTTGTGTGTTTAAAATTAGACTCGGCTAATAAATTGCTTTTTAGATTGGAAAATTGGAATTTAAGATGGTATTCGATTTTTATAAGCCATCTAGTAATTTTGTTATAAAAAAAATTTCAGACGAAATAAAAATCACTTTTGATTTTGGATTATGTATTTTGAGTCCTAACCCTAATATATATATATATATATATATATATATATATATATATATATATATATATATATATATATATATATATATATATATATATATATATATATATATATATATATATATATCACCACCACCACCATCTCTGCTGCCACCACCTTCACCACCATCCCCATTACTACTACCACCTCCGCCACCACCACAACCATTGCCACCGCCTCCTCCACCACCACCTCTGTCACTACCACCATTACCACCACCTCTGCCTCCACATTTGACGCCGACACCACCATTATCACGACCGCCCCTGCCACCACCTCCACCACGGTATTGACACCACCAGCCATCACTACCTCCACCGCCATCACTATCACCAATGTCTTTTTACTGTCATCTAGAAATTAATATTGGTACTAGGTGTATGTTCATATGGTTTGCTTAGTATCATATATGACCAATATGATTTAGTATCATTTATGCAGCTCACGATCTTTAAAAATAAACAATATTATCTTTTATGACTGTTGACTTTTGGTCATTATCTTCTTTTGCAGATGTGGAAAATGTTTGCAAACATTTTACATCTTAAAAAACAAACAACATCTAAGTTACCATTAAAAGAATATGTAATTCTAATATTGGAAATAAAAAGCAAAAGAGCTTGTCCTCCATTTCATTTACTATTAAGTACAAAATGGAATGAAAATAATGTTGACATGGCTGATTGGGAAAAATGTAGGAAATACCAAAAATTTAGTTGTATGCAGGAGTATTGACCATGGCTATTTTGCTCAAATTCCTATGGACGATGCGAAATGATGTTATCAAAATTTGCATGTTCGAGATGCAAAGGGCTGCTAGGGCTGATCTCTGGGATACCTCGTAACAACCACAACAAACATAAAAATGTATTCGGGAGCCAAAGTGTATGCTTTGATGGTTAAGTTAGTAGGTGTTCAAGGAAGTAATGTGAGATGGGACAGTTCAAGAGCTATGAAGATCATATAATGATGAAGGGAGTCCTGAGGGTACTTGTAGGCGAAGTAAATGTATGTATAGAAGTCTAAGAAAATATAGTACATAGAGGAGAGGCCGAGAGGGTATTTGTTTGGAGATGACACTTGTTTTAAGGTTTGCTTCATTTGTGCTACCACGTTGTAAGTACACCTTGAAGGAGGGAGGAATGTGGAACCTAACAAATGTAGGCGGAATACACTCATGATTTGCTTCACAAATGGGAGATTGGGTCGAGTCCTTAGATGATAGGTCAAAAAAGGGGACAACACGGAGTGATAAATTGAAATCAGAGAAGAGGAATTCACGGAGGTGAGCGAGAACAAATTTTGACAACTAATCAACTTCTTGAACAAACCTTACACAAAGTTTATGAAAATATACATCTTACTTCGATTTATATAAAATAAATTACAAAGTATTTTAACAACGTAGGTTATCTAATAAACAATTATAAAGATAGTAATAGTTGTAAATGAGAATATATAATAGTTTATGAAGATAGATAAAAACAATTACTACTGTTGTAATGATTGGGCTCTACATCAATAGTGTTAAATGCCAAGCTTGAAATATACAACCTAAACTTGGAATGCTAATATAGTTAAATAGATGCTGAAACACCCTCGCTTAAGGTTTTTCATAAAAACATCATTTTAACCCGTGATTTATCATCTTTATACAAAAATCATCCTTAAGTGAAAACTTTACTTTCAATATCTTCAAAATAAGACATTTTTCGTTCAAACCCGTTTTAAAACACATGGGATTTAGAGAGAAATAATTAAGGGTTTAAGTTGCGGAAAAACATCATTTGGTCCCACTTAAAATAAAACATTTTAATTTATAAAGTAGTGAGGTTGTTACAATTCAAATACCATTACACAGCTTAAATGGAAACCACACAACCCGTGGTCTTCTAAACATCCAGCTCTTCTAAAGTCATCTAAACTCCCCAACCTGAGTACACATCATAATAAGTTAGGCAATTGAAATGCCTAGTGAGTTTACCTTAGGTTGACCCATTCAGAGTGGGTAGTAAACTACCAAACTCGGGACAAACCTCCAAAAATAGTTTTGACACACTCAAAAGTTGTTTAGAACATCATAAAGATTTACTCAAAATGGATAGTTATGATATGCAAATGCAATGCATGATGCAACTATCCCAAACTCATGTCCATCTCATAAAAGTCCAACTCACCACAATGACACCTACCTAAGTTCACAAATGACATGCAAAAAGCATGTCACTTGATCCCCGTATAGGCAAAACTAGGACTAGTGGCCATCACACTAGCCCCATGAGGGTTAGCAACTCTCTCATGCGGTTCCCTATTGTCGGGAACGGTTTTCCCTAAATCTGGGACAAACATCTCATTTTTGGGCATTTAGCCCATGATTTCCCTAAATCCGGGACAATCATCTCATTTTTGGGCATTTGGCCCATGATTTCCCTAAATCTGGGACAATCATCTCGTTTTGTCACAAGGTTCACTAAGTCAATCCCATCATATATGAAATGCACAAATAGGATGCTCAAAACTCTTTAAAAATCAAACATCTTAGTTTATATTTGAAAACATCTTTGAAACTCATTTCATGCAATGCACAAATAATAATCATATAACACTTTGCACATATTATGAATGCATGAAAATATTTGGTAACACACACAAAAGATAGTAATGGGGATGTGTACTCCCGGTAAACTCACCCAAGGTCAACTGACGAGTCAACACTAACTTCACACAAAGTTGATGCATTGAGGGCGCTTCCAGACATCAACTCTTCCATCAAAATCCTCCTAGTTGAGTGATAACTCAAGTCCTTAGTCTCACCTCCAAGTCATAACAATATATCTCCTTCCTACAAGACAAGAATGGAAGGTATCATACTCGATTGATCTAAAAGTCGCACTATAATTACTTCTTTAGAACTAAGAAGGAACCATCATCCACCAACCAAAATGAAGCCCTTAGCTTCCTAATATAAGGAAAGTCTTATTTAAAACATCCCAAAAGTTTGGTATCAAAACAAGGACCCAAAGCCCAAACCATAAAGCTCAAAACCCAAAAAACTGCAATTTATGGCCAGACCCAGCTACACGGGGTCGTGTAGCCTGACACGGGGGCGTGTAAAATCGACCAGTAAGTCCAAAATCTTTGCACGGGGTCGTGTATAACTTGTTGTAGCTCCGTTTTTGCCCCTTTTCACCCATTTTTGACCCAAATCAAGTTCTAACACTTTCCCAAACTCATGGACATCAAAAGGACATGGTTCAACCTCAATTTAAACACAATTACACTCGGTTAACCACCCAAAATCATCTCAATTGAACCAATTCAAAGTTGTGATCTTTACATTACTCTATAGCCTTTAACCATGGAATACCCAATTCCAATCCATTAATTGGTGATTACAAGTGGAGATTCCTTCTTCCATTCAATGGAATAATTAGGAATGATCCTTGCTCCACTATTACTTCCCAAATGATGCACGAAACTCATTCATCCATTAAACAAGAGATCCATTCCTCATACACATGAATAAAACCCATTTCAACATCAAATTCCCATATTCTAATGATTCAAGGTTTAAGATTACACATCAAGGGTTGGAATCCTTAGGGAATCATTAGAAATGAATCCCCTCATCTAAAACTACCATATTCATCCATCAGTTTCTAGATTCCTCAACTATTCATCAAATCCCCAAATTCTAGGGTTCATAATCACCCAAATCAATCAAGCAATTGGATCAAGAGCATCCATGGATTGGATGTTGATCAAAACATGAACTAGAATCATAAACAAACACTTGGGATCCTAGGATTTCCTCCCCAAGCTACCATTTTCGGACTTGACATGGAACCCACCCCAAAAGCGGGTTTGCAAGCTAGAAAAGGAAGGGTTTATACCTTAGATTGCTTGGAATCTTCTAGTATTTGATAAATCTTCAAGAACAAGCAACAATCCTTCTTGAAACCCATGAAAATCGCGACACTACTCTCCTCCTCTCTCTAAAAACATGAATGAGGCTGAAATGGGGGAAAACCCCCTCTAAAACTTGATATCTTTCACAACTGGCAATAATAGTCCCTATAGTTTGATCTTTCTACACCCAACACCCCAAAAGTTCATTATTCTCATTATTCTCATTAGAAGTCTCTATATTCATACATATGCCCCAATTACAATTACTTATTTTACTAGAGTCATTGACTAGGTCAACACTAACCCTTAGTTTCCCAAAATTACAAGAATGGCCCCTTACACTAAAATTCTTCACAATTTAGGTCTTTAATATTAATTTAGGGGATTATTTGACCTAATTTAAACTCCACATCAATTCCTTTATAATATATTCTAATTTTCCAAATCCATGGCTAGACAAATCTACTTAGGGTAAGTTTGGCCAAATTGACACTTTTAGTCCTTATGACAAAATTTCTCACATTTGGTTACAAATAGATTTTAAAACTATATTTGGCTCATTTATTCACAATATAAAACAGAACAAAATATTAAATTCATTTATTCATTTGCTTCCTTATTTACAAAATAATGTTTATTTGTCGGTTTAAGCCCAAAACTCCTAGGCCCAAAACACGGATGTTACAGATGCCAATGGCCTATTGGTCAAGTGGTAAAGGCATCGTCCTCCCTCTTTGAGGTTGAGGGTTCAAGTATCGCTAGAGATATATGTGGATTCAGGAGTAGTTTAGATATAGGAGTACAATAGATTTGATGTTCTAAAAAAAAGTTAATTAGATTCCCACTCAATCTCTTTAGTGGCATATATCCTATCATAATAAATAAGTAACTCAAAGCCACATGTCATCTCCTCCTTGATTTTGACACATGCCATTTTCTCATAATTTTGAATTTCTTAAAAAATTGTTTAAATTGAATGTATTTAATGTATTTAATTTTAATAATTCATAACTGAAGCAAGAAATTAAGAACCTATTTATTTAAAATACATTATCTTTGATTCATTTCTATCATTTAATGCATTCTCAGCAGCTTCAATTGGCATATCTCTTGACAATTTCTAGAACCCTAACCGTGTGTATACCCAAATGACTCGAGCAGCACGTCCAGATTTTGATGTATAATAAAATATAAAAAATAGACAATTTAGGTACATTATTATTCTATTCACAACCACTTAATTAGTTTTCTTTAGTGTGTGATCAGAACTAACAAATATCGGTTATCTTTTTTCAACAAAAAACAAACACAGTAACTTACAAAGTCAAATAAAATAAAATGACAGGAATTTTTTGACTTGTAAAAATTGTTTTCCATTTTGTTGTTTAACTTTTACAAATACTATGGGAATATAATTTTTAAGGCCACGTTGTATATTGGTTGGTGATTTTAGGAACTTGTTACTTTCAAGTTATAAATAGGTTGTAATTTGGCCGGTAACTTAGGAACATGCCAATTTATAAAAAGTACGAGGGAGAGAATTTGTAATATAAAGATACTTTTAGTTCTTAATGATTATAAAAACTTATTATTTAAACATTATTGTAACAAGAAATTTTTGGTAGTGTTTGAAAAATAAGTAACATAAACCAGATTAGAATTTTTAAAACTAAAAGTTCAAATAAATTTGTTACATCTAATTGTTAAGTACTAGGTTAATTATATAGCATATTAATAATCAAATTAGAAATTGTTACATATCTTCTAATAATGGTTGCTAATAAGAAACACAGATATGAAATATAATTAACTTCTAATGATAATTAATTTTTTTGTCAACGGCAAATATATTCCACTTCTACTCCTATAATGTACATTAGTTGTACATTTTCTCAAACCGTTGTTACTGAATAGCAACAAAGTTGTCATTATTCAAATTGCCAGAAATTATTACCATAAGCAACATATTGAAAAGCATTATGATTTTGGAAATGAGTTGGCCAAAATTTAACTATTTGCTAATACATTATATGGTTTTGGAATATAACATGTTTTCGAAAATAGATAACTTATCAAAAAGAAACTATTTTCTGTCTGCCGTATTGCATTGGTACTATTTAAGAATACAACTAATTTAACCCCGTAAACCATAAACCTTAATCCCAAATCGTCAAAATGGAACTGTTCACTGCAAATAAACTATTATCATCCCCCACATTCAATGACCGTTGCAGTACGCAAATTTAAATCAGATTAATTGAAAATTATGAAAAAAAAATTATTTGAAAAAAATATATTCATTTATTATCTTTTAGATTGATCCGGTTCTATATACAAAAACACAAAGTTAAACAATTAAATGAGTTCTTTATTTATATTCATCTAATGATTCAATCAAACTAGAGAGTTTATTCGGTTAACTACACATACACAAAAAGTATGTATTGTTTTTCGTAAAATGATAAATGTAGATATTTCTTAAAATAATTAACAAGTCTCCTAATAAATAATAAGACATTCATGGTTTGGAATAACAAGTTCCACCCAAAACTTTAAACCGTAAGCATTATACAAACACTACAAATACTTACAAACTTTTACTATTTTTACCAAAATAAGTCAAATTAAAGTTAACCATATCAAATTAGAGTTAACCATTTTTTTAAATTTACTTTACCATCATAGTTTTACGTTTAATAAGAAGCAACTACAAATTTCTATATATAACACAAAATAATACCTTATTTTTATTTTTAACATAAAACTACATACTTTAATTTTTAAAGAAAACAATTTCCATCGACTGTATGTTTTTGAAGAAGTAATTTTTAAAACTACATACTTTAATTTTTAAAGAAGTAATATCATTGGGTAATCGTGTTATAAAAATAGAGATTATATCTGAAAATAATATTAGAAATCATACGTTTATTCCAAAAATGTCTTTGGCGCCTTCAGATAGAAGAATTTCTTTCAAATTTCAAAGAAAACAATTTCCATCGACTGTATGTTTTTGCAATGACAATAAATAAGAGTCAACGGCAATCGCTATCAAAGGTGGGTTTGTTTCTAAGATAACCAGTCTTCACACACGACCAGTTGTATGTTATGGAGACGAGGTTCAATTTATTGCTTATCGGAGTCGCTACAACTATTCCCCTTGTTTTTTTACGTTACAAGAATATGAAGATGAACATGTTAAGCATAGATTGAAGGAGACAGAGGGAACCAGGAGACGAGGTTCTTGGTGGCTGTGGTCGCCTGTGGCGGCTAGGGTTGCGATGGTAAAAATCTGTTAAGCATCGATTAACCATCGATTTAAGGAAACAAATGGAAGATCAAAATGGTTTGCTACCGAGTAGAAATCATGAACCATCAAAGCCACCGACGTGATTTCGGTTCGCCACCGCCGCTGCTTCTTCAAGATAAATTTCAGTTTCGATCTGTTGGATGGGAGTTTGTGTTTAATCGAGAGGGGGATATGTTTTAGAGGTATTAAACGTGGTATGGGAGAGAGAGAGAGAGGGAGAGAGAAAAGAGGGGACGGTGGTGGAAAGTGGGTGGTTGGGTGTTTTTGAGTTTCCTTTTAATTTTAGTTATAAAATATTAAAATAGATATTAAGAAAATGGAAAAATAAGTTCTTATGGTTTTGTCTAAAAAAATTATATGGAGAGAGAGGGGTGCTATATGGAGAGAGAGAGAGAGAGAGGGAGAGGGGTGTTATTAGTAGGGCCGTCTTCCATATTCACCTTGCAAAAGGGTTGTCACTTGTCACGATGATCTTAAGTTTTGTATACACTACTTCAATTTCCGTCCACGTTTAGTCCTTTAATGCCATTTTTGTGTGTGTCTTTTTCTTTCCAATTCAAATGTTTGTTCACACTTCCGTCGTTTTTACACTTTATAATTCAAAGTCTTCCAATGATTGGAAGACAAATCTCAAATGACTTCTTTTTCATAAGTTTCATAAGTGAAACTTAAAAAACAAATTAATTTCATATCTCCTAAGTCATAGTACGTATCATTAGCATTTTGATAATAGTCACAGATTTCGCTAAAGTTATTAATGTACTGACTGTATAAACTAATTATAAGAATAAGATGCTTGAGAGCAAACAATCATAACCAAAGAAACACTGCACGGGAACCACAAGGACTCTTGTTATAAACTTAAATAATCTTCTAAAATAAACGGAGGTGCAAGATTTCTGGAAAAAAAACGCACGCTGCTGCTGGAGGAAAGAAGAAAAAGTCGATCGTATAAAAAATATATATCTAAAAGGCTTTATAGGAAGCCTTATACAAAAATCTTAATTATAAAATAAAAACCCCGAAGGCTATACGGTATGAGGAATAAAAATCTCATCGGCATCTACATGGATACTCCATGCCGTCGGTATCATTGCCCCATGATGCCAGCTCCTTCAGACAGGATAATGCATCTCTCTCTCCAACGGTTACCTCTATTAAAATAAAATAAAAACATTAAATTTACACATTAAATACATAACGGCTATATGTTAATTTTTTTTCAATTATAAATACATATACAACCCTCAAATAAACTCACATCACCTCATTCAAAAACTCTCAAATTTTCTCTTAATTTCATACAACCAAAAACATGTCGGGTCTATCTCGTAGAAGAAACGATTGACTCATTAACGGTGTGGTTCGTAATTCTAAATTCGATGGAAAAAAATATCGGTATTTTAGAAGAAGAAGAAGAAGATGTTGCTGAAAGTTCACATCCCAGGGCGCGGGTCAGGTTGCTCAGAAACCGTGTCGCTGCACACAACATTCTTATGTCACATTATTTCAATGAGAATTCTGTTTATGAACGCTACAATTTTCGTCGGTGGTTTCGAATGGAGTGACATTTGTTTCTATGTATTCTCACTGATGTGACGAATATGTCTGAGTTTATACAACAACATGCCGACGCGAGTGGTACAGAAGGTTTTGGTTCCATACAAAAATGTGCAGCTGCGGTGCGCCAACTAACTTACGGTGATGTATCAGACTCATGAGATTAATATTTCCAAATGTATGAGCGGATCGCACGTGAAAGCCTCGCGGAGTTTTGTAGGTGCGTCGTTGCTATATACGGTCCACGATATTTGCGCAGGCCTACAATCAGTGACCTGCAGACCATATATGCTTATCATACACATGTTCATGACTTTACTGCCATGCTTGGAAGTTTGGATTGTCTTCACTGGGAATGGGGTGGTTGCCCTACTACATGACACAGACAATATACGCAGGATGATAAATGTCACCCAACAGTCATTCTCGAGGCTGTTGTATCACTGTATATTTGGTTTTGGCATGCCTACTTCGGTGCCCCGAGTTTAAACAATGATATCAACGTTTATCAGATGTCACCGGTACTCGACAACGTTTGCAACATATCGGCTCCTAGTTGTCCATTTCAAGTAAACGAATCCACATACAAATATGGATATTATCTAGTAGATGATATATAGTATGAACATCCTATGTTTGTGAAACCTTTGTCATGTCTAATTGATCCAAAACGCGTGAAATATAAAGCTGCTCAAGAAAGGGCTAGAAAGGATGTTGAAAAAGCATTTGGAGCACTCAAGAAGCATTGACACATAATAGCCAAGCCGACACGACCCCGAGATAAGGATAAACTCGCAGCTATTATGTATACGTGTATTATTTTACACAACATGATTTTAGAAGACGATGGAAGAGCAATATGCAAGTATGTGGAAAACGAACAGGTCTCTTCATCTAACATTGAGCCGCCAATAGAACATGATTCTCCAACGTACATCCAAATAAGACGGGAGCTCTGCGACATTGCCAAACATCACGAGCTACGGGTTAATTTGCTGGAGCATCTATGTCGAGTTAATCATGTCGATTTCAATGTACATCCGGTGGACGATATGGAAGACTTTTCAGATTGACAATATTTTTATTTTTATTTTATGTTTTTTCTTTTTTAATTTTAATGTAATGTTTTTTTTTAAAATTTTAATGTCATGTTTAGTTTTAATTTTAATGTAACGCTTTTATTTTTATTTTATCTATTTTTAAATTAAATGTCACAATTTAAAAAATTTTAAAAAAACAAATACTATAGAATGTCATACACCCCGTTGTAGGTATCGAAAGACATTACCAATAACATCTTATGTGGCGCCTATGTGACAGCCAGTGTCTCCAAATTCGTAGACAACGATACCACTTAGTCTAATATTTTGAAACGTTTCCATAAAAAGAGTCCTAAAAATATTCTAGTATCTCCGTATTAAATGATAATCTCATAATATAAATGGAAATAAAAAAACATGCACCTGAAAAGGTTGTATGTAACGAAAGACTAGGCAAAAACAACACTCAAAAGCACACTTTTCTTAAAAGGTTTGTATTACCTCATAAATATAGTTCCATATATACAAACTTTAGGTTTACAAGCATGTAAATCAATATTGCGCTAAACAATGAACCTTTTTTAGAATATTCTCCTCGAAAGAGAAGGGCCTCTATTACATCATGAGTATAATATTATTTCTAAGAAAAGACATTTAGAATTCACGTCGTTTCGTTATGGATTCATTAAATTATCTCCAGCAAAACATGGTCAATGGACAAGGAAACCAACGACCACTTTTAGGAGTTCGAAACTTTTTAGTAGGGAACGACTATATAAACACTTTAATTTATTTTCATTGTTATCCTTTATTGCATGATTTGGTGCATTTGGAAATCCAGGAATGCTAGACTATTTAATACTAGCAAGATTTCTTCTCCTTCGACCATTTTTTATGAGGTGACCTCTTTAGCTCTTTTTTGGATTACGCATAGAAGCAAGGAGAAATGTATAAGGTGTTTTGAGTGGTATTGTTCGCCCTTTTGTGGTTTGTAATTAACTTTGTATTTTTTTGCCTTTGGCTTGTTTCTTTAATGTTTATTGCCGTTTCCAAAAAAACATATTTATTTCAAGTCAACTTATTTATTTATTTATTGAAAGTGCATTATTTTCAGAAAAAATAGTTGTGAGTGATTGAAAATTGTTTGACTTTTATTACAGATGTATATTTAGTAGCACACTAGTAGTAACAACTCCTATAAAACGCATAGATATAAATGAAATATTTGATCCATATCTGAAGGGAGCTCCGAGCTAAATCATATATACTTAACTATATATATATATATATATATATATATATATATATATATATATATATATATATATATATATATATATATATATATATATATATATAATGAGATGATGAAAATTTTGTGAGACGAGGAGACACATATTTAGCCATTTATTTTGAAAATCAAAAAAAAATAAAAAATTAAAATAGACAAAAAATAATGATAAATTAAAAAAATCTACTAATTTTTGCTAATTTTTGTATCAAAATTTTTTAAAAATTTAAAAAAATCAAAAAATATTTCATTTGAATGTTACACATTCTAATAGAATATTACACTTACTATAAGTGTAATATTCTATTAGAATTTGACAAAAACGTAATTTTTTTATTTTTTGAATAAAAAATGACAAAAATAAAAAATAAAAAATATATTTTTCATTTATTTTGTATTTTTTAATTTTTTTTTGTTTACACCCAAATGACAATAAATAAATGAGACGGTGAAGATTTTGTGAGACGGAGAGATGCAATCCTAGTAACTCGTCTTAGAGATAAAAAAAATTAAAACACTCAAAAATAATGAAAGATTTAAAAAATCTAATAATTTTCACTACTTTGTATGTAAAAAAATCAAAAAATATTTCGGGCATAATTCTACACATTCTAATAAAATATTACACATATATTAGCCATTTGGTTCGTTGGAATTCTCACTAAAAGTCGTTTGCTAACCTAAGGGCCGTTTGATTCGTTGGAATTTGAGGGAATTGAAATATAATTCCTTCGAATTCCCGTGTTTGGTTCAAGTATTGGTTGAAGAAATTGGATTCCATATCCATTAAAATGAGGGAATTGAATTCCTTAGGTTGATGGAAGGAATTAAAATCCAATGAATAAAGGAATTTGCAAGATTATCATTATACCCCTTCTATTACCTTTCCATTTGAAACCCTTTACCACCACCACCACCATCCACCGTCATCACCCACTGTCATATTACCACTACCGCCACCACTACCCACCACCATCACCCACCATCAGTGCCGCCACCACCCTCCGCCACCACCACCGTTACAACCCACCGCCACCGCCTACCGCCCACTGCCACCACCACCACCACCACCGCTACCGTCGCCACCATCACTAGCCACCACCAACGCTACCATCACCATGGCCCACCACAAAATAAGAAGGACAAATTTATCATTTACATGAATATTTCATTTTATGCCAACGAAACAGGATATATAATTGGATTCAAATTCCTTAACAATATCTAATTACTTTAAAATAATATTTGGGAACCAAACATCACCTAATTTTTCTGTCACACATTGTCACGTAGTTGAGTGGTGTAGTCCGGATAGGGTTGTCAACATCAACCTTTTGGGCTTGTGGAAAAAAGAATTATTTAAAATTTATAACAAACTAGGGTTTGGACTGTCCGCGCGATGCCGCGGAAGCCCGGTATATTGGAAAACGCAGCTCGACTAAAAAAAATTATGTAAGGGACAGAAAATGTAAGTTTAAAATATACTAAGGGATCGGAATCGTAACTTACAAAATACCAATAAAATAACTTTATAATAAATAGGGATGAAAACAATTAATTCGAAATTAGTTGAGGGGAAAAAACGTAAATATAAAACCTTACTATAAAAAGAACCAAAATTGCTATTTTCAAGTAAAAGCTTATTTGAAATTTGTATAAAATAATTTAGCAAATGTACCATGATCTGGATTTAATTGTTTGGACTCTGGAATAAACAAAACAAATTGAACAGTAACTTCCTCTCACAAACGGGAAGTTGCAAATTAATATATATATATATATATATATATATATATATATATATATATATATATATATATATATATATATATATATATATATATAATTGTAGAATAAAAAAGAAAAGAAAGGAGAAACGGAAGGTTGTCAAATTAGGAGTGCAACATGTAAATTACACAAATTATTTTACTAATATTATATTGGGTAGGTATGGGCCAACGAGTGGATTTAAATCATGTCTCATATCACCGAGATACGTACGTAAGCAATGATTATATTGGGTAGGTATGGGCCAACGAGTGGATTTAAATCATGTCTCATATCACCGAGATACGTACGTAAGCAATGAAGTCAAATAAAATTTCACCATTCCCCCCTAAAAACGCAGTTAATCAGCTTATAGATTCTTTTCTGTTTTGCCCTATTATCAGCTTAACGCCCACCACAAAATCCACCTTCCTCTACGTACAGCGTGCTTACCCTTGCCTTTTGTTTATATATATTTGAACCCCCATTAAAAACCCCGTGGCTGCTTCACCTCCTTCGAAAAGGTCAGAAAGATATATTCACCTTGATGTTACCACCATCTATGCATCATGTACAACTCGTATCTTTATTTATTGTATCAACTTCTGTTGTCTCCGGCTACCAGAAGCTGGTTGCCGGGACATCTCTTTACCAAAAGTCTACGACCTTTTTGACTTTTCCTTTTTATGAAATCCTCAGTTCATTGGGCTGAAATCTTTGAATTAAGACTTAAAAACGCATCTTCTCCACCAACAAAATCTGTACCTTTTCAGACTGTTAGCTACGAATCGTCATAGTTCTTTTTTCTATCTTCTGGGTTTTTTATAGTTTCATTGTATGCGCATGATTTCAGCAACATGTCGGTGTATTTTTAATGAATGGGATATTAATTTATCTGCGTTTTTGAATTTCAACGAGGAACACATACATCGAATTCAAGAACTGTTTTGTCAACGTATTTTTCATTTAAATTATCTTTCAGCTTATCGGATTCTTCACGTGATGCAAAGATCCGTGTTTGATCTTAATCTGTTATATGAAGCAAGAAATTTGTCTCATCTCTTGTACATACTTGATTGTTGGGCCATACTATGATTTTCTTGGTGGGACTCTTCTTTTGTCTGATTAATTTTTTTTTTTTTTTTCCATATACTTAGATGCAGATTGGTGGAAGCGTAGAATAGAAATTGTAAGTTTTCCACGAGTTGTTTGGTGGGTTTGAGCAGAAGTCCATTTTGATTTAAAATTAGAGATGGCTTCTGCTGCTACATCTTGGATGATTTCAATTTCGTGTTCTTCAAGCTCTGTTGTGGCGGCGGACGCCTCAGGAATTTCATTCGCACTCCAATGGCTGGCGTTCATCTTCCTCACTCCCTGCCCTCAAAGGGCACTTTTATCCTCCATTGATGTCCTCTTTTTGCTCGTCCTCTTCTTTTTTGCTATTCAAAAGCTCTATTCAAGATTTACCTCCAACCGCTCCACCAATGGCAATGAAGAACCTCTTATTCCTAAAAGCAGAGTGGTTGTCAGTACCAATGTTTGGTTTAAGTTATCTCTGCTGGTGACATCCATTTTAGCGGTGCTATCTATTGTTTCGTCTATTTTGGCATTCACACGAAATCCCCAGGTGCTAATAGATGGAATCTGTTGGGTAATCCAAGCTGTAACTTTCCTTGTAATCACAGTGTTGATCATCCACGAGAAGAGATTTCAAGCTCTAACTCATCCACTCTCTCTCCGTGTTTTCTGGGTAGTAAATTCCATCGTGATTGCTCTGGTGGCTTCTTCTGGTATTGCTCGTCTAATTTCTGGTACCAGAAACACTACACTTTCAAAATCCGAAGACATAATTTCATTGATATCTCTACCATTTTCGGTATTCCTCTTAATTCTGTCTATAACTGGCTCAACTGGAATCACTGTGACAACAGAACCTGAAATACTAAATGGAAACAGTAATGGTCATGGTAATGGTAAAGTATCAGAGGTTGATGAGCTGAATAAGTCACCGAAAGTGAGTGGATGGGCGACAGCTTCAATCCCATCAAAAGTCTTTTGGCTGTGGATGAATCCATTGTTGCAGAAAGGATACAAATCCCCTCTAAAACTGGAGGACATCCCGACACTTTCACCCGAACACCGGGCTGAAAAAATGTCCAAGCTTTTTGAACAGAATTGGCCTAAACCTCATGAAAATTGCAAACATCCTGTCCGAGTCACATTGCTTCGGTGTTTCTGGAAACATGTTGCTTTCACCGCGTGTCTTGCCATTATAAGGCTGTGTGTTATGTATGTTGGGCCTCTGTTGATCCAAAGATTTGTGGATTTCACTTCGGGCAAGAGAACGTCCCCGTATGAGGGGTACTATTTGATCCTAATCCTTCTTGGTGCCAAATTCATTGAAGTTTTGACATCCCACCAGTTCAATTTCAATTCCCAGAAGCTTGGAATGTTGATCCGGTCCACCCTCATAACTTCCCTATACAAAAAGGGGTTACGGCTCTCGTGTTCGGCTCGACAGTCCCATGGTGTTGGACAGATTGTGAACTACATGGCTGTAGATGCTCAACAGCTCTCGGATATGATGCTTCAGTTGCATGCTATTTGGCTTATGCCACTCCAAGTTTCGGTGGCGTTAGGCATTCTTTACACGTACCTTGGCCCGCCAACATTGGTAGCTTTGGTCGGCCTCGTGGCGGTTGTCGTTTATGTGGTTTTGGGTACTAAAAGGAATAACAGATTTCAATTCAATATAATGCAAAACCGTGACTCGAGGATGAAAGCCACCAACGAGATGCTTAACTACATGAGGGTGATCAAGTTCCAAGCATGGGAAGAACATTTCAACAAGAGGATTCAAGCCTTCCGAGAGTCTGAATACGCGTGGCTTACCAAATTCATGATCTCTATCGGTGGAAACATGATCGTGTTGTGGAGCAGCCCTTTGTTTATCTCTGCACTCACATTTGGGACAGCAATCTTGCTTGGGATCCCACTTGATGCAGGGACGGTGTTCACAGCCACATCGTTGTTCAAGAACTTGCAGGAGCCAATTCGAACTTTTCCTCAGTCGATGATCTCCCTCTCTCAGGCCATGATCTCGTTGGGGAGATTGGATGGGTTCATGTTGAGTAAGGAGTTGGATGAGGGGGCGGTCGAGAGGCAGGAGGGTTGCAGTGGTAACACCGCGGTTGAGGTCATAGACGGGTCTTTTAGTTGGGATGATGAAGCTGCTGACGGAGGCGTAGTCAAGAATTTGAACTTTAGCATCAAGAAAGGTGAACTTGCAGCAATTGTTGGGACTGTTGGTTCTGGGAAGTCCTCTCTTCTTTCCTCTGTTATTGGCGAAATGTACAAAATCTCCGGGAAGGTAATCATTAATCTTGAAACAGATGGCAAAATTTTAAATTCAAGAAAACATTGTTGTTGATGTTATATATAAAACAAACAGGTGAGGGTGTGCGGAAGCACTGCATATGTGGCACAAACAGCATGGATTCAGAACGGGACGATCCAAGACAACATTCTGTTCGGATTGCCGATGGATAGACAGAAATACAAGCAAGTAATCAAGAATTGTTGCTTGGAGAAAGACTTGGAAATGATGGAATTTGGAGATCAGACTGAAATTGGAGAGCGTGGGATTAACTTGAGTGGTGGTCAGAAGCAGAGGATTCAACTTGCTCGGGCAGTTTATCAAGATTGTGACATCTATCTTCTTGATGATGTCTTTAGTGCCGTGGATGCTCACACCGGTTCATCAATATTCAAGGTAGAATCAAACTTTGTACATTTTTTTGCTGAACAAATCTTCGATATTTATGTTTTTGATTGCAGGAGTGTGTGAGGGGAGCCCTCAGAAACAAGACAATCTTGCTCGTTACTCACCAAGTTGATTTCCTCCATAATGTTGATCAAATATTAGTAAGTACACCAAAAGTCTGCACTTTAGGTTTAGATACGAGGGTATTCATTAACTTGAACATGAACTGTATCAGGTTATGCGAGATGGCATGATTGTTCAATCAGGAAAGTACGATGAGCTTCTAGAATCTGGCCTGGATTTTAAGGCTCTAGTGTCGGCCCACGAGACCTCTATGCAACTAGTAGAAATGGAAGCTACAACATCAGATTCCCCCTCCCCTAGACCTCTTCAAAAGTCTCCTAGTCATAACCCTAGGGAGGAAGACGAGAAGGCTTTAGAAAGATCCAAGTCTAGTTCTATCATAGGCACATCAAAATTGATCGAAGAAGAGGAGAGAGAAACAGGAAGGATCAGCTTAGGTGTCTATAAAGTCTACTTGACCGAAGCTTTTGGATGGTGGGGTGTGATTTTTGTCCTGTTTTTCTCGTTTTGTTGGCAAGGCGCACAAATGGCTAGTGATTACTGGTTGGCTTATGAAACTTCCGAGGATCGTGCAGCCTCCTTCAACCCCTCGTTGTTTATAGAAGTTTATACCGCGATAGCCGGTCTGTCCTTCATTTTGGTATTTGGTAGAGTCATTTCCTCTACAATCCTTGGGCTTAAAACCTCCCAAAGTTTCTTTAAACAGATTCTTTACAGCATCCTTCATGCTCCAATGTCATTTTTCGACACTACACCTTCGGGAAGGATTCTTAGTAGGGTAAAGTTTCTTAATTGCTTTCCATTTTACTGCTAACATTTACACAGACCATGCTTATGGTTATTTGTTCAATTTTTTTACAGGCGTCAAGTGATCAAACAAACATCGATGTGTTCCTTCCATTTATGATGAGCCTGACTCTTGCTATGTACATAACAGTGATTAGTATTATCATCATCACTTGTCAGTATGCTTGGCCAACTGTGTTCCTACTGGTTCCATTGGGCTGGCTCAATTTCTGGTATCGGGTATGTTTCACCTGTTAGCATACGATAAATTAAGTAACTAAAAAGCTGTGATTTATGTTATGGCCTTGATTGTTTCAGGGATACTATCTATCAACATCTCGTGAAATAACACGACTTGACTCGATTACAAAGGCACCCGTTATTCACCATTTCTCGGAGAGCATCTCTGGTGTTATGACAATTCGTTGTTTCAGAAAGCAGGACAGGTTTGTTCAAGAAAACGTTGATCGTGTGAATGGAAACCTAAGAATGGATTTCCACAATAATGGATCCAACGGGTGGTTAGGCTTCCGTTTGGAGTTCATTGGAAGCTTATTTCTCTGTGTTTCCACTGTGTTCATGATCATCTTGCCTAGCAGTATCGTTAAACCAGGTATATTCACAACTCCATCCTGGCTAGTGTTGTTGTTTATCTAAAAAACTGATGTTGATCACAGAAAACGTTGGATTATCGCTATCGTACGGATTGTCACTGAATGGAGTGTTGTTTTGGGCTCTATACATGAGCTGCTTCGTTGAAAACCGTATGGTTTCTGTTGAGAGGATCAAACAGTTCACCAACATACCATCAGAAGCTGAATGGGTGAAGAAAGACAACCCCCCTCCTTCAAATTGGCCTTCTCATGGAAATGTAGCACTCAAAGATTTGCAGGTAAGTTACAAATATCAAGTTCTAGAAACATATGGGCATTTTTAAGAGTGTAACTTAGCTGAAGATGTTGGATGTTGGGTTGTGAACACAGGTTAGATATCGTCCAAACACACCTCTGGTGATCAAAGGGATTACACTAAACATTAGAGGAGGTGAAAAGATCGGTGTGGTTGGTAGAACCGGAGGTGGGAAATCAACTCTGATCCAGGTTCTGTTTAGATTGGTGGAGCCTTCTGGCGGAAGCATAATCATTGATGGCATCGACATCTCCACCCTCGGTCTCCATGATCTCAGGTCTCGCTTTGGAATCATCCCTCAGGAGCCAATCCTTTTCGAAGGCACGGTCAGAAGCAACATCGACCCTATTGGCCAACATTCTGATGAAGAGATATGGAGGGTAATTATTTTATTTTTCAATGGACCATCAACTTTTATTTTATGCATCCAATGATTCATCTTATGCAACAACTTGTTTTGCAGAGTCTTGAAAGATGCCAACTTAATGATGTTGTAGCTTCAAAGCCTGGTAAACTGGATTCTGCAGGTACTAGAAAGAAACTGATCCAAACACTTGCTTTCGCCTGTTTTTGGTGATTTTGAACATATATTGGTTTTGTTTCTAGTTGTTGATAATGGCGATAATTGGAGTGTGGGACAACGACAACTTCTTTGTTTAGGGCGAGTGATGTTGAAGCACAGCAGGTTGTTGTTCATGGACGAAGCAACGGCTTCTGTGGATTCACAAACAGATGCTGTCATTCAAAAGATCATACGAGAGGACTTTGCTGACTGTACCATCATTAGCATTGCTCACAGAATTCCAACCGTCATGGACTGTGACCGTGTTCTTGTCATCGATGCAGGTAACCCTCGTTCTTCTCTGTTAATTAATAGCTGTTGAGTTTGTGGTTCATAGCTTCAACTCACCGGTTGTATTGGAAACAGGTTATGCCAAAGAATTTGACAAACCTTCGCGGTTGATCGAGAGGCCTTCACTCTTTGGGGCATTGGTTCAGGAGTATGCTAACCGCTCGTCTGGTTTATAAACCAATTGAATCCATGTGGCGCTGAATGCTTCTGGCTTGCAGTTTTGGTGGTAACAACAGAGGACGGACTTGTGAAATGAAAATTCCCGTTCTCTGGGTGTATGTGCTTAATTTAGAGATCCTTTAATTAGTATATACGTTGTTGCATGAATGGTTTATTATATGAATGTATTAATTAGTCTAATAACTTAGATGCATCTAAATAATTATGCAATTGACTTCCCGTTTCATGGCAAAGAATACATACATGTATGTATGTGTATAATTACCACCTTAGGTTAGGTTACTAGTTTGGTTAAAAATTCTCCAAACTAAATGGGCCAAATGATAGACTCGGCCGGACCCAACAGGCTTTCTTTGATCTGGCATGCTTGACGGTTTGATTTTTTTTATTTTTCAGAAAAGAAAACAAAAAACCACATCTAACCAAACATTAAAAGACAAAATCAGGAAGGATGCTTAAAAATATCAACACTTTAAAACAATAAATGACTTTCTCTGAAAATGTGGTCTGTTGAAAGTCAAGGATACTAGTTTATCTACCTCTTTTCTACTCGGACCGTTGGATTGGTTTTGCATTTATATGATCTTTTGA
Source organism: Cichorium intybus (assembly GCA_023525715.1). Classification (NCBI taxonomy): domain Eukaryota; kingdom Viridiplantae; phylum Streptophyta; class Magnoliopsida; order Asterales; family Asteraceae; genus Cichorium; species Cichorium intybus. Next base: position 3,346,123 of record CM042012.1, on the reverse strand, counting down.
CTTTTTTGTTATTTCTAGTATTATTAAAGTAGACGGGCCAAACCACCTTCCCTGAGACAGACAGATATTCCTTCACTTTCATTGTCCCTTTTTATCGCTACAACGATGGCCCCTGATGATGAGATGAAACAAAAGGTGAGTGAAGATGGACCATGATGAAAGGTTAAATACCGGTCCCCTTTATGTGATTATGGAAGCCTCCAAAACATCATCTAAGCTACAATTGGTATACAATCATCAAGATCCAAAACTTTTTAGCTTTTTTGCTTTCTAGCACATGGAGTCCTTGTAGCCGCAATCACATGATTATTCGATGCATTCATGATCAGCCTTGATATATCAACATCCATAACCATTGGGTTATTCTGATGTTGAAGTAACACGTTGCTTGAAGTCGGATTCCCATGGATTATACTCTCTTGGATATGAAAGAACACAAGGCCTCTCATTATTCCCATGATTATGTTCAATCTTGTTTACCAATTTATCACTTTTCTAGAAAAATGGAGCGGTGGATGGTACCGGTGGTTTTTTTTGCAAAACATAGGGATGAAGATTGTAATTAATCCTAAATTTATATGTTTGTGGTTATTTATAATTTTTCAGGAGTGTAAATAACATGAGAGTTAGCTGTAACAACCTATGAGCATATATTGAGATACTGTCTACTTTGAGAAACCCTAGGTAAGGACTTCCCAAAGGTACCCATCATGGTACTACTCTCACTCAAGAACACTTTATTGTAGATATATCTGATATCATGTGATATGATGCCTTCGTTCAATAAGAAGTACCCACACCCTTATAAGTAATTTGCTTCGTTTCCCCCTCCGGCCAATGGTTTATACTCCTACCACCCCTCAAAGGCCTCAAGACCATTGCTTGAACACTTGAATCATGCCATATATCTAATACTATTTGTGACATCGCATGCATATGTACCAAGATACAATATGCTTTTTGGAACACAACATGAGGACTTTTCGGGAGATTATCAATCCTGGTATTATTTGATCCCCATCGTGTCACACTCAAATTTTTATTTAAGCTTGTGATCTAAAACATGATGTCTTTTTTGGATGAATGAAATACGATTTTTTTTTTTTAAATTAGTTAATGAAGAAGTTGTAACTTTCAAAATTTTGAATGTTATTAATTATTTTCAAATCTAAAATCAAATAATTTTGAATTGGATTTTCGAATATTTTAATGCCCAATTTTTTCTATCATGAACTAAACCTCAACCACAAAAATCCACCAAATCCACCTTCCTTTTCGTACGATATGTTTACAACCTTTATGTTTACACCCTTTATTTATCTTCTTTTAATATATATGAATCGTCAAACAGACATGTGGTTTTACCACTTTCCATATCGATAAAAGGTAAGAAATATATTACCCTTTATGTTACAACCATCTATGCGTCTTGTACAACTTGTGTTTCCATCGATCGAACCAATTTTCGTTGTCTCATGCGACGATAAAGTTGTTGCAAAATATCTAATTCGCACAAAGTCGTGGGGGAGGGGGAGTTCACCATAGCATAAGTCTACAACCTTACAACAATTTATCTTCTTCACTCTGTACCATTTCACTGTTTGTTAGTTAGATGTGCACACAGACTCTACCAATGCCGGTTCGAAAAATCCTGATCAATGTCGGTCTGCTAAAAAACTCGTTCTAGTCCTAAGTGAATTTAGGATTGCCGGTCCGATCATGGTCTTTTCGATTAATATTATCAATTTATAGAGATTATAAGTTACAAAAAGTACTTAAAAGATATATATTAAAAATATAAATATAAATAAAATAGAAAGAGATAGTTAATTGGTTTTTTAGACTATTCGGTTTTCATTTTAGTACCAAAACTAGGGGTGAGCACAATGCGGTTTTTGACATAACTGCACCGCAAACCGCAAATGCGGTTTTTCCTACAAAATAACCGAACGGTGCGGTTTTTAATGCGGTGCGGTTTTGCATGTCTTTTTTGCAGTTGCGGTACGGTTATTAACCGCGTGCCATTGATGTGGTTTTTCTTGCGGTTTTTTGCAGTTTTAAGAGAAATGGTAACGACTAACAATTCAATATTCCAAACATCCGAACATAGAATCCAAAACAAAGTGTCCAGTTCAGTTTTATCCGAACAGCAAACAGCCGTAGGTAAAACGTGAAAAAATCCTGGTCCTGTCTAGAACTCCAAACCACTCAAAGCCTTTGGTTGACACCGGTCCGGCCTAAAACAATAAACACTCGCCTGATCAGATAGATTTTTGTGCACATCCGCCGTTAGCTACAAATCTTGATGGTTCTTTTTCTTTGTTCTAACTAGTTGATAATTTTACCATGTGCAACATGATTTCAACATTTGAGTGGCATCATATGAATGGGATATTAATTTATATTAATATATATGCTTTTTCTAAACTTCAACGAGGAACGTATTTTGCATGAATTAAATTCAGGAACTGCAGCTGTAATCTTTTTATTTTATTTAAGTTATATTTATGCCTATCATATTGTTTCACGTGATGCAAAGATCATGAAACAAGAAATCTGTTTAATCATATTTGATTCAAGTGTTGAATAGAATCGAAATTTTTTTCCACAAGTCCGACACTAAATCTTTGGTGGGTTTGAGCAGAAGTCAAATTTAATTTGACATTAAAGATGGCTTCTGCTGCATCTTGGATGACTTCTCTTTCCTGTTCTTCAAGCTCTGTTGTGGCGGAGAACGCCTCAGGAATTTCATTGGTACTCCAATGGCTGAGGTTCATCTTCCTCTCTCCCTGCCCTCAAAGGGCACTTTTATCCTCCATTGATGTCCTCTTCTTGCTCATTCTCTTGCTTTTTGCTATTCAAAAGCTCTATTCAAGATTCACCTCCGCTAGAAATGGCCACTCCAACACCAACAACGAACCTCTTATCCCTAAAAGTAGAGTAGTTGTCAATACAAATGTTTGGTTTAAGTTATCTATACTCGTGACAACAATTGTAGCCCTTTTAGCTATCGTTTCATTTATTTTGGCGTTTGTACAAAATAGCCAGATATCATGGAAGTTAATAGACGGGATGTGTTGGTTAATTCAAGCTCTAGGTTTCCTTGTAATCAGCGTGTTGATCATCCACGAGAAGAGATTTCAAGTATTAACTCATCACCTTGCTCTCCGTGTTTTTTGGGTACTTAATTTCATCATCATTGCTCTAATGGCTTCTTCTGGTATTGTCCGTCTGGCTTCTGGTACCGGGAACACTCACCTTTTGAAATCCCAAGACATAATTTCATTGATATGTCTACCCTTTTCGTTTTTCCTATTAACCCTATCCATAACCGGCTCAACTGGAATCACAGTGACAACAAAATCTGAATCACTAAACCGCAATGGTAACGTATCTGATGAGTTAAACAAGACTTCAGAAGAAATGAGTGGATGGTCATCGGCTTCCATCGCATCCAAGTTGTTTTGGCTATGGATGAACCCATTGTTGCAAAAAGGGTACAAAACCCCTCTAAAACTGGAGGATATCCCAACACTTTCACCCCAACACCGGGCGGAGGAAATGTCCAAGCTTTTTGAACAGAATTGGCCCAAGCCTCATGAAAATTCTAAACATCCTGTTCGAATAACACTGCTTCGTTGTTTCTGGAAATATGCTGCTTTCACTGCGTTTCTTGCAATCATAAAGCTGTGTGTTACGAATGTTGGGCCTCTGTTGATCCAAAGATTTGTGGATTTCACTGCAGGGAAGAGCAGCTCCCCGTATGAAGGTTATTACCTGATACTAATCCTTCTCGTTGCAAAATTCATTGAAGTTTTGTCATCCCACCACTTTAATTTCCACTCTCAGAAGCTTGGAATGTTGATCCGGTCCACCCTCATAACTTGTCTATACAAAAAGGGGTTACGGCTCTCGTGCTCGGCTCGACAGTCCCATGGTGTTGGACAGATTGTGAACTACATGGCTGTAGACGCTCAACAGCTCTCAGATATGATGCTTCAGTTGCATGCTATTTGGCTTGTACCATTCCAAGTTGCAGTGGCGTTACTCATTCTTTACTCGTACCTTGGCACGCCTTCATTGGTAGCTTTGGTTGGCATCCTGGCAGTCATCGTTCTTGTGATTCTGGGTACTAATAGAAATAACAGTTTTCAGTTCAGAATAATGCTAGACCGTGACTTGAGGCTGAAAGCCACCAACGAGATGCTCAACTATATGAGGGTGATCAAGTTCCAAGCATGGGAAGAACATTTCAACAAGAGGATTCAGGCCTTTCGAGAGTCCGAATACGCGTGGCTTACCAGATTCATGACCTCCCTCGGTGGAAACATGATCGTTTTGTGGAGCACCCCTTTGTTTGTCTCTTCACTCACCTTTGGAAGTGCAGTTTTGTTCGGGATCCCACTTGATGCAGGGACGGTGTTCACTGCCACATCACTCATCAAGAATCTCCAAGAGCCAATTCGAACGTTCCCACAGTCAATGATCTCCATCTCGCAGGCTATTATCTCGTTGGGAAGATTGGACGAATTCATGTTGAGTAAGGAGTTGGATGAGGGGGCGGTGGATTGCAGTGGGACGACCGCGGTTGAAGTCAAAGATGGGTCTTTTAGTTGGGATGACGATGCTGCTGAAGGAGGCATAGTCAAGAATTTGAACTTTAGCATCAAGAAAGGTGAACTTGTAGCTATTGTTGGGACTGTAGGTTCTGGGAAATCGTCTCTTCTTTCATCTGTTATTGGCGAAATGCACAAAATCTCCGGGAAGGTAACCGTTTGTCTTTACGACCAGAAAAATATATATAAACATCAAATTCAAGAAAACACGTTAACTTTGTAGGTGAGGGTGTGCGGAAGCACTGCATATGTTGCACAAACGGCATGGATTCAAAATGGGACGATCCAATACAACATTATGTTCGGTTTGCCAATGCATACACAGAAATACAAGCAAGTAATCAAGAATTGCTGCTTGGAGAAAGACTTGGAAATGATGGAATTTGGAGATCAGACTGAAATTGGAGAGCGTGGGATTAACCTAAGTGGTGGTCAAAAGCAGAGGATTCAACTTGCTCGGGCAGTTTATCAAGATTGTGACATCTATCTTCTTGATGATGTCTTCAGTGCCGTGGATGCTCACACCGGTTCGGCAATATTCAAGGTAGAATCAAACTTTATACATTTTTTACCGAACAAATCCTCTGAGATTTTTGTTTTTGATTGCAGGAGTGCGTAAGGGGAGCCCTTAGAAACAAGACAATCTTGCTCGTCACTCACCAAGTTGATTTCCTCCATAATGTTGATCAAATATTAGTAAGTACACCACAAGGCTGTTTTTGGATTCAGAGACTATGATTTTGATTCTTCATATACATTAGGTGATGCGAGATGGGATGATTGTTCAATCAGGAAAATACGACCAACTACTAGAATCTGGCCTAGAATTTAAGGCCCTAGTGTCAGCCCATGAAACGTCTATGCAACTTGTAGAAATGGAAGGTATAACATCAAATACCCCCTCCCCTAGACCTCTTCAAAAGTCTCCTAACCCTATGGAAGAAGATCAAAACACCAAGACTAGTTCAATCAAAGGCACTTCAAAATTAATCGAAGAAGAGGAGAGGGAAACAGGAAGGATCAGCTCAAGTGTCTATATAGTGTACCTGACAGATGCTTTTGGATGGTGGGGTGTGATTATTGTTTTGTTCTTCTCTTTCACGTGGCAAGGCGCACAGATGGCGAGTGATTACTGGTTGTCCTATGAAACTTCCGACGAACGTGCAGCATCTTTCAACCCCTCGTTGTTTATTCTAGTATATATAGCAATAGCTTGTTTGTCCTTTGTTTTGGTATTTGGCAGAGTCGTTTCCTCAACAATCCTCGGGCTTAAAACCTCCCAGAGTTTCTTTAAGCAGATGCTTCATAGCATCCTTCACGCTCCAATGTCATTTTTTGACACTACACCTTCTGGAAGGATTCTTAGTAGGGTAAAGTTTCTTAACACTTTCCGTTTCTAACATTTACAAGCCCTCCTATGCTTATTTCTTCAATCTTTCCAGGCTTCAAGTGATCAAACAAACATCGATGTGTTACTTCCCTTTATGATGAGCATAGCTCTTGTTATGTACATATCAGTGATTAGTATCATCATCGTCACTTGTCAGTATGCTTGGCCAACTGTGTTCTTACTCATTCCGTTGGGATGGCTCAACTTTTGGTATCGGGTAGGTTTCTTATGTGTTAATAAGTTATCATTCAACAAAGTAACTCAAAAGACCGGTTTGATCATATGGCTTGATTCTTTCAGGGATACTTTCTTGCAACATCTCGTGAATTAACACGACTTGACTCGATTACAAAGGCACCCGTTATTCACCATTTCTCCGAGAGCATCTCTGGGGTTATGACAATTCGGTGTTTCAGAAAGCAGGACAGGTTTGTTCAAGAAAATGTTGATCGTGTGAATGGAAATCTAAGAATGGATTTCTACAATAATGGATCCAATGAGTGGTTAGGTTTCCGCCTGGAGTTCATTGGAAGCTTATTTCTATGCACTTCCACGTTATTCATGATAATCTTGCCTAGCAGTATTGTTAAACCAGGTAAACCCCATAACGCCTGCCAAGTGTCTTTGTTTCTTTAGAGATCTGATATTGACAAGGGCGATCTTTATCGCAGAAAATGTTGGACTATCACTGTCATATGGATTGTCACTCAACGTAGCCTTGTTTTGGTCTGTATACATAAGCTGCTTTGTTGAAAACCGTATGGTTTCTGTTGAAAGGATTAAGCAGTTCAGCAACATACCGCCAGAGGCTGAATGGGTGAATGAAGACAACCCCCCTCCTATAAATTGGCCTTCTCATGGCAATGTCGAACTCAAAGATTTGCAGGTAACTTACTCCCCAAATACAAGTATGACCAATTACAAGAGTTTAAAGTTGTTGAATTTTGGGTTGTGAGCACAGGTTAGATATCGTCCAAACACGCCTCTGGTGATCAAAGGGATTACACTAAGCATTGTAGGAGGTGAAAAGATTGGTGTGGTTGGTAGAACCGGAGGTGGGAAGTCAACTCTAATCCAGGTCATGTTTAGGTTGGTGGAGCCTTCTGGCGGGAGCATAATCGTTGATGGCATCGACATCTCCACCCTCGGGCTTCATGATCTAAGGTCTCGGTTCGGGATCATACCTCAGGAACCAATCCTTTTCGAAGGCACTGTGAGAAGCAATATCGACCCTATTGGCCAATATTCTGATGAAGAGATCTGGAGGGTAATTTTTATTTTTCCATGTGTCTTAACGGTCTTGATTCGTCTTATGCAAGAACTTGTTTTGCAGAGTCTTGAACGATGCCAGCTTGATGATGTTGTAGCTTCAAAACCTGGTAAACTAGACTCTCCAGGTACTAGAACCTGACCCGAAGAGTTGACATAAGAAAAACTCTCCTGTTTTTGTGTTTAAAGATATTGGTTTTGTTTGTAGTTGTTGATAATGGCGATAATTGGAGTGTGGGACAACGACAACTTCTTTGCTTGGGGCGAGTGATGTTGAAGCACAGCAATTTGCTGTTCATGGACGAAGCAACAGCTTCTGTGGATTCACAAACAGATGCTGTCATTCAAAAGATCATACGAGAAGACTTTGCTGAGTGCACCATCATTAGCATTGCTCACAGAATACCAACCGTCATGGACTGTGATCGTGTTATAGTAATTGATGCTGGTAATACTTTTTATTCTCCAAAAAACACTTTCTATGCTTGTGGTTTTAAACTTGAACTCACTGAGCTTTGAATGTGATGTGTTGGAAACAGGTTATGCCAAAGAATTTGACAAACCTTCACGGTTGATCGAGAGACCTTCGCTGTTTGGGGCATTAGTTCAGGAGTATGCAAACCGGTCGTCTGGTTTATGAACACTTGAACCTAAATGAAATTGGAGTCATGTGGCTTGCAGTTTTGATAATAATAAGAAAAATCTCATTTTCTGTAGTTATGTCCCTGATTTAAGATAATTTTGAAATTGTTTAACTGATAATTGTTGTTGTATTAATGGTTTAATGGATAAGTGTGTTATTTAGCATAAGTTGGATCTAGAGAAGCTTAATTGACTGTCTATGTGGCCAAGGACGATGTGAGTAGCTACTAGTTACTGTTGTGATTTGTGCTAGTGATGTATTAACTGCATTGGTCTAAATGTGGTGTAAACTGGTAACAGAACAGCTGCAGAAAGAACAAGGATACATCTTATCCAACTATTAAAGAAATAGATTGCTTGAGAATAATAACAAGCGCTCATTTCAAAGCTTACCATGTTGTTTCGATTACAATATTGTACCCAAGGGGGACAAGAAGCAATCGTTAACCAACCTGCATTAGTAAAATGAATGATAAATCAGCTCAGAGCAATGGTGCAGAACAGAAAAGTTATATAACAAATAGCACTCGAAAGCGCATCGATATATGGAAGCAGCTTTTATGGTTCTTCTATCCATTTCACTCGTTTAACTCTAAATATGCTAATTATAGTTTAAATTCAACTTTGAAGTCTAAATTAGAGTTGGAAATGTTAACTAATCAATCAAATTATGTAAAAGCTTTATTACAATGCACTGAGGAAGAGGATCATAATACCATGAACAAACAACATGTCAACATCTACGCAAATCAATTTCCCTATTATTGCAGAGATTAAGATCTTATTTCCGATCATATCACGCAACAAATTCAACAAAAATCATCTGCTAAAACAAAAGGTTACTGTAACTATTAGAAAATCGGTTCTAGATGCGTAAACACGAAATTAAACATACTACGGTCACTTGGCCAATCAAAAGCTTAATTTAAGCCTATGAAAAACATATATAAAATAATACAAGTTAAGCAACTAATAAACTCGAGCTCGATCATTAAAAAATGCTAAAATTTACTATAATAACAAAAGGAAAACCCTAACATACTGGAGAATGGAGATGAAGTTTGATTACCTCTTGGAAATTTTGATCAAATAAAGGCCGTTGGATCAAGAGAGAGGATTTGTGATTGAATTCAATGACTATAAGACCAAGAGGTAACGTTACACCATGGGACGCGGGTTCCATGGAGAGGTTAACCGTGCGGGTACACCGTCCCAATTGGTTGAGTGACCGTAGGTTCGTCTTTTCCACTGGTTCCCATTGTGGCACGCTATAACCCCTCAATCTTTCCCTTTTGTAGGTTGTCCTTTTATTTTTAGTTTTCAATTTTGAGTTTGTTGTTTTATTTTACGTCTGTAATTTTTATTTTTTAATTAATAAAATATTTTAATTTACATTTTTTTGATTTTTTAGTTTAGTTTGATTTATTATTTATTTAATTAAAAAAAGTGAATGGTAGTGAGGGTCTACCATTTCCAATATTTTAAAGGGGTGAGGGTTTATTGAGATGACGTCTATGTGACAGGTAAAAAGTTATTGATAATGAAGGGTGAACGGTCACGGTATCTGTTGGTCTAACTATAGAATGTTTTTGATACATAACACGTAACAAAAAGAAAGTACGACAGACAATTTCATTTTGTTACGTAACAGAAATCACATACAACAAACAGGGTTTGAGATTTTTTTTCTTGGAGATGGGGTTGGGAGGGAGGGATTATAGCAAGGACGAGGGTGATAATGTAATTAACTTCCATTAAAAAATTTAACTTCCAAGATAATTATTACAAAACTACTTGAATAAATATGAAATAAAATATTATTATAAATATAATACTTTATAATTTAATATAATAAAAATAGTTCAAATATAATATAACGTAATAATAATATATAATAATATCTAACTCTATTTATTAAACTTTTAAATAGTCTCGACATTACAATATAGAAATCACAAAGCAAATATAAAAAAAAACCTTTAAATGGTGGAGACATTAAAAGAAAGGAAAATGACATGGTATGGTCTAAAAAGTCCTTCAAGTTTTTTTTTTTTTTTCTTTTTTTGGCTTTATAAGAAATTAAAGTTGTGTTTAACTTGTCTAAAAAGGGAATGTGTCTTATTAAAGCCGGTTCCATTGCTTATATATCATTATAATCGCACTTGTCATCCACATTGACAGCCGATTACCAAATCTAACCGAATAGAAGTAAAAATCAATGGAAACCTAACAACAAAATGGAAGCTGCAATAGATGTTGGAATTGAGAGTGGAATAATTAAATCAACGTGACTATAAATTCGTCCTCTGTTGTTTTTTCCTTCCATCTTTTTCCCACTCTTTTGGTCCCTTATTCGTATTTGGTGTTAGGTGATAGTGGATTTAACACACACGAGCCTTGGATGAAACCCAACAAGAAACATGATAACACCAAATATATATCGGATTTTTAGAGCTCATCAAGCTAATAGTCTTTATTAAAGAATCAATTGTCTATTAGGAGTTGGTATGTGTTATGTATATGTGTGTGTGTTGAAGAGTGATAGAAAGTGTATTCAGCATTTGAACAAACCCTCATGTGTGTATGTGTAAGAATTTTGTTTTTTGTTATTCTTACAAACGAAAGCATATCCATAATATTAACATGTATGGTTGTATCATTTTATCTATAATTAACGCTATCTCATCATTAAAGTTTTAGAGCAAAAAAGTAGAACAACAAAAACTTGGCAAATGCCTTGCATTTTGGAATTGTTAGAATTGAGATCCAAGGCCTATTAATTCAGAGAAGAATGAGAAGAATATTATCAGATAAATGAGTTGTTTGTTGTTTGACCAGAAACAAATGGTAAAAAAATATTTTGAATTCTAATGTGACATTTAGTTCGCAGAAAGTTTTTGAATGAATTGGAATCTGTCAAGAAATTGGAATCTATCAGGAATTGAAATCCAATTCAATATTTTGTTTGTTTAGAAGGAAATGTAATTGGAATCCAGTTCCATATTCTATTTGGTTGGTAGAAAAAAAATTGGAATCCATGTAAATGACAAGTTTACCATTATTGTTTTTTTTGCATAAGTTTACTTTGTTTTATATCTTATTGCTAGCGGTGGGTGGCGGTAGGTAATGGTGTTGGTGGTAGTTGTAGGAGTGGGTGGTGGTGGTGGTGATGGTGGCAGTGATGGTGGAGGTGGGTGGTGGCGCTGGTAGTGGATGGGTGGTGGGTGGTCGCGGTGGTGGTGATGTATTGTGGCAACACTGGTGGGTGAAGGTAGTGGTGGTGGTGGGTGGCGATGGTTGGTTGCAACGGCGACGACAGTGGGTGGCAATGGTGGTGGCAGTTGGTGGGTGGTTGCAGTAGTGGTGTGTGGCGGCAACGGTGGTGGTGGTTGGCAGTAAGGGTAGTGGTGGTGATGGGTAGCGGTGGTTTATGGTGGCGATGGTAGCAATGGTGGGTGGTGAGTTGTGGTAGAGGCTTTCATTTTGCAAGGTAACAAAAGGGGTATAATGATAATCTGACATATTCCCTCTTCCGATGGAATCTATTTATCCAACCACCAAAAGAATTATGGAATCTATTTATCCAACCACCAAAAGAATTCATTTCATTCGTTTCAATGGAATTGGATTCCAATTCCTTCAAAAAATACATGAACCAAACGCACGAATTCGAAGGAATTGGATTCCAATTAACGAACCAAACAGGCCCTAAAACATTTGATGTGCTACAGTGCTGGAAGGGACGCTGACTTTATCAACACTAACTATCAAGTATTTCTGTATTTGTCTACTAACTAAGCAAACTTATGGTTTTTAATAATAATAACAGTAATACCTAATAAAGTCGGAAGGTGTTTATCTTGCATCTTTTGGCCCACCCATGAGCCTAAAACAATCGGCACTAGACTGGTGATTTAATCTGTAAAATCCATCCAAAATACATGAACATGCACAAGAAAGAATTCCAAGCAATTGGTAAAATGGTTGTCATATAACAAGACAAAGCACTTTACTCTCAACAAGATGACCAGACAGACAGTTGGCCAAAAGGTGTAAATCTTTGTCAACATTTGTGGCTTGCAATCAAAAGTTAAAAAAGCCCAAATACTCTGCAGCTATGAATGGAGAAAAGATGAAAGAGCCAAATTGGGATCCAAAGTTTGAGTCTTGGAATAAAAAACGACTAAATTAGTCAAGAATACACATTCAAATACAACAAAGTTAAGCAAATATCCTTAACACAAATAATTGTCCATATTTATGAATATAAGGTAACCTTGTCCTGCTACTCCATCCATGGGTTGAACTTGAGAATCAGAGCCATCACCTGCCAAAATTGCAGGGAAAAATTAAAAACTAAAAGCATAAATATAATGAGGTTTGTAGATGAACACGTTACTTACCTACCTTGATAAACTCTTGCTCCTGCTCCTGCTCCTGCTTCTGCTTGGACTCTTGCTTCTTTTGGGGCTTTTACTTTTACTTTTACTTTTACTATTACTAGTAGCAGCAGGCTTTGGGCGCTACAAAACACAAACATAACACACATACCAACGCTTGTAACACTAATAACATTAACCAAAATCAAAGTAAATCAAACATTGACTTGACTTACAGATGCTGGTGGAGATCTGGATCTTGAAGGAGATCTGCAAAAGTTCCAGAAACAAGCCAGTTTAATATCCAAAAGTTCCTCTATCCAACAGCCTTGAGATCCCACTTCCACAATCAACCAAACCAATACACAAATGTTTAAATCTCAACACACAAGATACCAACAGCATGCTTTTTATTTTTTACGATCCAACATCCCATTGCTCCTATTCAAAAATCCAGCCTTTTCATTGCAATCCATATCCCATCAATCCTAACATGCAATCCTCTCAGATCCATATCCATATCTAAAAAGGCAGAATCAATAATCAATCACACCCCCACTCATGCAAAATCATAAATCAGCCCCCACTCCCAAATGTATAAACCTACTTATCTACTCTGGATGCTCATTCTTACTGCCTATATATATTAAACAAACATTCATCTACACCATACAAAAGCCAGATAACACAATTATTCAGCAACCACTTCCTATGACAAACAAAAAACATTGAGTACAAACCTTGCTGATGGCCGGGGTTCTGATCCAGAACGAGGAGAGGCAGACCGAGAACGAGATTTTGAGCGCCGAGAAGGTTTTGCTTTTGGGGACTTGCTGTATATATAAATATAAAATATATATATTATATAAAAACAAGAGTAGAATAAAACATTGGTTATTCTGAAATTTAGGGATCTAACCTTCTGCTCCTGCTGCGACTACGGCTATAACTCTTGCTCCGGCTGCGACTACGGCTCCTAGACCGACTGCGGCTTGAATCATACTCCTTCACCTGTAAGTAGTATTTATTTATAGTAAATCACATATTACAACACATAAGCCATTCACATGGTACGCTAGTTTAATTCATACGCGTATAACTCCACGGGAGAAAGCATTTCGAAACTCCGAGTCGTCCAATTTCCGTATCTGTAAGCAAAAAAGAGTCGTCAATCGTCATTTAATAACGCCACAAGTTACCACTCTAACTTCAAAGGAATGATTGTTACAGCATATTTCATGTCATCATAGTTTGTGTAGTCCACAATCCCTGTGGTTCCTGCATAATAATACATAACATCATCATATCTCAAGTACAAATATCCACATACTTTGCATTACTCTCAATCTGGTAACAATCTTACCACCACCCTCCTTGAAAACTTGAGAGAAACAAACGTCCCCAGCTCGCCGCATGTGATCCTGGAAAACAACAAAGACTGCTTCAGCCACCTGTTGCTTTAAATACTGGCCAACCAAAACACTATTTCTAACAAAAAAGGTAGAAAAGAGATACGACGTAAAGCAAATGCAAAAGGAATGCATCGAGTGTAGGTGTTATAAACCATACTGACCTTAAGGTCTTGCCATGAAGCAGAAGAAGGTAATCCAGTGACCAATACTGCATTATAGAATACAAGATTGAGAACAATGTATCGCCAATAAACATGGTTTCAAGCTAAAACTTGCACCTCTATAATCGGATCGTCTAGAGACTCCACCATGACCACCACGTCCGCTGCTATGACTATTATGACGATCTGTAGAAGATGAGTTGCCACGCCCACCATGGGCAAGTTCCACCTATTAACACACACAGTAGTCATGCACAATTTTACTTTGTTCGATCGCCCTACTTACTATAACCACTTTGTATGTGTGACCTACCCTTAATCTGTGACCATCAAAATCATAGCCATCACGACCCCTGATTGCATCTTCAGCATCCCGGGACTCCTCAAACTATAAAGAAAAACAATCATACCATATGAGGATTAAGGCAAAAGAAAAGTGGCAGTGTAAACCTTACGAATCTCACCTCAACAAAAGCATAACCTGGAGGCCTTGGTGGGACTTTCAAATCAATGCGGGCTATGGGACCATACTGCAATTTGAAAACCAATGAACGTTAGACAATACTCTTAACTAAGGCAATACTACTCATACTCAAAGATTTGTACAAAAAACCTAAACTTATTCCCAAAAAACAACACTTGCACACCTAATCCAGCTTCAATAAAGCAACTGAATCAAAAAGGTCAACGAATAGGTTTAAGAAAACCAAAGCGTTCACCTTGTAAAACAAATCTTCCACTTCCCGCTCACGAATATCCCCAGGAAGATTACCAACATAGAGCGTTCTGCTCGAGCGACTCATCTTTTCTGGTAAGAAAACAATTATAACAATCTCAAAACCAATCAAGACGAATCGCAAATCAACAAACCATCAAGAGCTATAAAGGTCGAAAAACAAAGATTAGATTACATAAAAATCGTAAAACTATGTAACGTAGTGATCGAAAGAATGTTGATAAAACACTACGAAATGAATTATACGAATCGAACTTTATCACATGTAACCGAAACTTGAAGATGTATACAGACGTATATAGTAGTATGTGCACACGGAATATCGTAAATGCTAGCCGTACGAAGGACGACGTAAAGATGGAGCCGCTTACCTTTGAAAACGTAATAGATCCGGCCGCCAGCGTCGTTAGGGTTCAGAGGACGATGAGTAGAGTTGTTACAAACTAAAACAAGTGCTATGATTTCCTGTGTTGCGCTTACGATGGGACTCACTTTTGAATCCAAATCCAGCGGCGGAGCTTGCAGCTTGCTCGGGTAGAAAAAGATACCAAGACGGCCCAGTCTTTTGGGCTTAAAGTCTTAAACTTTGTTTATTTTTAGTAAGGCCCATTGTCTATGGTCTATGCCTCTATGGAAATGAAAACCAACGAGTGATTCTATCTTAAGAATTGTTTGATTTATCTTTTATTGAGTCAATAAGAGGTTATGTCCGAATCAGACCATTTGATAATCTTAAAATTTACCTTTGATACGGTCCTAAACCTTAAAATTTATCTCTTACTCGGTCACTTTTAAGATAAGTCTGATTGGGTTAGATATTGATTCAATCAGCAAGTATCATACAGTACCTTATATAGGATCTGCAGCTCACCTTTATTTTTAGGTTTAGGATTGTTTGACAATATCTTAATGATTCAAATGTCTGAATCATTCAGAAACTCTGAATAAAAACATGTTATTTGGTTAAGCATCTTAATATCTGTATTGAATGATGAAAAATAATTGTTTTACCATTCTATTTAAAATAATAATCTATACCAATAAAGAATCAATAAAATTAAAGATCGAGAAAGATTACCTTATGATCAGATTGTTCAATTAGTCTAAACAACTTTCCATACTCCCAATGCTAACAAAATACAAATAAAAGTTCACACAACCTTCGTTAACAATAAATGATATGAAAACAACCAACCTTTTTTCACATTATATTTTTAGAATGCAAATAGCAAGGTTTTCATAAATGTAAACCTTAAACACCAATGCATATATAAACATAAATTTCTTCAAATAAACATGGGATCAAACAACTAGGGTGAAGCACATACCAAAAAAAACCCTCCCAAATCCCACAGAGTCTTCACATAGAGATACACAAAGCTACATTCCAATAATAAAACAACACGGATAATAAAATTGAAAATAACATATATACGAAGCATCTAATCTCCACATGAAATTTAAGGTTTTTCTCTAAACATGTGTATATGTTTGTCTCTCATTCAGGTTTGTAAATGAATCAGAACCCCACCATCAGATGCCTCACTAGTCAACAAAATCAACTTAAGATCATTTTGTGCTACAGGATTCTTGTAGTCACCCTCAATTAATATTTGAAGTTGAGAACTAGTAGATTTAGGGTTCATAGTAGCATATGCAGCACCTAAACAACCTAAGAGCCTTTGTTTATCACAAAACAAATCATAGCAGGTTTATAAGCAATGATCGATAGAATCACAAAACTCTTGCTTCACTTAGAGCAGATTAACAAAAAATTAGCCCAGATAATTCCAAATTAACCATAGAGCAAAGAGAAACAAAAGTTTGAGTGCTATCAAACACCCTGAATGTTTCAGAGTCTCTTAACCATTCAGATTAAGAGACTATTAAACACTCTTATTCTATTTTTAAACTAATTCCTCTCTAACCTACTATGTAACTCAATCTACTTTTGGGTATTTGAATAGTATTATTCTAAATATAGGGTAATACTATCCATTTGCATAAAAAAATTGAAAGGTTCACTTGTCATTTTTACTCCTTTGTTTTTTATTTTTATATATGTTTAGTTTTAATTTAAGTGTAATCATAAATATTTATAATTATGTTACATATATATGTATATAAATAAATCTTACTTATAAAATTGAATATTTAGATATCGATTTTATATAAAAGTTTACGTATATTTAAAAAAAGTAAAACACGATACCATATTTTACAATAAAATTACAACATATATATATATATATATATATATATATATATATATATATATATATATATATATATATATATATATATATATATATATATATAAGAATGGATTCAAATGAGAACCACTAAAATGTTAAGAACCATGAAAACCGATATTCACACATTAAGAATCATGTTTTTTTTGTTTTTTCACACTTGTTTATTATGTGAAAATATATCAAACTTAATAAATTTAATTTTTAATACGTTTTTACACTATTCACAATATAATAAAAACTTTAGTTATTAAAATGTGAATACTATAACGTAATTTTTTTCTTTAAAACACATCAATATTGATATCTAATAGCAAAGGAAGGATAATTATAAATTTTTATGTGTTTGGTAATTTTATTTTGAAAAAAATACAATATTATTAAACTATGAATTAGTGGTCTCATTTGAACCCTTCCATATATATATATATATATATATATATATATATATATATATATATATATATATATATATATATATATATATATATATATATATATATATATATAAAATACAATACAATACGGATAACATATTGTAGAACATTATTACAATTAAAAAAATACAATACTTATTTGTTAAAAACTAATAAATATAAAGGGTGATTTTTTTCAAATTATGTAAATGGAAGAAAAAAATACTAGAAATATACATTTTGGGTAATAATTATGTGAAGAATAGAGTTGGGTCGAAGATAGATCATTTTTACACCATTTTTCCTCTAAAAGTAGACTAAATAAAGAGGTGTGTTAAAGATGATCTTAGTTTGCTAATTGCATTTTAATAGTTTTATTTTTATTTTTTTGTTTTATTGTTATTTTTATCATTGTTTTTGTAATTGTTATTATTATTATTATTATTGCTATTATTATTATTATTATTATCAAACTATTTAATTTTAATGTGGTAATATTTATATTTATTTTTTATTTTTTTTCTTTGATACCATATTAATACAATGTAATTTTTAATTATATCGTTTATGCTTTTATATCTACATTAATTATGTATTTTCTTAAAGGTATACATAAATTTTATTTGAATGGTTAAATTTCATCAAAACCACTACATTTTACATTTTTTTTGGATTAATAATTGAGAAAATTTCCATCTAATTTAACAACTAATAGATTAAATTAAAAGAAATTGTGTAACGTGCTATAAGAGCTTTCAAGAAATAACATCTAATTTTTTTTTCAAAAGGAAAAAAGCAATGTAACTTACTAATTTTTATAGATATTTATCGTCACAGACATCGATATACATTTCGTTGTGGTGAAAGTCTGTTGCATCAAAGTGGACTTTTAGGAGATTGGGGGATCTTTTTTGTAATGTACAATCTACCACGTTCAATTACCACCCACCATTTGACTTTAGGGCAATATAATGTGGTGACATCCTATTAGTATCTATTTCGAAAAAACAAATTCATTTGAAAATGGTGTTTGGCATTGTAAATACGATTATTGTTATTTTTGTTATGATATTAACAAAAATGTCTGATTATATTAGAAGCGATGACGCCTGCTGAATAAGACAAATACAAAGACTTAGAAAATACTCATAAACATGATGAACGTGTAGACGTTGCTTGTATGGAGCTGAAAGAGAAGCATCACTAGGTCAAAAGAGATTGACAAAAAACCACATGAGGTAGAAAAGTGGATTCACGATACAGAAGCGGAAATTATCAGGATTGTAGCAGAACTTAACTGTCTTGCAGATGTTGTAAAAATTAGTGGATGTTTTATTGATCGTGAAATAACAACGTATCATTTATAAACATTCTTGATAGCACTAGAGCGAGTGAGCCTAGTCATGGTAAGAATAACAATGTAGTTAATTTTAAATTATACATAAAAATACAATTGTAATATATATATATATATATATATATATATATATATATATATATATATATATATATATATTAAAGCAGTTTAAAACTTTTCTTGTTTAACAATTAATACAAATTAAACATGCGTGGACGCAATGTTATTAATTAATTTAAACAATAATCCAATATTTGAAAAACCATCATATTTGCATTCCTTGCAAAAACAAGTTAGAAAACTTGGTAAGCAAGTTAGGGTTCAAGGTTATGACAAAACAAGTTAGGAAGCTTGCTAGAAAAGTTAGGGTTGTAAACTCTAGTTTCTAATTTTAGGTTCATGGTTATGACAAAAGCCATAGAAATTTCGCAAAAGGCACCTATCAAAACCCTAAAATCGAAAAACATATCATGCAAATTTTTTTTACACAAATCAAATTAGATCTAATAGTGCAAATAATTATGAACTAAGACTCTGATACCACTGAAAGGTTTTGAACACACTAACATAATCATATGACAGCGGAAGCAAATTAAGATACTAGTCAAATGTTCAACTAAAACCTATAATGATAATATGTTCATACTATTATTTGAAACTACAAGAAAGATATAGAACATACCTCTTTATTTGCCAAAGATCTCCTTGCTTGTGATATTATTTTTGCCAATTTGATTGGATGTAAATGATCCAAACCAGAATCCCTCTAATGAAATCACACTTAAGAACACCAAAGAGCAATTATGACAACACCCCTTTGAAGCTGGAAGACAAAAACCAAAACCCTAATTTGGGTTTGGTTGGTTTTGCCAAAGAGGGAGGGTGACAACACTTTGAGGAGGGTGAGGGGGGGGGGGGGGTAACTCCCTTTTTATAGGCAATTAGTAGCTTGGTGCCAAAGCTACACTCTTTTTCTATTTTCGCACATGGACTATTACAATTAATTAAACTCTTTTAATTATTTGGCATCAAGTCCTTGGAATTAATTAATTCTTATTAATTCCAAAATAGCTTCTAATTAATTTATCATAAGATGACAATTTGATAAACTAATTTCTCCCAATTTCTTTTTGTCATTTAATTGCTTAACTGGATCTTAAGGACAACTCAAAGGACCCTGCTATTATTAGAAATAATACCAATTTTTATGACGTTGGACACTATTTCCAACACTAAATGCACTCAATTTTATTAAATATTGTCTAGACAGAGATATCCTCGTAACGAGGTAAGGACTCTACTGGGATGGTACCTACCGTACTGAAGTTGATGTAAGGGATAAAGATACCTTAGTGAGTTAATATGTTCCTATTACTTTGGTAAGGATCGAGAAGGGGAAAACCATAAGGTTTTTTTACTAGGTCTTTGACCTAAAGACTGCATTTTTACATGGAGAATGATCCGGTCAAACTAGTAAGGATCACAATTTTTTTTTTTGAGTTGTGATCATACATTGTGTTATAGTTTCTTTGGATAAAGTCTGAGATTTATGAAAGTTTAACAAATATTTTATTATATTGGATAAAGGACATAAAATTTAAGGAAGTTGTATGGTATCATACTTAACTATGGTTGTGATGTGAATTCTAATCCCAAATTTTATACTTTACTTTTGGATTTATATGGCTTTTGTTAAATCTATTTTTAATACTTAACAATATGTCATGCAACTTATTCCAACCATAGTTTATAAATGTTTGTAAAGGAATGTGGTGTTACAAATCACGATCTCTAGCTCCTTGTCTCTCCACCTACGAGTCTCGTTGCTTACCCTGTCATAGACTGAGGCGATTTCACGTCCAATATGGGACAACTAAAAATTTATCATACGTAAGATAAAGATTTATGCAAGGGCAAAATGGTCCAAGAATGTGAAATTATAGAAAGGTTATTGTTAAGACCTTTATTTAAGTCATGATATGATGATTATTTCAATTAGAGTTTATTCTTAAAGACCCAAAGCCAAAAGGGGGAATAAAGGACCAAAAGTGAAATTTTTATTGAATAATATTTATAAATTGATATCTCAAATCTGAAAGGAATTGAGAAAAGTCTTCAAAGAGACTTTGGTAATATTTGAGATAACAAAAATATAGGAAAAAGATTCAGGTCATTTGGAGTCATAACGAAGAAGTTATGAAGGTTTCAAAATGGCCAAAAAAGTGACAAAAATGATCAACTGGTCATATTCAAGGGTCGGTAACGCAAATTATAGGAATAATTAGACTTAAGTCAGTAAGAAGATGTTGTAAAGCTTGTTCTCACCTTTCTAAAGACATAAAGTTTGTAAATTATGGATGTCATATGTAGAAGCTATGACTAAAGGAAAATCAAGAAAAATCTTAAACATCAGTTAGAAATTTTTTCTAAGGCAAGCATTTAAGGGCATTGTTGTATTTGGTACCAAATTAAACCAGGAGCCGGATTTAGTACTCCAATGTGAACGTTTTCTCTTCTGGTATACACTTCTCGACTGATTAAATCTCTCGGCTGATCTCGACTGAATAAACCCAAACACGCACACAAGAAAAAGAAATACGCACAAAATCGGGAAATACGAATGAGTTTGGAGGCAATACGCACCACATACAAAATCGATTTCATGTGTGTTCACCAAATCGAATTCAGAAGTAAGTAAAGAGTACAATATCGAAAATGAGAGAGAGATCGTGAAAGAGAAAATAGAAATTGGAGGTATTGGTCAGGTTTTTGAGGAGACAATCTCATTCAGCCCTAGAACTTCTAATCTCTTGTTGCATATCAGATTCAAGGTATAATCTTGGAGCTTGAACTAAATCCATGAAAGTGATAGAAATCATTTATGCATGTCAATTTTGGGCTATGCTTTCCTGAAATATGTTATTGTGATAATACATAATCATTAAGGATTAATATTACGGTTTATATCTTTGAACAATTGGTCATGTTGAATATTAAAAGATTAAATTTTTGGAATACCCGGATACATGTTGCTGTGGTATTGAACTCATGGAACAAATTGTTAGTTTTGAGTAAAATCAATGGAGAAACAATGGGCATTTTGTAGTTCTTGAACTTTGGATAGTAAAATGTGTAAACCTTGAAAGGGACGCTTGAAGTTGGTTGATAGTTTTCATAACTTCGGATTATTAAAATTTTTTTTTGGCTTAGTTTATATAAAGTGAAATTTATGGGTGGATAATCAAGAGCTTATGAATTACTAATTTGAAAACGGGACAAAAACTTGATTTTTGGTCTTATTAGTCGAATGTTGAGATCGGCTTGGAATTGGGAATTCCATCATTTGATATTAAAAGAATAATGAAATCGAACTTTTTGCTAGTATATGCTTATGCATAAGCGAAAGTTGAACCAAAGCTAGCTAAGAAAAAAGTGATAGAAATATTAAAGACTATTATGACTAAAATAGTCGAGTTGAAACTAAAAGTTTCTATTTTTGTCTAAATGGAGACACATGAATATATAAATGAATTGTAATGGAACTTATGAAGTACTAGAAATATTTTTGGGGTTATGTAGATTGAAAATAATATGTTTTTGACGGTTTCTATTTTTAGAAACTTTATCGATTAAAATTCGTCAAAATGCCGCAAATGAGAAAATGAAGGATGCCTTGACATCTAGGCATTGAAGTGAACTTATAGAAGTGTAAATAATGTAGTGTTGCTAGAATAACATTTTAGAACTCTGAAATACCATTTTTGGTCAAAATGGGACAAAAGGGTAAAATCGTCCAAATTGGTATTATACTTTAAGAATCACACTTGGACATTGGAATGGAACTAGACGATGACTAGAAATAGTTCATGAATGATTAGACAATTACTATATGTTTAGTTGTCTAATAAGTTCTAATCTTCTATTAAATTAATAGAGATTGAAGGACGCTTGGAAGCAACGAATGAATAGAGTTATAAGGATTAGTGTAGCTAGACGTACCTAGCTACTAAGGTGAGTACATGTGGCTTTTTCCCACTATGGGGTACATGGTAAATTGTTGACAATCTTTTACGTGACTTTTGAATATTAAATGATATGAAAATCGTTCTACGTATGTTACGTTAATCAAAGTTTTATACGATGATTTTGAAAGAAAGTTTTGGCACCAAGCCTGCAATGGTTATGAAAATATGTTCTGGAATTTAGCCTACTCTGTTATTGAAAGATTGTTTTGGTTTCAAGCCTACTATGCTTATGAAAGAATATTTTTGGTAGTAAGTCTACAATGTGTTCATGTTATGAATCTGTTTCAAAAGAACAATGACTATATGAGTTATATGATTTGATTCTTATATAAGTTTATGAAAGATTCAAATTGTTAATGTTTATCTTATTGCGCATGCACCTCATGGCATTTGTGATTTCTTATACAACAGAAAAGTAGTGTTTTTATGCATGCATAAATAGTGATTGCATGAGTCAGCTAGGTCCGGACACGTCCCCGTAACGGGACAATACTCTACTGGGATGGTACCTCCTGTCACAAAGTAGAAGTCTTCTAGACGTCATTATAGGATGATTTGTTTCCTATTTTGGCCAGCTTTAGTCTTTATAGACCTCTAGACGCGGTATATATAACCGCCAGCTATTGTCATGATTGTGACATGGTCTTTTAAACCTAAGACGCGGGTAGGAAAACTCGCTAGCTTTGCATTGGTATGCGAAACATGCATTGCATATGCATCTATTTTGTATTAATCGTGTTGAACTGAATATATAGTTTAAGTTTCAAATAATTCTATGAGCTGGTTTCGCAAAGAATTTTGGATGTAAATGTCATTTATATGATAGATTGTAAAGAGTTTTTGAAAAAGTAGAGGTCATTCATATGACTTATTTTGCAAATGATTTTGAAAGGAAATGTGTCAAATATATGATACTGGTTATAAAATCTTTTCAATAATGTTTTGAGTCTAAAACCCATGTAGCTTACGAGACAAGTTTGTCTTACGTTGTTTATTTTAATGTCATGTATCTCAGGAATCGATGACCTAGCATTGGATAGAATGATGGAAGGACTTAGAAGTCACATAGAAGTTCATTGATAGAAATAACGATTGGGGATAATTACCTCCCTAGTTGTTGGGACGTGTATGCAGGTAATTGTCTTTGCTTGCTATGGTTTATTTTGGTATGATGTTGTAACTCCCGTAGTTCTACAGACATTTTGACAACTTAATTGTTTTTGTTGGGACCAAGATTTTTAAAATATGACTTTATGTCATGATTGAAACAAAGTTTTTGAAATATGAGATTTTTCAACATTAAGTTCTTATAAAATATTACACCAATTAAGGTGTATGAAAATCGGGGTGTTACACAATAAACGGTCCAATATAGGCTACTGCATATTCCTTGGATACAACCTTGTTTCTTGGTCATCGAAATGCCAATGTGTCATTTCTCGATCTAATATTGAGGCCGAATGGCGGGGGTGGCCAATGCAGTTGTGAAGACGTTGTGGGTACGTAATATTCTTTCTGAACTCTATTACCTGCCTACGAATACAACCATTATTTATTGTCACAACAACATTGTCATTTACACGTCATCTAATCCTGTTCAATATCAACGCACCAAACACATCAAAATCGACATTCATTTTATTCAGGATCATGTTGCTACAGGAATGGTTTGCATTTTACATGTACCATCCTCTTCTGAATACACAAACATGCGTAGGAAGGGTCTACCATCTACTCGTTTTATGAGTTCAAATTCAGCTTGAATGTGACAATTGTAAAATTTGGTCAACGAAAGTCAACTGTAGTCAAACGAAGCGTACGTGAAACCATATATTGAAAAGTAATTTTCCATGATATTACGATGTATTATTAGATATTATAATACTACGTACGCTAAATCAAAACAATTATCGATTAAACGTCGAAAATACGGACAGTAAACTACTATAGCGTAAAAATTCGATAATCGTACAATTATTATTTTGAGAATAATAATATTCATAAAACGATCTACTCGTAAATACGAACCTGTGGATATATAGAACGTCGAAAACGGAGTTCGTATGTGAAAGTTACAACAATTAAATCGTTGTGAACGGATAAATGTACACAGGGTTTGGACTCAAAATACAAAATGTGGTGCCTTAAACATCAAAGATGGAATAAAAAATCATATATTATGAAGCGTAATCACGTCTAGTATTTAATTTCAAAGCCAAACATAATTTTCGGTAAAATGCCGAAAATCGCGTAATCGGAAGAATACTGCGCTTAAACGCGTATTTCATTGTCTAACGAGCTATGACTCAATCTAAATAAATGTTTAGCAATGTTTTTATACATAATATTTCTTTATAAGATCATTTCTCCAAAAATATATATAAATGCGTCAAACATTGAACTTATTTTATAAAAAGAGTCAATTTTATAAACAAATGACATAAATAAACAAGAAAATGATAATAATATATATTTATAACCCTCCAAAACGTCAGCCATTATTCATCTCATCACCATCATCATTTTTACTCCCATGCTTCTAGACATTAGTTTATGATTCCAAGCTTATTAATAAAAAAATGTGGTGCACCATACCTCTCAAATCCTTTAAATTCATGCTACATCCTCACTTGAACAAAAAGACCTTCCAACTTCTTTCCTCTCTCTCTAAACTCGGCTCATTCCACCACCACTCCACCACCCTCCACCACCTTGCACCACCGCCGACCACCACCTTCCACCACCACCGTTCTTCGTTTTCGAGCGTTTTTCAAATCTTTTTGGTAAGTTAGTTTCCTTTAGTGATTTTAAACATTATTACACCACTTTTATCTCATTTACACACTAACATCTACGTAAAACTATTGGGTAATAGTTTTGTCCAAGGGTCCTTCGAGCTACGAAGCCTAGATCTTGCTTTCTACCGTAAATCCCGCAAGATCAATCTTGTTTTTAAGTAAAGCACTTTTCAAGGGTGAGTTCATACCCCTTATTTTCATCTTTTCTAAATATTTTGGGGAAGAATACAAGTTCACATGTCAAAATAATGATTTACACAAGATTATATGTGTTTATATGCTATAAATAACGATTTACACAAGTTTATAAAACTAATAGTTGTGTAAAAACGTTTTTGACATGAAATATGGTTAGATCTATGTATTATAAACATTGTGACATATTATGTTTGTGTAAAAATTACAAAACTATAAATAAAGTGTGTAAAAATACTAGATCTTTGATATAAACGTCATAAAAACGAAAACTAGTAAAAACTACGTTTTGTAACCGGAAACACTATTCTCTAACAAAAATGGTTATAACCAATTTTTGTGGGAAATATCTTAAAAGATGTTATTTATAATCATCTAAATAAGTTATTTCGTTATTGTTCGTAAAAATATGATTATTACAACGGTATACTAAAAATAGACTATTATAGAAATAGTATGTTTTTGTGACCGAAAATACGACTTTTCTAGTGATTTATAAAAAGCACGTCAATTTGACGTGATAACGACTATTTTGACTTATAACTTCGTAATAAACTTGGGAAATGATATTTTTAAAAGAAAGTTGGTATTTTAAACAAAAATGACTATATTCAAAATAATGTGTATGAAAAATGATCATTTGGAAAGATTACCATCATTTTGACAAAATTACAAGATTTAAAATGTTGTCATCACTTATGTAAGATGACTAAAACAAATTTCTTGCCATGAGATGTTGATAAACTTTAAATCTATCTTATTAGTATATTTAGTGCCTTAGATGTAAGAAATTATACTTTTCAACTCATTGATATCTTTTAGGCTTAAATACGTTAACACAACGAAAACATTTATATAAATTATAATGGGTATAATTTATGGAACGAACGACAAAGATACGACAGAAATACTAAAGATAATTATATAAATATATAATTATTACATACTATAATTATCATAGACAATTTGATAATTACAAACGTAAATGAGTTTTCAGTATATTTACATACTATAATTATCATGGACATTTTGATAATTACGAATACAAAGGAGTTTTCACTACATTTACAAGCAAGATTTTACACTATAATTATCATGAGTATATTTTGATAATTACAAATACAAAAGGGTTTTCATTTCAGTACGAACTAGGATAAAACATCACGTTGGGTGGTTATGTGAGACATTTCTTCACAGTACTGAAAGATGTACGCACTAAGTCCTGGATTATAACCTTAATCATTCATGAGCGAGATAGTTGTGTATAGATCTATACGGGACTGACAATCCCGCACCTAAGCTGCTAGCTACAGCTAGACCGGCAGGTCTGGGGTGACAAATGTCTTAACATTACGACGCCCGAAGTATGTCGTGGCAGGCCTACATACTAGTCACAGCAAAGTTATAATAACTCACATGAACGACAACGAATATCCTTAGTTTGGGGAAAAACGTCTTCAAATGGTTTTATATAAATATAAAACTACATGTTGCTCTACACAAAATATAAGTATGGTTTTTTTACTTATACATACAGGTTTTATGAGATTAAAACCACATTTTATCAAGATACAAATATAAATACGGTTTTACTTATACATACGAGTTTTATGGTATTAAAACTATATTCTAACAAGTTACAAATATAAGTACGGTTTTACTTATACATACGAGTTTTATGGTATTAAAACTACATTCTAACAAGTTACAAATATAAGTATGGTTTTACTTATACATGCAAGTTTTATGGAAATTAAAACTACATTTAGCTTACGAATAAACATGTGTTTACATGGTTTCGTACAAGAATAAGACTATGTAATACTATTTTCAAGTATAGAAACACGTATACATTTTCGGTCTTTGAGTTTTAAGACTACGACTCACTTATATGAAAATATTGGATTTTCTGGTTTCAAACACTATCTCTTTACAAGAAAAAAATGGACTATGGATTTTCTCAATACAAAAATCTTATGAACTCACCAACGTAATGTTGACATTCTTTCAAATTACTTGTATTCTCAGGTAACAATTTGTCAGGTCCGACTAACCTTTTAGAATGGGACGTGAAGATGTCTCTTTTACTTATTTCATTATCATACTGTAAATGGGTTGAAACAATACCGTTTGAACAATGTAACTTTACAATTATAATGTATGATGGTTGTTATCTACTTATGTTTCAATGTATGCAATGGTTGTGATGCTATGTCCCGTTCCGCCCTCAGACGATTCCGCCATCGTGGTTTGGGGGTGTGACATTGAACATCCGAAAGTCTCCTTCCAATTGAAGTGCGGGGGACGTTGTACTATATGTATTTGTATACTAGACTAGCCCATTTGTATAACCTTGTTTTTAGTGGGCCTACGGTCCATTATATCTTGTTTATATTCTGTGTAGGGGAAATTTCGGAAAAACCACTGCATTTTCGTCAATTTATCAGAAAAACCACTGCTTTATTTTTTCCAGAAAAACTACTGTTATTTTAAAAAATTTTCTGAAAAACCACTGATTTATTTTTGTTTTCAGAAAACCACAACTATTTACAAAAAATTTCAGAAAAACCACTTATAACAATTTTTTTTTTCAAAAAACATCCTTTTTATGAATACTTTTTAATAAAATACTACATACCTTCTATCTATAAAATAGTGTTTGTTAACTACTAAGGGTAATAATGGTTCAATTTTTTTTTTAGTAAAACTAAAATCGAACCAAAAATTTTCGTTTTTACCTTCGGAAATACTACGAGACCAATAATACTTATTACTTTACCTATATATAAGAAACCAATGGAAATAATATACAAAATACCTACATACACGCATGAATGTGCTTACAATTGTGGTTTTTTTGCACATCCTTATCAACCCATTTGTATAACCTTGTTTGTAGTGGGCCTAAGGTCCATTATATCCTGTTTATATTCTATGTAGTGGAAATTTCGGAAAAACCACTGTATTTTCGTCAATTTATCAGAAAAACCACTGCATTTTCGTCAATTTTATCAGAAAAAACACTGCTTTATATTTTTTTTCTAGAAAAAAAACGGTTATTTTTAAATTTTTTCAGAAAAACCACTGATTTATTTCTGTTTTCAGAAAACCACTCCTATTTATAAAAATGTTCCGTAAAAACCACTTATAACAAAAAAATCCATGTTGTACTATACGTATTTGTATACTAGAGTAGCCCATTTGTATAACCTTGTTTGTAGTAGGCCTACAGTCCATTATATCTAATTTATATTCTGTGTAGGGGAAATTTCGGAAAAACCACTTCATTTGTATTATATGTATTTGTATACTAGACTAGCCCATTTGTATAACCTTGTTTATAGTGGGCCTGCGGTCCATTATATCTTGTTTATATTCTATATAGGGGAAATTTCGGAAAAACCACTGCATTTTCGTTAATTTATCAGAAAAACCACTGCTTTTATTTTTTTTTCTATGAAAGCCATTGTTATTTTTAAATTTTTTTCTCAAAAATCACTAATTTATTTTTGTTTTCAGAAAACCACTGCTATTTATAAAAAATTTCAGAAAAACCACTTATAACAAAAAAAAAAAATCAAAAAACATCCTTTTTATGAATACTTTTTTTTAAAAATATACTATGTAACTTCTATCTATAAAACAGTGTTTGTTAACTACTAAGGGTAATAATGGTTCAATTTTTTTTACTAAAACTAAAACCAAACCGAAAATTTTCGTTTTTACCTTCGGAAATACTACGAGACCAAGATACTTATTACTTTACTTATATATAAAAAACTAATGAAAATAATATACAAAATACCTACATACACGTATGCATGTGCTTACAATTATGGCTTTTTTGCACATCCTTATTAACCACCAAATACATATATTCTTCAAGCATAATCATAAAGAAAACAAAAAATGGACTTTATGATTGATAAGGATATGCAAAAAAAAAACCAAAATAGTAAACCCCTCCCCCCAAGCTGAAAATTTGAAGTCCAAAAACCAAAATATTTTGAAAAAACAACGGTTTGGTTTTTGGATTTTAGAAAAACCAATTTTTTTCGATTAAGTTTTGTTTATTATATCTAATTAAAGAAATAAATATGTATTGGTATCGTAGTATTTCTGAAGGTAAAAATGAAAATTTTCATTTGGGTTTTAGTTTTAGAAAAAAAAATCTACCAATTATTACACTTAGTGGTTAACAAACACTATCTCATGAACAAAAGTTACGTGGTATTTTGAAAAAAAAAAGTATTCATAAAAAGGATGTTTTTTGAAAAGTTTTTGGATTTTAGAAAAACCAACTTTTTTTTATTCAATTTTGTTTATTATATCTAATTAAAGTAATAAATATGTATTGGTATCATAGTATTATGAAGTAAAAACGAAAATTTTCAGTTGGGTTTTAGTTTTAGTAAAAAAAAATCTTACAGTTATTACCCTTAGTGGTTAACAAACACTATCTTATGAATAGAAGTTACGTAGTATTTTGAAAAAAAAAATTCATAAAAATGATGTTTTTTGAAAAGTTTTTTTGTTCTAAGTGATTTTTTCTAAAAAAATTTATAATCAGCAGTGGTTTTTCTGAAATTTTTTATAAACAGTAGTGATTTTTCTGAAAACAAAAATAAAACAGTGATTTTTCAGAAAAAATTAAAAATAACAGTGTTTTTTTAAAAAAAAAAACAATGAATTTTCTGATAAATTAACAAAAATGTAGTGGTTTTTTTTGAGATTTCTGGTTCTGTGTACATCTATCATTTACATTTAATGGAAAAATAAGTAAAATAACGTAAGGAGCAAAGGAACATATGACATGTATAGAAGGCATTATGCTTTTTGTAGACTTGTTAAAAGGAACCCATTATTATGTGGGTAAACTGGATAATGCCTTGTTCTATTATCACTGAAGAAAAAAGTTATATTATTTGGGCATCATGTATTTACACTTAGCATTAATAATAAATTAAGAATGTTCTTTGCCTCTTAGCACTAGTAATCTCTCTTTAAATGTTTTACTTTCTTCTGCTTTGTACTCCCTTTTGACTTTTAACGTGCTTTATTCCTCTGGTCTCCTGTAGTATTTACTATTATAAATTGGTCAACTTTAAAATCCATTCTTTACATTGTCTAAGCTTATCCATCTTCCTGTTCATCCTTTTTGGTTGTAAATTTTATGTAACATTTTCGTAGCCCCATGAACGCACGTTAACAAAGGCATTCTGAATGTGCTTTTAGACTTTGGCAATAGCCTGTGTTGGATGTCTAGATCATGGTTTATTTTTATATTTCCAAAAAGGGTTGACTCTAGCCACAGATATTCTTACGCAACAAATGATGGTCAATATTTATCTATGCCATGTGGACTTGGTTAAGTGGTTGAAACTTGCTCCTCGTAGTTTTAAAACCGAGTTTTTCCTTTCATCCAGTGTGGTGATTAGGTCACGGGTTAACCGGCTCAACCGATGAGTCAACCCGATATTTACAATTTTCATACATTTTTATATTTTTAAGCAAAATTATATATTTATAAAATATATACAATGTAATTTTACATTTTTAGTATCAAAAAATATATTTTGTCAACTTTCTATAATACTACTAAATTTAATCGGTCCGTTGAGTTTGAAGGTCCTGTACGAATAGTAAAAAATGGACCCTAAATAAGTAAATATATTTTCTTTTGGCGATGAAGGCACCAATGACAGAATTTTACGAGGTATTAGTGATGGATTTATGTCACTAATCCGTCGAAACTGGTTTTTAGTGGCGGATGATGAATTTCTCTGTCACTAATATACTAATGTAATTCTTTTCAGGCCCCCAAGACGACACAGACCCTGTGTGGTCGCACAACTCACACCCCCTTAGGGCCGATCCTGAATTAATGAACCAATGATGGACTAATTCAAAAGTTTGAGCATTGTATTATTTAACAAAGTCAAACTCTAATTTTTTATTTCAACCGTCGGATCAACCCGGTTCAGGTCAGCGGTCCAACCGGTTTTTACAGAAAACCGGCCGGTTCAATCCGAGTCGGAAATTAGCAAAAATCCGGTCATAATTAAACCGTTCTCTTCATCAGGTCAGGTTCTAACCGGTTCGACTGGCCCATTAACCCGAGTTTTAAAACATCGGCTTAGGTTTATCATATACTTAGGTCTTGGGTTCAGCATAAAACAGAAAGCAACAAGCCTAAGCAAAAAATGAACATGTTAGAAGCAATACTCATTTGGATTAACGACCTAGTGTTTTTGGGTCTGCAATTCTAGATAGTTTATACGAATATGTAACACCAAAATTTCAACAAAAAATCAATGATTCTTTATTTTTTACGTAACCTTATATATATTTGGGTCATCTACTCGATATCTCACTTAAAACCGGTGATTAGGACCTAATGGAATTGGACCAACTTCTCCATTTTTATACTCGAAACGCCTATATTTTATATTCGAAATACATATAAAAAATAATTAAAAGTATACCTCCATAAGCGTCTCGTATATTTCAAGCCAAATATGATAAAAAGAGATTCGAAACTAAATTTTTGGAACTGAAAACGAAATGATTATAAATTACATACAAATATTGGAGTTGAATTGTCGGCCGATTCTATTAATTAAAGAAGAAAATTACAAACACGAACTCTCTAAAATATTTATCTCACTAGAAATGTTCTCGCTAAAAATTCTTCAAGGAGTTATCAGAAAGCCATATAATTAACTCTTATCAATTCTATTTATAGCGGCAGAGTCTTCTTTAAATCTTTACATGTTATCAAAAAGCCACATCACCAGTCAAATATTTCATGCCCACACAATACCCTAATAATTACAAAAGAATATATACTTTCTAAGAAAACAATGAAAAAAAGTATATATTTTAGATTTTATTGATAATCGAGTATCCGAAAGTTTGAAAAATCACAATGCAAATCATTGTCCAAATTTTTTGATGTCTAGATTTTTTGGTATCTTAAATTCCAGATATTCCGAATTAGATTTTTAGATTCGAATATTTTTGAATACCAAGAATTTATGAAATTTGGGTTTGGCTCGAATGCAAATTAGGCATGGCTTCCCTCTCTATTGTTGGAATCCTAAGTCACATTGGATCCATACAATCAAAATTATTATGTAATAGCAAGTGGCTATTACTTTCTAATTATTATAGTAGGCAAGTGGTATTCTATTTGTGATATATATTGAGTGTATTACCGAGAGGGTAAGATACCAATACACAGTGAGTGTGCAATACACAGTGAGTGTGAGATTGTGAACTGGTTTTTGAGTTTATATTTCCAGTTATATTCAAAGAGGTATTTTGATATATTTGTGTGTTTTATACAATTGTGATCAAGATCTATATATCTCGTGTATTTTTAAACCGTATTATGAAATAAATAAAAAATGTGTCTAGTTCACCTGTTTGCATAGCATAATTTGCCTGATTATGTGAACCATGCAATTCGCGTGTTCTTTTATTTTTCTTTGCATCTAATATCTATATACATAGCATGATTACCTTGATTGTACACCTAACAACTAATTTTCTCACCTCAAGCAAACAACCCATACATCTATTCTTTGCGGGTCTTGAGGCTTTTATTACTCTCTATACTAAATAAGAGAATCAACATCAATAACCTTTTAGTTAAAAATGTTAGAGATACTTAGCCCACTAAGCGAAGAGTATATGAGGGGCTTGGATTGTTGGAGTAGAGAATATTTCAATACAAGTGGGAACTCCAAGCAAACTTTCTTAAGGTTCCTAGATTTTTAGAAGCGAAGTGGTTGCCTGTACCCACTTGGTTGAGAATTAGTAGTCACATGTACTTTATTAAGTACTGCACTTTCCACATTCCCTTCCAAATTATTATTGTAGTAGTTGTATCACGTCATTAAATAAAAATGATACGCCGAGAAATTACTTCGTATGGGCATTTGGAAATGTCATTTTGGAAATGTTTATGGGTCAAATTCTGTTATATTGGTAGTGCAGGGGTGTATGTTGTAATTGGGCATAGTTTAACATCCGCAAAAGAAAAGAATAATGGCTGTACTGTAACGAATTTTCCCTGCTGTCAACCATAATTAAACTGCCCAACTGCCTTGCTGAAGTGCTGTTTGAAAACTAATATAGCCGTACAGTTTCGAATTTTCCGGCTGTCAACCATAATTAATTACCCCTGGGTGTTTTGCTTACTGCACATGCCGATTAAATTATGGAATCGTTACACTTTCATGTTTCACCTCTCAGTGGGTTATATTCTTATAACTTCATGTTGTAACACAATATTCAATAGTCTTTTTACCAATGAAAGTGAAACCTGAAGAACTTCAAAAGGATGATGTATAAAAGGCTATCTCAAGCATGTAAACACTCTTTAATAAATCATTCAATTATAAAAATATCAACAACAATAACATCCAACATTTACTTGTGTTTTATTTACACCGAATGCCTAGAAAAGAGATAAAAATGACTCTAAATAAATCTGGTTCATGGTAAAAACATAATAACGAGAACTTTTGGGTTATATATTGAAAAAGAAACATAGCATAATTGGTTAACTTTTCGAAATCTTTTACAGGTTCACCATTTAGATGCATTATCCAACATAACAGCGTATGAAAGGCCAACGTTAATTTTAAAAAGTATCCCATCAGCATTTGATCTTCCTGCTTGTATTAAGGCGGTCCAGTGTGGTGAGAGGGAAAACCGGGGGAAACACAGCATAATTGATCTTCCTGCTTCAATGGTATCCAATAAATCTTCTAAAAAAATCGAAAGCCTGCAAACTAAATCGTCGCTGCAACCCTATATCCCGCAAATGAAACGTCCCATTTTCCGTCACCACAATTCCATTATCCGCCGATACCATCTACGTTTTACCCTCAATCCTCCATTAACCCGTTTTTTGGTACGCCTAACACCGTTTTCACCGAACCACAACCCGAGCCCATCGACGAATCCGATTCCGATTCAAGTGTCGAGGCCGTGCCCGAGACACATGTTGAATCCGACTCCCATGATGCCCCGCTCCAACGTAAAAATTCTAAAAAATTGGGGAAGAAAACCGGTCCCATGGCTCCTTTACCTTGGACCCTCGAAGAAGAAGTCACTTTAGTACGGACGTGGGTCGATGTTTCGGAGAATGCCGAGGCCGGAAACACCCATTTTAAATATCATTTTTTGGAAACTATTAAAACTTTGTTTCCTAAAAATTTAGGGCGTGAACTGTATCGATCGAAGGATACAATAACTACAAAATTTAGACGTAAACAAAGTGGCGACGAAATTCAATGGGTTGTACAAAATTTTCATAGATCAACAAGAAAGCGGTGAAAGCAACAAAGACATACTCAAAAAAGCACTTAGGTTAATCGTTCGGAGAACAAAGAAAAATCGTTTAAATTTATGGGGTTTTGAGAAGTTATTCGAGCATACCCGAGATGGAAGGGGGTCCCGGAAGTGACACATGGATCAAAACGATCCAAAACATCGGAGACCCATTACACGACGTCTTCCAATGCATATGTTGGTTTTGACATTAATCAAGTAATGGACGAGTTTGAAAGGCTCATGAGACACGATCTAGCAAAAGTGAAAGGAAAAATGACGTCTTCAAGCTCGATTAATGATGAGCGTCTGGATGACATGAACGAAAATTTTGATAAAATGTATTCGACTATTTCGTCTCATGTGAATTCCAATAACAGGCATTGAAGAAGGAGAAAGTCCGAGAGGACAAACAACGAGCGGTCGACATGTATCTTTTGATGCAACCGACGAGTCATCTCTCCAGACGGGCTCTCGAGATGGCCTTGAAGCTCAAAGAGGATATTATCAAAAAATATGAATATTAGTGTTTTAGTTTTTTCAATTTTAGTTTTAAGTTAGTTTTTATGTTTAATTTATTTTTATTTTAATTATTAAGTTATTTGTATGTTTTATAATTTTTAAAAATATTAGTATTAATGAAAATTTAAATTTAAATTAATTCTTTTTGTTTTTTAAATTAATTATTTTTTAATTTAAAAAGTAACGGGAAGTACAAGGTAGTGACGGGTGGTCATTTCCAGGGATGACGGGAGGAGTGAATGTTGCTGATTGAATGCTGATGTGATAGAAAAAATGAGAGAGAGTAAGAGCATATGCCCCCTAACCTAAGGGTTATTGCAAATGAAGTTTAATTTCTTGGAAATTAACTGAAAATGGACTAGAACTAAAAGTTCATGTTTTGACAAAGTTTTAACTTGAATTTTTCCTTCATGCCATCTTATACATAGAATATTGTTGATATTAATGTTAACATGTAGTTTTTAATGGGAAATTTGGTACAAAGCCCTCATATTTATTTATTTTTAATGTTTTATCCTATTTTTTTAAATCCTGAGGTTGCAAATGTTTTTTTTATTTTATATTTTTTTATATATGGCATTTATCGGTTACACTCTTTTAAGCTGGTTACCATTACCTCACTCTCTCTCATCCTCCTTTCTTTTTCTAAATTACACAAAGATGAGGAAAATGCATCATTTAATTAAACATTCACAATTCAATTCTGTAATGAATCTTTATTCTTCCATTGTTCATCTTTGATTCTCCGTTTCCCACTCTCTAGGGCTCTTAATCATAATCAGATGAAAACATCGCATCAATGCCAATTCATTGGTGGAGGAAAGAGACGCACATAGGTATTCATGTCGTGGTGAAGAATATTTAAATTGGCAAATGGGTATCTCAAAATTAAAAGATACAACGTCTGCTTTGCTTGCTTCATCTTCACCAACATCGATGTAGATGTTTTATCTTTATGCTTTGTCTTCCGAAGTAAAGGTTAGGTGAAATAAGTCAAACTCAAAGAGTGTCGATCTGGATGTGATGCAATTAAGGGCTGAGTAAAAATAAAAAACTATGGTGTACTTCAACTTCACCAAAACCGGACTGGATGTTTCTTTGTGTACTTTTTCTTTGCAAATAAAGGTTGGGTGTAAGGAGTCAAAACAAAAGGCCATTATTCTGGATGTGGTGAAAAGTCAAGGTCAAAACCTATGGTGTGCCTCATCTTTACATGCATTGATGTGGATGCTTTTTGTATTAACTCGATATGGATGCCTTTTGCATTGACTGGGTATGAGTATTATTCATCCCTCTTTCTAAATCACAAGGAATGTGTGTGCAGAGATTTCATTCTTGTGATGCATTCAAAGGATTGACCACTATAGGAAATGTGATTGATTATCGGAAAGTCACAAGGTATTCGATGAAATGCATGGTAGAGAGTTATATCATAGAATGTTACCTTTGCTGTGTAGGTATAAAGCCAGATGTTGGACAATGTATTGGAGGTTTGTAGGACGATGATACAATCTTCTAGCTTA
The DNA here is from genome assembly GCA_023525715.1 of Cichorium intybus. Lineage (NCBI taxonomy): Eukaryota > Viridiplantae > Streptophyta > Magnoliopsida > Asterales > Asteraceae > Cichorium > Cichorium intybus. Next base: position 3,309,088 of record CM042012.1, on the reverse strand, counting down.
AAACATGAAGCGGGAACGATAGTTGTGTATGTGAAAGACTCGAAGTGATTAATGTTAAATTTTAGATGGAAAATCATAGAATTGACCTGGATATGATCATAATTGCTACTGTCCTACTTTCTTGTAGATATCTTTTAGGTATATTTCTGAAAGAAAGATTCATTTATATGTACAAAGAAAGAGGCTTCTTTCTAATTTAACAATAGAGAATGCCTTCATCTACACATGTGCCAAATAAATATCTTTAATTAATGAAGCACATGGGATGTTTGATGAAATAGAGAGCCAAGATGTTGTGTTGTTGACTTGTATTGTTCGATTGTCTATTCTTCAAATTGAGGTCTAAAGAATATAAAATCATTACAAGGCTTGTACTTGTCTTGTATGGCCAGTTTGCTAGAATGCTCTGGGAGAAACAATGAAATAAAGCTTACAAGTTCACCAAGAAGATGAAAATGAAGCCAACGATAGAATTTGGAGTGCTTGTGCACATTACTTGACTTTTGTCTTGTATCAGCAGGTCACCTCTTGAATTAGATCCTATCATTAGATTCAAGATTAAATAAAAAATAACTCAAACAGAGCACTAATATAGCCAATTGTATTAAAAACATTTAGATGCAAGCTTTTGCCAAGAACTGGAGTTATGGAGCAAGATACTCCACTAGAATCAAAACTCATATAGAATATATTGAATAAAAAAGGGGGTTGGTAGCCACATTCCGGATCAAAATCCATCTTTAGCACCACCAGAGTATTTAACAGATGAGAATCGACCCAAATTAGTATCCATCTTCACCACCACCAGAGTGTTTGACAAGACGAAGTGTTTTCCTCATATTTATGTAATTCAGATTTGTAAAGAGAGAGAAAGAGAAGAGGATGAGTGTGTGTGTGTGTGTGTAGTATCTGGCTAAGAATGATATAACCTAATAAATGTATATTTAAAAAACCATTGCAAGCTTTTACATACAAAAATTTATGTTAGGGTAAAATCATCAAAAATATATAAATATGAGGGCTTTTGTGTCATTTTCTCTTTCTTTATTATATGATTGATATATATTTAACTAATACTAATTATTAAATTGTGTGTCAATCAAATGTCGAAATATAAAAAGATATGATGATATAGATATAATATTACAAATGTAAAAATTGAATAACCTTGGAATATTTGATAATGAGTAATGCGAATTACCTTGGAATCCTTGACAATCATCCATCCCTCAATTAGTCGATTTTTCATACAAATTTCATCATTTTTTCTCAGGTAAATTTCAAAATTATTCGTGTTGTTATTCACTTATTTTGTTTTTGTTCACGAGGGACCTTTGCTATGAATGGTTCTTATTGAAGAGTTTTACTCTGATTTTGGTTATTTAATTTGACAACAAGCATGTGGATTACTGTCCCAATAGATTAACGAATTAGTTCTTACGTTCATGAATTATGCTAAGAGCTTTAAGAATCATGACCTATATTAACGATTCGCCTGAAAATCACTATGAGTCATGATAAGATAAACATAATTGAACATAAGTGTTACTTAAAAACGAAATACAAACTTGTTATTGAAACAACAATTTACCTTCTATATTAGCGTTGCGATCCTAACAACGTGAAGTTGGTCCAACCAAATGAATCATAAATAGATAATGTCGAATCATAAATTAATGTTAGGGCAATATTAATATTTACAAGTAGAAAACATAACGTTGTTTTAGCTTTATTTATTAATAAAAACAAAATCTAGTTTATGATCTATTAATTTTTGTTGAGAAGAAAACAAACTTACCTACCACCAAGTGACATGTGGTGTCTACTTCAAACCAACAAGCATTGTGAGTAGATTATATATATATATATATATATATATATATATATATATATATATATATATATATATATATATATATATATATATATATATATAGTTAGATTATTTTAAAACCGGTAATTATTATGTGATTGTGTGGACCAATCAGAATTAAGGAAAAAGTTAGTTTTCGTAATTATAGGAGAAGTTACCGGATTTATAGGATTTCATTTATTTAAAATTAATTTATTTATATGTCAATTACTATTATACCCCTGTCCGGATTTAAAATGATTGGTCCATATTTAATTACAAGGTAACACAATATTTACCAAGATACATTTGATCCTAGTCCTATATATATATATATATATATATATATATATATATATATATATATATATATATATATATATATATATATAGACACACACACACACACACACAAGGTTATTGCCCGGGTGCTACCTGGATGCCTAATTAAAACAACTAAAATAATAAAAATAGATATTATTTATTAATAAAGTTGCAAAAGACTTTACGTTTAACAAATACCTGGTTGTAAAAACCAACCAATTACAACATTCTACTTTCAAGTTTTCTTCTTATTGTGGCATGGTGCTTTGAAAACTCCTATAAGGTAATTGAAAGTTTTTTCTTATGTGGTTTTAAAAAATTGTGAATGATAATCTTAAAAAATACGTCCTGTCATGCATCGTCCTTTAGTCATTCACATCCTCGGATGCCGGAACGACCCGTGATGCATCGTCCTTTTATCATGCAACAACTTCGTATTAATAGGCACGACCGATCATGCATCGTGTTGGCCCGGGGACCTGAAACAGTCCTAATCGGCATTGGCCTATCCCAATAACAATAAACTGCAAGAACGAATCATACGACTACACATAAACACATACAGTCGTAACAATAATCATACAATCATTCTCTTACTCCTTACCATATCGTACTACATACGCATGCAACTTCACACAGAGTATAGTGAGAAGACTCACCTGATCCTCCAAGCTAAACATCACTCCAAGCGCGTATCCTCAGATCCCGACAACACGATCCTCCTAATAAGGATAAACTTCACTTAGCAAATCCTAAAACCTAAACAGGATAACCCTCAAATACCAGTACCCGAATCTCTCAAGTTTAATGCAAATGCCAAATTGGTTAAAGTCAAAGTCAATGGTCAAAGGACAAAGTCAACGGTCAAAGTCAACATTGGGTCAACTGCACTTAGCTCTGCTATCCTATATGGATATCGTCACTAAGTGGAACCTGAAACACAACCAATTGACTGAGATAACATCACTATCTACAGAGATAACGACGCTATCTCCACTGTTCAGCCAAAACTTTCCAAAACTCTTAATCCACTAAGCTAAGGTCTAATACCTTCTAGGACCCTTGCAAACAGTCATTAGATTCATAAAAATGCAAACTTTCTCATCCAAACATGACCATGCATGCATATGGTCAAGATTTGGGTCCAAAAAGAGAACAACCCAAGCTAAAACACTCAAGGGAGCTTGGCTTACTCCCAAGATTAGTCCACAAGCTCCAAAAGAGACTCTAGAGACATAAAGATCCAACCTTGATCACTCAAATCCTTATATAACACAACCAAGGGACGAAAAACCGATCCAAAACCTTCGTAACTACAAGAACAACTCAACAAACACAAAAGGGAGAAACTTTACACAAAAAAAGTTTAGAAACAGAAGCTCTTGTTGACTCAAACTTGTAGTATACCTTCAATCACCACCATGCACCTTCCTATCTTCAAGAAATCTTCCAAAAATGACCAAAAGAGCCAAAAATCACCCAAGAAGGCTAAGAGAGGGTTTGAGACGTTTTTGGGAAACGAAGTGTGTCAAATAACGGCTACCTAAGGTTTTGTGCCCTTAAATACGGCTCGAAACTCGAAATGTAGGGCTTTGGTGCAAACAGCGACATATAGCGGCATTATCTCTTATGATAGCGTCACTATCTCTTCAACGTGCCATTCCACTAACTTAGTCAGAATAGCGTCGCTAACCTCCTTGATAGCGTCGCTAATACCATCAAAACTGCGTCGCTAATCTCCATAGCGTCGCTATGTCCTTTTCCAACTCTTCTCAAAACTTGATTCTTAAAAACCATACTTGGTCATTCCGGGAATATGGTCTTACAATATGATTTGGTCCATGTGTGTTTAAGGAAATAGACACACATATTCATAGTCATATCACATATCTAGTAAAAAATTCAGATTTGGTCCCTGTATGTTTTATTATATAAATAAAAGTACACTGCTATTAGATAAATACAAATAAAAATGCTAAATTAAGGAAAAAAGTTAAAGTGAACACATAAACTCCATTTAACACACTCTTATATAGATACACACACAAACACAAATACATATGCACACAACCATAAACATGTCTAATACAATATATTTTTTCATATTTGGTCCATGTATGTTTTTGATAGAAATAAAAGTATATTTATATTTAAAAAACAAAAGTAAAATGCTAAATTTTGGGAAAAATAAAAGTAAATTATGTGAAGGATGATTATTTTCTGTGTCAATAGATGTAAGAAAAAAAGATGGAGAAAATTTAAAATAATTCTTATATGACATCGTAAATACAATAGATAAAAAGAAAAGAAAATGACAAAAATAGCCTAATCCCTTAAACTTCTGCCTGAAATTAGCCAAATGTCCAAAATAGCCATGATTTCCAGTTTACCTTCATTTTTCAATTTACCTTCATTTTCCAGTTTACCTTCATTTTTCAGTTTGCAAACGTACGAAATCCTCTCAACCGTTCTTTGAAAATACCCGTCAATTTTTCTCTTTTGTATAGATTAATTGTGTTTTAATTTATGCGTTGTAGTTGTTAGGTGTTGAAAATAGACGTAGGCTGGAATTTTTTTTGTTTGACATATTTTGTAGAGATTTTCGCTGATGACATTGGCCACAGGCGAAATTATAGGTGCTCAATGCACAATCTGTGCATTGGGCACTTGTACTTTCGCAGGTGGCCTATGTCACATGTGATTATTTTTAAATTTCGTTTTTTGTAAATATTATTTAACCGATATTTAATTATTTATATAAAGTGGTTTTGATTGCCAAAAGGTGACACTTGACTACGAAAAGGTTATCGACAAGTTGGCTGAAAAAACTTGACATTTGACTGCAAAAAGGTGACATTTGACTGTGAAAAGGTGGAAAACATGATATAATAGGAAAAACTTATCAGAAATTATAAACATATTTTCAGAGTTAAAATGAAGTTTTAGAAAAAGTCAATTTAGAAAATAAGTTCATCAGACAAGTTAGACCGTTTGTTAAAAATTACAGTTTGCAGTTTTCGAAAATCGATAACTTACATAGATTTATTGAACTTGGTAAAAAGAAAGGCACGTATGGTAGATAGATCAGACATTACTATGTCTTTTCAACATTGAGAGATGTTTTATGTCATTAACGTTGTCAATGATGGTGATGTTTTCTACATGGTTGGTGTTATCAAGAGTGTTGCAAATGTTGTTCAATTCTATATCGTAGAAGGCTATGAGGATATTGATTGCAGCAGAAAGGGGAAAGCGTCTAATGAGAACAAATCGAGCGGTTTTTGAAGCAACAATGCTATAGGTAATTACATCCCCCCTGTGCGTACTTTTGAAAGTCATATTGATTTTGGTAGGATTCCTGAAAACTTAGTGAAGGAACCGATTCTATATCCCGATCCTACAAATTTCAAGTATGTTGGTGAGGAAAATGTACTTGGATATGAGACCGAACCTCAACCCACGAAAGAAACTATTTCCAAATATGGTGCTACCGCTGATTTCAGTACTATTCCATAAACCAAAACCAATACATATGATCAGAACGTGGCATAAATCGAGCCTTTGTTACACGATGGGAATTTATTGTTCTACGAGGAACCTGTTATTGTCGGTTTACGTGTTTCAGACAATGAAGTGGCTGACTCTGATGATGGGTGATGGTGGTGGTGGGTGATGGTAATGGATGGCGATGGGAGTGGGTGGCGGTGGTAGTGGTAGATGGCAGCGGTGGTGGTGACGGTGGTTGGTGGTGGTAGGTGATGGTAATGGGTGGTGGTGGATGTCGGTGGTTGTGGTGAGTAGTGGCGGTGAGTGGTGGCGGTCGTGGTGGGTGGGTGGGTAGTGGCGGGTGGTGGTAGAGTGTTTCAATTTGAAAGGTAATACACGGGATATAATTGTAATATTGCATATTCCTTCCTCCAAGGGAATTAATTCCATCCATCCACCAAACGAATTCATTCCCTCCATTTCAATGGAATTGGAATCCAATTCCTTCAAACAAAACTTGAACCAACCGTAGGAATTCGAATGAATTGTATTCCAATCCCCTCGAATTCCAATGAACCGAATGGCCCCTAAGTGAAATTGTAAATGCATATCCAACTCTACGCTCACAGCTCTATGGTAGATCAAAATTTATGACGACCGACTGACAAATAACCAACCTATAGGCTCTCCTGGAATGGCATAGGGCTCCAACAATAACCAACTCTGGTTGGAATTGGGAGGTACGACAGCGGTCTGTGGTTTTCGTCGACGTCGTGCTTGCTTTGGAGATGTGTCCAACACCTGACGGTCATCGTCGTCGTGCTTGCTTTGGAGTTGTGTCCGTTACCTGACGGTCATCAACAGCAGTCGTCGACGTCGTGCTTGTTAAATTGCTATAAATTAATATATGTACCTGTGTATATGGACTGTTAAAAAATCAAGAAGGCTATCGTACTCTACGACCAATTGGTGGTTCAACAATCGTATGTACAAAGCCCTCCTCTTCTCCAAGCGGGCTAATATGTTCGACCTCCACAATGTCCTCAACAACCTCCTTTTTATTGGTTGGAGCGGGTGTACCAAAAAAATCATTGTTGTTGAAATCCACCTATAATAACTTACTTGTGTGAGCAAATGTATATCACATCAACATATAATACATGTAAAAAGTATAACAAATCGTAAATTTCTAACTTCTACGTTGTCAAAAGCACACTATCTAAAAAGTCATCCGGAAGAACTTCGTCAGTTCGTCGTTCACAATAGGAGTCTCACAATGTAAATGGTTAATATGCTCTTCCTCTAAACGGTTCTTCTTGTCTTCCTCTAAATGGGTCAGGCGCATGTGGTGAAAATCCCATTTATCGTATAAATAAACAACACAAACCACTAGAGTCGTCACATCAAATGCATCCCACACTTCCCACACGTACTCATTTCTTTCAATACTTCCCAATGTCGGGCACGCGACAACCCCCGATTTCTCCATAAGGTATACACACGATATAAGTACGACAACATCTCCCAAATCCATATCCATATTAACATCAAGTTAGTTAAAAAACTTTGTAACATTAGTCAATTAACAAGCGTAACTTATCCTACGTACCTTACAGGGAGCTGAGAAACCACTAACTGAATATTTTAACGTTTTTTTTCAAAATTTCCTGCAACGATGTATTTTTTAATTCTCGCAAATACACAGCTGAGATGAACAAAACCGTGGTCCCGTAAGTAACTACCCCAAGCAAAGCTAGAATTTTTAAAAATAGTATGTAACGATTATTTAATAATTTTGAACTTAATAACTTAATACCTATTGATGGTGTGTAAATCCTCCACAAATGACAATCTTTCTACCATAACATTTTCCTTAATTTCTTTGCCTATAAAACATGCGGTCAAAATGTATAACTAGATCGCTCATACCACATCCTCATCCGAAATCTCCAAAAACCGGTTATGTATTATTAAAAATTTTAGATCCATAACGGATGGAGTTTCGTCCTTTTTTGGGGCCAATGTCGTTCTCGGAAACTTGATTTGACTATTTTAATTTTTTTTTTTTTTACTTTTAGGATATTTACGAAACTGTAATCCCGTTATCAAACAAAATTCCACCGGAACATAAGATAATCGATAATCGCCAATCTGAAAATGAAGATGCTCGGTATTATCTTCATCATCCAGAATAATCTGATGCATAAACATGTTATGACATAAAATTGTGTCTCCTTGCAATGAAGGAACGTCAACGCACCCCTGATGCACGAAGCATCTCCAAACAGTCTCCATCTAACCGCTCTATAATCTCCCATAAACTATTTGCCGACTCTTTCAAGTTAGCCTGACTGGGTACATTTTTATTTGGATGGTGCAAAAAATATATATTAAAACATCAAAAGAAAAAATTAACATTTAAATTCATTTACAAATTAACAATTTCAAACTTCATAATAATAAGCTAATTAATATATGCGTAAAATCCGCTTTTTAAATAATAAAATTGCACTTTTCACATTACTTTCATTAATATTACATGTACTATAAACTTTATAAAAATTTATAAATTTTTTTACCTAACTTTGGGTTTTTAAATAATTATTTTCATATTTACGAAAAAAATACACTTTATATAAATATAGGTTAAAAATATTTTAAAAAAACGGAATGTAAAAAAAATAAAAAATAAAATTTTCGTAGTTGGCATAGGCTTACCTGCGAAAATGCAAGTACGTAATGGATAGATTGTGCATTTCACACTTGTATTTTCGCAAGTGCGCCTATCCCACCTGCAAAAATCTCTAAAAAATTTGGGTATTTCGACATACGTATATTTCAACACCTAACAACTACAAGGCATAAATTAAAACACGATTAATCTATAAAAAAGATAAAGCTAACCATGTTTGTTGGGTATTCTTCAGCCATTTTCAGATAACAGTTGAGAGGATTTCGTAGATTTGCAAACTGAAATATGAAGGTAAATAGGAAAATTTCGATTTTTTATACCTTGGAACTATAGGCCTCAGCCCATGGGCCAAAAAACCGAGCCCAACTCAACTTTTCTGAAAATTTTCGCAAATGGGGAGCACCATGTCATCATTTTCGTAGGTCAAGGGGTGCCACGTCAACATTTCGCAGGTGGCGTATGTCCCCTACGAAAATAATAACTTTGGGTTATTTAGCTAATTTTTAGTTATTTTCTGACAAAAACTTAAAAAAATAGACTATTTTTTTCATTTTCTCTTAAAAAGAAATGAACTCCCACCTTCTTAACCGTTGCCTTTTGTTAAAGACCATATCCCCAATATAACTATGCTTTTTAGTTATCCATATTTTATGCATAACGTAACATTACATAGGAACACAAGTTTTCCTAACCATCCACCAAACTACATAATTAAAACACACTACTAGAAAACAGGGGTTAGCCACGCACATTTGCGTGGCTATTGTGTGGTAAAAGCCAAATAGTAACGCAATAGCTACGAAAACTGACCTGTGGAAAAACCCTTTGTGTCTAAATTGCAGTGACACTTTAGCCACGCAAATTTACCACGCAACAACCACGCAAAGTTTACAACGCATTAGCCACGCAATTTCAACACCCAATAGTCTCGCGCGTTAGACACGCCATGGCAACGGACATATAGCCACGCAATAAGCCGGAGAAAATAACACACGTTTAGCCACGCAATTGACACACAAAGTTAGCCACGCAATAAATACCAAGTTTAGCCACGCAATTTCCACACAAAATTAGTCACGCAATTAACACACAAAGTTAGCCACGCAATTAAGACAAACATTTAGCCACGCAATTTCCACACATAACTAGCCACGCAATTGCCACAACAAATTTGCCACGCAATAACAACAAAAGCTTAGCCACGCAATTTCCACACAAAATTAGCCACGGAATTGCCACACAAAATTAGCCACACAATTACAACGCATTACGTTTTTTTTTTAAAAATACCAGAATATTATTTTTAATTCCAATTTTTTTTGTCATTAACCACATTTGGCAAAACACACACACACACACACACACACACACACACACACACACACATATATATATATATATATATATATATATATATATATATATATATATATATATATATATATATATATATATATATATACAACGAAACTAATTAAAACACAACTAATCAAATATTACGATAAAGTTTGTTTAACATTCTAAAAAAGTCAAATAAGAAATACCACGAACCACGTCTAATTGTTTCAAAAACATTCTAAAACGTCAACTTGTTTAAAAAACATACAATTAAGAAGGACCCGGACCACGTTGACTCATTTGTCGCATCATTTCTTCCATTTTTTTTTGAAACTCATCTTGCGACTGTTTTAGTCTTTGTTCCATTTGTTGTTGTTGTTGTTGGAAATTATCGACCATTTGAGCTTGACTTTGTTGCAAATTTTCCACTTCTGCACGTAAGCTCAAGATCTAAAAAATAACAACATATTATTAGTTTGATCTATAATAACAACATACAATCAATTTTAAATTACAAAAACACATTTTATATTGGCAATCCATAAGAGCAACATAGTTTTGGTCAAACATTTTGTTTTCATCCATAATAGCATTTTACTTTTTGTTTTCATCCATAATAGCATTCTACTTTTTGTTTTCATCCATAATAACAACAAACCTTTAAATTACATAATAACAACAAACTTTTTCTTTTCATCCATAATAGCATTCTACTTTTTGTTTTCATCCATAATAGCATTCTACTTTTTGTTTTCATCCATAATAACAACAAACCTTTAAATTACATAATAACAACAAATCATCCATAATAGCATTCTACTTTTTGTTTTCATCCATAATAGCATTCTACTTTTTGTTTTCATCCATAATAACAACAAACCTTTAAATTACATAATAACAACAAACTTTTTGTTTTCATCCATAATAGCATTCTACTTTTTGTTTTCATCCATAATAACAACAAACTTTTTGTTTTCATCCATAATAGCATTCTACTTCACTTTATTATCTACAATAACAAGAAACTTTATTTTTCATCTTATATTAAACATAATGCATATAATGAATAAGTTTACCTCTTGTTGCGACTGCGCATCAGAGGTCGATCCAGACGCGGAAGAAAATGAACCGGTCACCGTGTAGTAGGGATCAGATTGTCCTATCCCAAATGTTTGGTCACCTCTCCGGCGACCGGTCTTCTTATATATGCATTGTTTCCACACCTCGGGACCATCATGCATCTTGCTTGGGTTATCCTTATACTTCTCAGCGAGACACTCGACATAAAAATCCTACTATTACCAAAACAACATTACCGATGTGCAAAAAATCAAGACATACAATCAATAAAAGTGATGGATATAACTTACATATGCTTCCTGAAACGACTTCAAGGTGAACTCTAAATTGTCACGCTCCCCTTTATTTATATACCTGTCCTTTGTTTCGGCGGTTGCATGGGTCTGTACATATACATCTAACCAAGAGGGCTTACGACCCAGCTTCACTTCCTACATAAACAACAAAGTATAATTGTAGTTAGTGTTCAAAGAAAATATATTACTAAACAATAAAGCATGATTACTTACCAATCTGTCACGGTGTTCGGCGGTTCCGATGCTGCCACCGGTATGTGATGATATAACCCCCGACTCATCAGTAGAACTGCGGTTTTTCTTTCCGGTGGCAGACTTCTTCTTCCATTTTTCTGTGTCCCAATGCTGCAAAAAGAAAGAAAAGATGTATAATAAAATAAAATGGAATAATATTAAATAATAATAATATATAAATTCGCTTACGGCACACATTTGGTGCCACACAGGTTCCGCTATATCCCGAGGACGAAACTCCCGTAAGATACCAAACGAATCGTTTATCTCTCCAACAGCTCGACCGCTGTCACGTGCCATTTGTAATGATTTTTTTCTACATTTGCGTAGCCTACATCTATAGCGATTCTTGATGACATTTTTAAAACCAACAAATATCGCTTCTTCCTCACGAGGATCCCACTGGTATAAAGTCTGTAAAGATGACAACTAAAGTTAGAATTGCAAAGTAAAAATGAATGAGCATACTACAAATTAAAATTTAATATATTACCCGAACAAGCTCAAATACTTTACGGAGAACGACCTCGGGGACTTCCTTAACTGTCATCCAACAGTCTTCTACGCACTGTAAAAATAAATCGGTCATCTTCGTGTGGACGTCATGGCTCGCAAACCTACAATATTGAATTTGCTATATAAGTATTATCATAAAACCAATTATAATAAATTCACATAATAAAAATACTAACGTTTGGCCATTTCGGCTAATAACAGGTAGTGATGATGGATGAGAATCTGCGACATTGGATCCATCAACGCCAGACATACCCCGGGCAGCCGAACAGGGTGGCGTAGGAATCATCATGTCATAGTCCTCCCCTCCCTCCGCATCCTCATCCGACTGATAATCCCTCATTCTTTGTCGGGGGTGTGTCATCCCAAACTCCCGTTGTCCCTGCCGTATCACCCCATGCATATCTGCCAAAGGGTCCGCTAAGCCTGTCCTTTGATTAATGGCTCCCTCACTATTAGAGCCCGCAAATCCAGACTCTATATTCCTATGCAATCGTCTAACTGAGGTATGATGGCGTGCGGCAACATGATCGGGTGATGTTGAGGGATGAAACTGTGGAGCTGCAGTACCCCTATTATCAGGTGGGGGCATACTCCTTTGTTGGGAAGACGCTGCAGTACCCCTATTATCAGGTGGGGGCATACTCCTTTGTTGGGAAGACTCAGAAGGCGTCCTCCTCTGATGGTGACTACCCTTACTCGAATTGGGGACCATACTCGCCTTTCCCTTTGAACGCTGGCTACCGCCGGACATGCTGCATTTAATACAACAAGAATGGTCAAATATATAATCTAAACATACCACATCAAAAATCACAGACAATTTAATAATCTAAAAAATGTTTAAAACACCGACATATCAAAACTAAAATTCGTCCCCATCATCTTTGTCTCTAAATTCTTCTTCAGAATAAAAAAGTTCATTTTCATCATCCTCCATATCATCTTCGTCTTCAAATTCTTCTTCTTCATGTTCCTCCTCAACTGAATCCTCACTCTCTTCATCAGATACTTGCTCGTAGGCATCTGCATCTGAGGCTGGGAACATTTGGTCACTACGGGTTACTGTACAGGGTGACTCAAACCGCTCATCAATCTGTAATATTGCATTTGCTTCCATCTGGGCTTCGGTGACTTCAAATACCCCTCTTGGTTTGGTCTTGACAACCGCCCACTTATTATTCGTCTCTGTTGTATTTGCAGGGTACGGTGTGTAAAAAACTTGTTCCGCCTGTGATGCCAAGCAAAAAGGGTCCATTTGTTTTGAGTCGGGAGTTGTGTTTGACATCAACCAACCCATTTGGGTTGACTACCACACCATTTCCGTTGTCAAACCAAGTACATCTGAACAATACAACAGTCGAGTGACCGATCCCATAATATTTAATCTCTAGGATCTCGTCCAATAAGCCGTAGTAGTCTGACTCTTCGGCATTATACGCCTCTCCCCTCACGCATACTCCAAAGTTATTCGTCGCGCGTCCCTCACCATGTTTCTGCGTGTGGAACCTATAGCCATTTACAAAGTATCCTTTATAAGACAAGGCATCTGGTGATGGTTTCGTTGCTAAAACTTGCAAGTGTTTAGCACTTCCATCGGACGAGTGAAACATGACCTACATTGAAGAACATAGACGTATCGCGTTGGTTAATGATGTACCAATATTAATCATTACAATTGAATTGCTTTTACTTACTTTGCGATCAAACCATGTAGCAAAATACTTATCTCTGAGACCAGAAACTCGCTCATTCGGGTCTTGCGGTGTTGGTTCATAATAAGGAACCTCAGGTTGGTGCATGCTTTCGATAACCATGTGTTCGTATCTAGGACGGTCTCCTACATCTTCATCAATGTCTTGAGCTGTTTCAGGGTTTGATGGGTTTGAGGATTGACCTGCTTCTCGTATCGAATGTAATTTGCCGTGTGCATACCATATAGAATAGTTGTTCATGAATCCATTTCTAAACAAATGCTCTATAATCGTTATCGAATTTTTGAAATGACGATTTTTGCACTTCCCACACGGACATCTAACTTCCAAAACCTCTATCCCATCTTTAATGCTATGTTGGACGTTTGGTGCGTTCTTTAAAGCAAAATCCAAGAAATAATTGATATAATATTGAAAGTCAGGATTGATTCGACCATTCCTAGTGAGTCTCTCGGTGTACATCCACGCTCTATTAGACGTCATTTCCAACTCTATATATATATATACAATGTAAATAATATAACATCTCATTTTTTAATAATTGTAAAAAAACTAAATATTTTAACAAATTAAGTTAACAATATATAGGTTTTTGTAACATAACACCATATTTTTAACAATTTATATACATTTGTAACGATTTATAACAATTTCAACCATTTTAAACAATTTAAACCATTTTCAATAAATTTTAAAAATTCATACCAATATCAAACAATTTGTACCTAATTACAACAACTTATACCAATTTCAACAATTTATAAGAATTTATATCGATTTCTTTCCATATTTTATACCAATTTCAATAAACTCAAACAAGTTAAACCTAATTGTAACTAACTTCTAACACTCCATACCAAATCAACATCTTATACCTAAATAACAATCAATTCAACAAATTCAACAAATTATAACAAATTATACCTAATTACATCAATTTATATCAAATACTATAAATTTCAAACAATCAATTTTTTAAAAAATTCAACATAAAATTGAACAATATAATGAATACATCAAGCAAATCAACATCTTATACCTAAATAACAATCAATTTGAACAAATTCAACAAAATTTTGAAAGTTAGGGTTTTACCTTTTGGATGAAAATGGAAGAATGTGGAGCTTTCTTGAGGAAAAGGAGATGGGGGAAGTGAACAAGAAGCAACCGGCGGTGGTAAAATCCGAATTACACCGCCGATCGGCGGTGGCAGTCGGGCGGACAAAAACGTCACAGGAGCAAAACCGTCACAGGAGCAAAGGAACAAGAAGCATCGGCGGCGGTGGTTACCTTCGGCCGGCGATGGAGCTTCGGTGGAGGAGAATCGATCGGCGGCGGTGATTGTCGGTCGGAGGGCAGCGACGACAGGGAAGATCAGAGGAGAGAGCAGAGCGTTCGTTTTTTTTGTTTGGAATAATTTGGTCGATCGCGGGTTGGAGTGGAGACTTGGAGCTGGTCAATAAAGGGAACCCGGTGGCTAAAGTGTGGACGTTTAGCCACGTAATTTCCACGGACATGGGTATTTTCTTTAATGCACAATGTACAATACCTTAATGCGTGAGCGGAAAAGTCATTAAATGTGAACGGTGGCTAAAGCGTGGCTGCTTTGCCATGCAATTACCACGGCCTGGGGTATTTTCTTTAATGCACAATGTACAATACCTTAATGCGTATGCGGAAAAGTCATTAAAGAGAAAACGGTGGCTAATGCGTTGTTGTTTAGCCACGCAATAACAACGGCCAGGGATATTTTATTTACTGCAAACTTTACAACACCTTAATGCGTGAGCGGGAAAATCATTTAATTGCATTTGGTGGCTAAAGCGTGGCTAACGGCTAATATATATATATATATATATATATATATATATATATATATATATATATATATATATATATATATATATATATATATATATATATATATATATATATATACATATATATATATACATATATATATACATATATATATATATATGTATATATATATATATATATATATATATATATATATATATATATATATATATATATATATATATATATATATATGTATATATATATATATATATATATATATATATATATATATATGTATATATATATATATATATATATATATATATATATATATATATATATATATATATATAAATAAAAGAAATGGAAAACAATTATTATAATATCTCATTATTATTATTATTATTATTATTATTATTATTATAACACCTTGAAAAGAAATGGAAAACAATTATTATAACACCTTGAAAAGATAACGTTTGAAATGAACAACGGGTTTGGAAGGTGTACACGCTTGTGTGTAAGTCG
Source organism: Cichorium intybus (assembly GCA_023525715.1). Taxonomy (NCBI): domain Eukaryota; kingdom Viridiplantae; phylum Streptophyta; class Magnoliopsida; order Asterales; family Asteraceae; genus Cichorium; species Cichorium intybus. Next base: position 3,293,224 of record CM042012.1, on the reverse strand, counting down.
AATTTACGTATAAAAGGAGAAATATAAAGATAATAAAGTATAATAATGATGTACAAAAAATGAACCAAAAAAAATAATTTTTGGCCTTCAAAAAACAAAAAATACAAATACAGTGGTGGCTATTGCGTGGCTAATTAACCACGCAGTAGCCACACACTGTCTGGTTGTGTGGTAAATGTGTGGTTAATTAGCCACGCAATAGCCACGACTGAATTTGTATTTTTCGTTTTTTGAAGGGTAAACATTATTTTTTTGGGTTCATTTTTTACACATCCTTATTATACTTTATTATCTTTATATTTCTCGGTTTATACGTGAATTCGAGTTACACACAAGCGTGTACACCTTCCAAACTCATTGTTCATTTCAAACGTTATCTTTTCACTTTTGATTTTAACACACCAACACATTGATACACATACAATCATGAGTATGAGTATAAGTATGAGTGTATATGAGAATGAGTGTATATAAGTATGAGTGTGTGTGTCCATCAATGTATTGGTGTATTAAAACTACATACGTTTATACACATTGAAAGGAAAAAACTTGAAATGAGTAACAAGTTTGAAAGGTGTACACGCTTGTGTGTAACTCGAATTCACGTATAAACCGAGAAATATAAAGATAATAAAGTATAATAAGGATGTGTAAAAAACGAACCCAAAAAAATAATGTTTACCCTTCAAAAAACGAAAAATACAAATGCAGTCGTGGCTATTGCGTGGCTAATTAACCACACATTTACCACACAACCAGACAGTGCGTGGTTACTGCGTGGTTAATTAGCCACGACTGTATTTGTATTTTTTGTTTTTTGAAGGCCAAAAATTATTTTTTTGGGTACATTTTTTGTACATCATTATTATACTTTATTATCTTTATATTTCTCCTTTTATACGTAAATTCGACTTACACACAAGCGTGTACACCTTCCAAACCCGTTGTTCATTTCAAACGTTATCTTTTCAAGGTGTTATAATAATTGTTTTCCATTTCTTTTCAAGGTGTTATAATAATAATAATAATAATAATAATAAGATATTATAATAATACGAAGGAGATGTATTGAACGAAAACGAAAAAATAATACGAAATAAATAATAATAATAATAATAATAATAATAATAATAATAATAATAATAATAATAATAATAATGAGACTAATAATAATAATAATAATAATATCAACAATATTTAACCACGCCATAGCCACCAGCCTATTTCCTGATTCTTTAAACCATTGTGCGTGGTAGATGCGTGGCTATTTAACCACGCGATAGCCACCAGCCCATTTCCTAATTCTTTAAACCATTGTTCGTGGTAGTTGCGTGGCTATTTAGCCACGCAATAATCACGCTTTATTTATTGTTTTCCATTTATATATAATAACCATGCTTTCGTGGTAGATGCGTGGCTATTTAACCACGCAATAACCACCAGCCATTTTCCTGATACTTTAAATCATTGTTCGTGGCTGTTGTGTGGCTATTTAGCCACGCAACAGCCACGAATTTCTTATGCGTTGAAGTTCCGTCACAAGTGCGTGTCTAAGATTGGGGTCTCAGGTTGTGTAACTGATGCGTTATAATTGCGTGGCTATTTAGCCACGCAAAATTTGCGTAGCTATTTTTCGTGGCTAAATACCCATTTCTCTAGTAGTGATAATATTGTTTTTTTTGTTATTTTGTGGTTTTAGTATAAAATAGTAAATAGTAGTCTGTTGTTCTAGATTTAATCTTACCAATAATAGAAATATTTTAAATTTAAAATATCACCATCATAATATTAAAATTAATTTATTCAGAGTTCATTGTGCCTAACTGTCCAACACAAAGTTAAGATGGAAAATAAACTAATATCCCCTACCTGCAAATAGTCTCTCCATTAAGGCGGGCCGATTTCATGGCATTGCCTGCCATTAACCGACAGTAAGTAGCTACGCTCCCTTGCTAAAAAAAAAAAAAAAAAAAGCCTATTTAGCTTTCCATTTTAAGTATTTGGTTCCTGAATATATGGACTTTGAAAACGTCAAATTTGCTATATTTGTTTTAAGTGTCTATTGTCCCATATATCTAAATAATTTGAATTGTATCAAAGATTCTAATTTCGCTGTTGTTGATTATCCAAATTAGCTCAAAAGAAAAACATAGAAAGAACTTATTAACCATAATAAAGCTTATTAAAGTACTAATTATAATCAAACAACTATGTATTTGGAAATGTCATTAATGTTCTACCATCATTAAAATGGCCAAATGATTATCGTTTGAGAATTAAATACTTCAAGAAAGAATCATCTAATGTTAGAATCCGACGAGTTTCACATTTTCGATGACAAATCACCAAAAAAGCTAGCTAGACAAATTTGGATTGACAATATATTAAAAGAAAAAAGATGTTAAATATATTTAGTACAAAGGTAAGGGAGTATAGTCTTTAATTTGATATATATGCTATAATATTAGTTAGCCATACACGATATTTTAAGAAAATTATAAGAAAAAAGGGTGGGTCGTTGAACAGGGATAGTGAGGCCGCGGAGTTGATATTTTCATAATTCATTTTAAAAACTTAGTTAATAATAACCATGTATGATCTTTCAAAGTGGTGCCCTCGTAGTGTGCGGAGGTGATTTGGAGGTGCGGGCATCAGTAGGAACACCGTACGTATTTCTTTCTTTCTAAACTTCGCCCACTTGTGCTATACAACTAAACATATTTATTGGATGAAATGTATAAAATGATGATTTTCTAAATAAAATGAAAAATAACTGAATACTAATGTGATAAAAAAATAAAAAATATATAATGACCACAGCTGATAGCGTAAATGCAAGTGTTCTTATTTCACTAGGAGTGAAGATATTTTGCATCAAGGATAGGGTTGACACAAGTGTTAAACCTAAGATTAGGTAATCCTGGCAACCTAAGTTTTGCAAGCCAATGGGTTGTGTTGCTTTAATTAATCCTTTTTAGGTTTTGTTTGATAGCACTCATGTTACGAGGTGGACACGTGCTTCTCCTCAATATCAAAAGCATTTTTAAATTCTTTATAATCCAATAATTATTGACACCATTACCAAAATTACAAATTAATTACTGACCTAATTAATTAGCGGGGACCATTAATAACTTGGATGATATTGCAAGTCATTTTCCTTCTTTTTGAGGGTTTTATAAATCAGTCCTTCTAATTTGAAGCAAACATCAAAAACTAACCTAACTTGTATCATCCTCTAAAAATTATACTTATGAGATGTTAGTATTTCAATTAGATTGATTATTTTATAGTTCCGGTTGACAATCATATGTTATTTTATCCTCTAAATCTCTACCGTTGCTTTGAAATTGTCGTGAGCAATCGTTATTATATTAGTGGTAATAGATTAGGTTTTAGTGGTGGGTCGACACTCCATAACGTCAGGACACTATATATTTTAATTTAACGATTGAGACCGCAGGCTGTTCTGGTTAGATCTATATAAAAAAAAGGACAGAATCCATTATAGGTGATGGTATATAGATACAACTTTCGTACACAACATGGGAGACTAATTGATATAAAAGAGCAACGTGTCTGTGTTTTAGAGGATCAAGATTTACTTAACCAATATGGTTCACAATATAGGATCTAACCCAGGTAGAGAAGTGTTAAACTTCACGTATGATGCTAGCACTAGTGCTTCTCAAGAACGTCATGGTGTGATCAAAGAACAAGATCTGCTGCTACCGATAGCTAATGTAGGCCGTATCATGAAGCAAATCCTTCCTCCAAATGCAAAAATCTCTAAAGAAGCCAAAGAAACCATGCAAGAATGTGTTTCGGAGTTCATTAGCTTTGTGACAGGAGAAGCTTCGGATCATTGTCGCAAAGAGAAGAGAAAGACTGTCAACGGAGACGATGTTTGTTGGGCGATGCTGAATCTAGGGTTTGATGATTATGCAGAACCATTGAAGAGGTATTTGCATAAGATTAGGGAGCTCGATGGTGAAAGGGCTAACCAAAATAAAGGGGCTAGCAGCAGTAGTAATGAAGAGAAAGATCATCTTCGTCACCATCATCAAGAAACTTCGTCAAATTACAGATCTGCAGGTAACCAAGTTCCTCAAAAAGCTACTGTTTCCTCATCCCAGAATCTTTTCAAATTCACCGTTATCGATAAAAGAAATAGATATTAGGGTTCATGTTGGTACTTTTATTGTGGGAAATTTAGGGGTTCTAAGATGGATTTAAATACTTGTATGATAGATGATATGACGCAAAGTTACGGTTATCTTGACCCCGAATATGCAAAAAATGAAACCGACGAGAAGTAAACAGACTGGAACTTTTGTTGGTTCTTCAGTCTGCTAGGTCCTTTTGTGTCAATTTACGTCTACAGTTAGAAAAAATAAAAAGATTCGATCTTACGGTGTGCCTTTGTGGATGCTAGCTGAGGTTTTTGTATCATATAATTGCTAATGTATTCTGATAATATTCGAGCTTCTATCAACATGATGAATGATAATTACAGTTTCGAAGTTTAACTTATCGATGAATTTCATCAGAATTACAATGTTTTTGGCCAATGCTTCCATGGTCGCGCGTTTTCTTGAATAGACTGACTGCATGATCAATAAAAGATATGCGTCGATCATGTTTGAATTCAAACTCTATATACATGGACTCTAGGGTTTCGTTCCCAAATCGCTAACCATAGAATTTTGAACCCATGAACATCAACATAGATGCGTAGTTTGACTGGTCTACATCTCGCCACCTACGAGCCTTAGACTGCCTCCTTTTCCACCACAGTACTGCTTCCCAGCTAACATCATAGATAATCGTAGCTAAAAAAGAGGATCAACAATTCATCTAGGCTTCAATTGCATTCGTTTTGCTTCATTGTTTTTTACTAGTCATAGGCTTATTAAGATTAAATACAAAAACCGTATATAAACGATAACAACTTGAACCAGAAATAATATTTCTTACTGGAAACTCGCTTAACGTGCGATTACCCACCTACATGGTAAATACAATTGTTAGGAATACGTCAGTCACTCTAACAATCTTAGAAGAAAACGGGCCTTTCGACCAATATACAATAATTTTTTTGGTGTTTGTATATCAATGCATCCATTCAAATCTTAAGTAAAGACTATTGGGATACATATAAGTGCGTTCTGGTCGGTGATGCATCTTAGTTCTGTGTAGTGTTTTTGTATGGTATTATCTTTTCCTCCGGTAGCACCATGCTAGTGAGAGCCGAGTAAAAACTTTCCCTTCATAAAAAAACTTAACACAACTGAGATACAACAATATCTTTCAAAGACCCGAGAAAACCATATCAATTTTTTTTGTTTGTCTGCTTATTTATTAACTTATTGTTAATGATTCATTAAACAACTTCCAGTGGTAGATTAAAACAACATAAGATATATGTATTATAAATTTTGAAAAATCATAATCATTCAGACAGCCAATCATTTACAAATCTGTTTGTAGGTAGTATACTGCATATATAAACATAACAAATGTATAAATATAGAAGCATTGTTTCGGTAGTAGGATATAGTTTATAGGTACACAGTACAGTAAATGTGTTTTGGGGTTAGGGTTCTTGTGAAACCCTAGATGGCAATTCGACACGCTTTATTCATCTCTGGCATCAAAATCTTCATGTGCAAACACTTTTCCCCATTAAAATTTTTCTTAGAACACGTTTTAAATTATTTAGAT
>CM042012.1:3107500-3282500 GCA_023525715.1 Cichorium intybus | reverse complement strand
GATTGAATGTCTCCTCTATCTTCCTTATGCTTTTGTTCAGAACACGATACGTTTTAGCTGAGTGAGAATAGCCAAGAAAGACACCATCATCAGATTTGAATGCGAACTTTGTTGAACCGTCTTCAGTTTCATGATGAAACATCTGCATCCGAAGACATGGAAGAATTTGACATTCGGTTTGTGTTTGTTAATGACTTTGTATGGCGTAATGTTGAACCGACGATGAATGACTGAGCGATTTTGTGTGAAGCATGTTGTGGCTATAGCTTCGGCCCATAAGTACATTGGCAGATTTTCAAAGTCGAGCATTGTTCTGGCTGTGGAGTGTATAGGGCTGAAAAGTTTTGAGTGATGCCCTTTTCTTTTAGTGCTGGCATCCCCCGAACAAGATCAAGAGCAACAAGTTTGTTGATGTTCTTGAAGTTCAAGTGAGATAATCTTCTATGCCACAACCATCTGAGATCCGAAGGTGCCTTTGAGAGAAGGCAGATTGAAGGGGCCCCGATTATTGGCTTCATGTCTAACGAATACATCTCTCCCTTCCTTTTTGACTTTAAAAAAACTTCCTTCGAACCTTTCTTCTTTATGACACACCCAGCTTCATCGAACTTTACTTTGTATCCCATGCCTACGCATAATTGGGAAACACTCACTGGATTGTGATTAAGTCCTTCAAGATATGCGACTCGGTTTATAATGAACTTTCCATTTGTTATCTTCCCATATCCTTTTATGGGACATGTATCATTGTTCCCAAACTTCACTTCAGCACCATCTTCTAAACTTCGGAAATCTCTCAGGTATTCAATTCTTCTTGTCATGTGTCTTGAGCAGCCACTATTAATATACCATTCTTTGTCGTACTGCTCATCCCATAATACCTACAATTTAGAGAGAAAGTCCAGGTACCCAACATGGTTTGGGTCCTTAAGGGTAAGTGTTCGGATCTAGGATCTATGATTCAACAAAATCTGCCTTTTTGGTTCCAGATGTTGACTCGATCTCAGAAATAGTAACTGGTTCAAATTTATTCTTTTGAATGGTTTTCGAAACCCATTTCATGATTTTCTTCGGATGTTCCTTTTTGGGTTCAATTTTTAACGATGATGTTTGTTTAATTAGAATCCACTTTTTCTTTGATACATAGGTGTTCCCTGACGAGGAACTACATTGAGTAGATTCATATTTTTATCTAACTAAACATGAAACATATCAATTAGGTTGCTTCCTTTTGTGAAGTTTTTCTTTGAGGATTTTTCAAAATTGTGATTTAGACAGATGGATTTGTTTGGTTCGTAACCTATTTTCTAATGTTTATTTTAACTTCCATATTTTCATTTAAATTATTTTGAAACATTTTATCAGTTGAAAAGAACCATTCGGGAGTAACAGACTTATTGTCTTTTCTCATTATTGAGAGTAACTCACTACTCTCTTCAGTTCAACAAACGTTTTGGACTTAATTTTTGAAAATGTTTTAAAATCATCTGAAGTATCAAGAACATGGATAGACGGTGATTCATCATCCGAAGAATCCTTTGTAACCTCAGAAGAGCAGCTTTGAAAATTATTTGAGGAATTTTTGCTCTCTTTGGTTGCACAATATTCTACATTGGTTGAAGAACAGACTGCGTTTGTTTTCTGTTGAGACAGATCCATATAATATATTTCCTCAATGTCAGAATCAAAATCATAACTATCATCTAGAGAATCATTCTCATCCGAAGTTGTGTTTGTTGAAGAATTAGCAGATTCATTTATAGTAACATTCACAGAATCACTTATATTTACTAGAAGAATTATGGGTAGAGATTCATCCATTAATTTCGAAAGATCGTTTGAACTCAAAAATTTTGAAATGGAATTAGCCCATGAGTATAAGTCTGATTTGGAATATCAGCGGATGAAACTATGGATTCACATTCATAAGAAATAGATTTCACCTCATGCAACTTAAACTCAATGAAAGGCAAGAGCACTTTATGATGATCTAAGGCAATATCAGAAGAATGATAAATACGTGCAATATGAGAGTATAATCTTTTTGCTGTTTCACAAAAAATGTTTCTTTGTTTCAATAAAATCTCATTGTTTTCACGCAATTGTTCCCTACTTTCTTCTAGTATTCCTATTCTAAATTAACTCTTCTTTAAGCCCCACACATGCCTTCTAGTTTTCCCTTAAGCGAAGTTACTTCATCCCTTTCCAGACATGCAATACTATTTGCTGAAACAAGTAGTTGATTCATATGTAGAAAATTAGAAGTAATTTCGTTAAGATCATTAATATAAAGTTTTCTGAAACATTAAAGTTTTTAAGTAAATGAGATACTTGCTCAGGGATAGTGAGACGGGAGTTGGACGTGGATGCGGATCCTTGTGCCATAAGACACACGCCAGTGATGTTGCTACCTTCATCTTTATCTGAATCTTCATTATTGGACCATACACCGCATCCCGTATGAGCAGAAAACGTTGCTCCATGTGTTGGTTTTCGTATCTCATCATCATCCGAACCTGAGGACCAGGTCTGATACGTGTCATCGCCGCCTTTAGGAGCTACAATAGATAGACTTTGAGTTTTCGTCCAAACTTCCTCGAGCTTCTTCGTATAGTAAGCTTCGTCTTTTACCCTTTCCTTTTTCTCATTGGCTTTCTTCAACATGCAATCTTTGGCAAGATGATTTTTGCCAAAGTAGTAATTGCAGTCATAACCTGAGTCACTTAACAGCTTCTTCTCAGATTAGGGCGTAGTTTCAACCTTCAGTTTGATGGGTGCATCAGCAGGTCTCATCGCTTGTTTCCCATTATTGTAATTTCGATTGAAAGTTGAACTATTCTGAGGCCTCTTCTGAAACTTCTTGTTGTTATTGGAGTACAGGGCAACAATTTCCCCATTTTCATCGGCATCTCCTTCATCATCAACAAAAGAAACATCTTCGTGTTCAGCATTTGAAATGAATGCAAGGGATCCAGCATTCGGTTGATCACCTTGTGTATCCAAGACATCATATTCATAGGACTTCAACAAGTTGTACAATTCTTCCAGCGAATAAGTATTGATACGTTCATGGGCTCATACCATCATGGTGATCTATTTCCACTCTCTCCGAAGACATTGCATGAATCTGAAGTTTTTCTCATGCGAAGTTTTCGATACTCCATATTTCTCCAAATCATATACCACGTCGTTAAACCTCTCGAAGGTTTTATCAATCTTTTCCTTATCCAGTTGCTTGAAGTTGCTGAAATCGGCCAGAATATTATTGACTATGCTTTTCTTCATAACGTCGTTTGCCTTCGTATCTCATCTTTAATCTATCCCAGATCTCCTTAGCAGACTTCAATCCTCGAATCAGATTGAAAGCAACAGGGGGGCAGTCCGATCTTCAGTTCTCTCATGCAACGTTTGTCGTTCTCGATCTTCTTTTTGTTGGCAACAATAGTTTCTTCAGTATCGACAGGAGCTGCTTCACCGGGTTTTGCAAATCTGGCCTTGACATTTGCAGTAAAAGGGCCTTCGTTAATGGATCTCATGAGATCTTCATCTATCCCGGACATATGATCTTCCATGCGATCAGCACACTGATCGTATCATTGCATTGTTCGCGTTATAAGCCATTGAATACCGGATCTTTGCAGAACTTAAACAAGGACAAAACTTTGAAACACGGAATAATGGATCCAAGAACAGTTTGGAACCACGATTCAAAGAAGATTAATATGTTCTTTGTAACGTCCCAAATTCCGTAATAAAATTTTCATTTTTAAAAGCGATTTAAATACATAAAAAGGTTTGCCAACTGAAAACCATTCAAATTAAAACTTAGTATTTAAACATGTAAAGCGTATTTATCAAAACATTTACAAACATTATCCAACGGAAAGGCTTATTTGTTTAAATCCTCAAATGCAGTACAGTCGCACCGTGCTCCAAGCTCAAGCCACCAATTTCCTGAAAAACAGTTAGGGTAAAAGGGTAAGCACAAAGCTTAGTGAGTTCCCCAAAAATGTCACACGATCCATCACATAAAATCATTGTTTAACAAATCATCGTGTGACTCTCGGGCTTGCCCCGATCCGTCCTCGACTCTCGGGCTTGCTCTGATCCGTCGGAAATCATCGTGTGCCTCTCGGGCTTGCCCAGATCTGTCCTCGGCTCTCGGGCTTGCCCCGATCCGCCGGTAAACATCATGTGACTCTCGGGCTTGCCCCAATCCATCCTCGGCTCTCGGGCTTACCTTGATCAGCCGGTAAACATCGTCATCGGCTTTCGCCGACAAACATCGTCATCGGCTTTCGCCAGCAAACACGTAAGGCACATACAACACATTATTACACAAAGTAATAACGCTACCTACGCATGCAATATCACCCATAGTATAATGGGAAGACTCGCCTGCTTCGCGACCTTAAGTTGGACAGCACTCCACGCGAGTGCCCTCTGATCCTGACAATACGCACTTCCTAACAAGGAAAAACCCTATTTAGAACTTTCTAAATCGTGAACAGAATAATCCTATAAGACCGATATCCAAAACCCTCATGTTTGACCAAAAGTCAAACCGGTCAAAAACTCAACGGTCAACAGTCAAAGTCAACAGTCGAAGTTTGCGGCGCTAACTCCCCTGTTCAGCCCAAATCTCCATTAAGTGCTTAATCCGTTAAGTCAAAAGCCACAACTTCCAGGGGTTGTCACAAACAGTCCTTTAACTTACAAAAACGTGACTTAATCCACCAATCATTGCCAAACAAGCTCATGGTGATAAATTTAGTTCCAAAATGAAGATTAACTAGCATGAACTTCATCCAAAACTATAATAAGAATAGGCTAGGGTTTTCCTCAATTCAGAAGCTAAAGGAAGAAGAACTCATCCCTTAGTTCCTAAATCCCCACCCCAATCCAAGAAATAGAGCCATCATTGTCTCATAGAGCTCATGAAGAACTTCATTACTTCATTATAACGATAAACTCAATAATACAGAGATTAGAACACTTAAAAGGGTCCAATTCAAAGAGCAAATATGATTTCCTTCACCAAGAAACCCTCCTAGCACCCTTGCTCATTCTTTTCTCCCAAAAATCCTTCAAAACTTCAAAGAAATGATGCAAGAACATCCATGGAGGCTAGAGAGTGTTTCCTAAGGTTCTTTATGGGTTGGAACTGATTAGCTTCGGACCCCAAAATGAGTTATGATCTTAAAAATGGCAATGGACCACTAAAATGTGGATTTTCCCGCTCAACCACATTAGCGGCGCTAACTTTGAAGTTAGCGTCGCTAACTTCGAGTGATTCCAAAACACTGCAGCTTTTCCAGACTGTTCGCGACTTACTCGCGTGTTGACCAGATTAGCGCCGCTAATCATGAGATTAGCGGTGCTAATCTCCTTTTTCCCACATTTGTCCTTATTTTAACTAATTAACAGCCTTTACCTCCATACCTGGTCCCGAGCTTTAAACTTTGACTCTTTAAAACTCGAAATCTTGACTTTTCGGGATTAGGGTCTTACATTCTTGGTTAAAGATCAACAAACCAGCCTGGCTCTTATACCACTTGTAAAGATAAAATTATGAACAAAGCAAACAAGATGAACAATAGTTTGAATATCAAATCAGTCGAATGATTTATTCACTGTAATATAAGTAGGGCTCCCAATCAAAGAGATAAGCACCTTAATAAAGCATGATTACAAAAGCTACTACTATCGTCCTCTACATCTAGGGTTACATGAGTATAAATACTAACATATAATGGACCATAAACATTAATCCCATTACTTACATATAAGAATAGAAAACCTAGATAAGCTAGCTAACTACCAAATATAAACATGATCTGCCAGCTATTAAACTTCGGATCAACTTCCCTCGGCTTCGGATCCTTACTGCCTTCGGATAGGAACAAGAGTACTTCAGATATATAAATCTCGACACATTTAATATACCAAGCAATCAACCTACTTTCTTCCCCATTAACCGATCCTGAAGTTCCTAAAAATAGTTAAACATCATCGGGTAAGCAAAGCTTAGTGAGCTCACGAACCTAAACATATAATCATATAAGGATGCAAGGTTGTAGAAGTCGCTAGGCGGTAGGCAGGCGGTCGACTGGGGCCTAGGACTAGTCGGTCTAGGCGAGGACTAGTCGGGCGCCTAGGCGGGGAGTATTAATCGTAATAAAATCTAAATTTTTTACCCATTACCACATTACCACATACCTCAAACATTAAAAAACCTTCATCATACCTGCAACTAAGTAAAACCAAAAAACTCAGCAAACAATGAAACTGAAACCATGATACCTCCAATGATGACAAAGAATCTAACTCAGCAACCAAGTTTCAGACCTGTAAACACAAACACAGATACAAACCAATTAAGAACCTGTAAACACAAACATAGATACAAACCAAACATATCAGACACCAATTAAGAACATGTAAACACAAACATATATACAAACCAATTAAGAACCGAAACTGTATATCATTATCAGAGAAATCATAAAAGGATGGAATGTCGACTGGAATCTTGGAATCTGTTCAAAACATGGAATAAGAACTTGGAATTGGTATATCATTATTGGAAATCAGCAAATTCAAATATCGTAAAAGCAATGGAGGAATCAGAAATCAACAGATTCAGAAATATGCGAAATCAAAAGGATAAAACCCGGTGTATGATCATCGGAGAAATCAGCAAAATCAGCGAAGAAGCTTACCGAGGTAAAACCGGAGGTAAATGATATACAGTTCCTGTAAAATTAGCGAAGAAATTGACAAAATAAAAAAGATAAATCTTTATAATCAGCAAAGAAATCGGCGACCTTGGTATTACCGATTAGCAACTAAAATCCGAAATAAGAAGCTTAGTATTACCGATTACTCGATTAGCAACTGAAACTTGAAATCGGCGAACTTGGTATTACCGATTAGCAACTGAAATCCGAAATCGGCGAACATGGTATTACCGATTAGCAGCTAAAACTTGAAGATGAGATGTAGCAAGAACGGATCGAAGAACAGAGGTGGCAGCGAGATCGGATCGAATAACACAAGTGGTAGCGAGATCGGATCGAAGAACAGAGGAAAAAAAGCGTATAATGAAGAAAACGAAATGGAGGCTGCCCGACAATCCGTGGTCTATTAGGTTAGAAGTTTCAGTTTTGACTTTTTATTTGACTTTCATTGACCATCTTTGACCGACTTGCCCGCCTAGACGGTTGTTGACCGTAGTTGACCGAAACCGCATAAGTTGGCCGCCTACCCCTAATCGTAGGCATTAACTGACCGCCTAGCGCCTAGGCGCCGCCTAGGCGGCCGCCTAGGCCGACTTTTACAACACTGTAAGGATGTAAGCATACAACAAATTAAACAACTCCATGAGGAGCTTTTATCACGCCCGAAGTTATAACCACACAAGGAGGTTTTATCATGCACGAAGGTAATATGCCAGAAGGTAACACGTTCGCATGTATCATGCCCAAAGGTATCATAACCAGGCATACACACATACATATAAAAGCACGTAAAGAAAGTGAAACTCACCTGTCATAGTTGATTATTTTAAGGTTGATCAACGAAAAATGGCATAACCACACACGCGTGTCAACCTACATAACCATAGCTAATTACACATTTAGTTTTCCTAAACCAATTCCTACTTATGACATGTTTGCTCAACAATTGTTTCAATTTTGCCCAGTACATAGCAGTCTATCCTAGCCCATTTTTAGTTATATTAGTTACATTTCCATAAATGGTTTTTAGCATAACAAAAAGTACTCCCATTAACATTTCCCGGGACATCAAGCACATTTCCAGATGATTTTCTTACAATTTATTATCATTTTTACAAGTTGAAATATAAAATCTATCAATTCCAAACTAGTCTGTGAAAAAAAAAATTTCACCATGGGTAGATTCACATTCAGAATTAGAGTTCTGTTAACAATATAAAACTGGACTCATATACGGTCCTTCGGAAACTGACCTCACCCCCAAACGATTCTTCTAGATTTAATTACAAATTTTCTAAGATGGGGATAGGACAATGGTTTTTCGGTAAATGTTTATTCTTAAACTTGGTTTCATCAAGTCATCAAACATTAAGCTTGAAACTTTAACACCAAAGTTCTTATTACATTAAGTTTTGAATAAAATTACCGAGCTTCAACCTAAGACTTGGAGATAAGGGTAGTGTACACTTCATTCTTGCACAAAACTTACCCAAGCCATATTGCTAGTATTATCTTTCAGTTTTTTATTCTTGTACATTCCTATACAGCTAAGATTATAGTTATACATATGCTTATTAGCTTCTTATAACATGTTATTTTATGTAAAATTTTCAATTTAGTTTAGTTTTGGGGCTGCAAGAACTTAAGAATGTAACTTTTCTAGATTAATGTATTTTGACCCCTGTCCAGTGTTTCGGTCATAACTCCTGAACCACAAATCCAATTGAGATGATCTAGGTGTCCTTGGAAAGTAGAAAAAATTTTCTACGATTTTTGTCTACATTAAGTGTCCCTAATTCGACCTCTGTTTTTTTTATTCTGTCTTTAAAACTGGACAGATTGTTGTATCGAATTTTAAAATATCATTCTTATCTTTTCATTATATCTACTTGTTCATCCACTTTTTTCTTAATTCATTAAGTCTTTTAAGATAAATATGTACTCATTATGATCTGACCTTGTCTAGGTTTTTAATACATCTAACCATAACTATGGTTTTCTTGATTCCTTAAGGTTCTAGTTTAGGGTTTAACACATATAGACATGATTCTAGTTATTGTGAAGTGTAGGGCTATGTTACCCAATGATTCCAACACAACATTAGCAGTGGTATGGTCAACTCTCAACCACCACAGGTGTGGTGATCCGGTGGTGGCTTCTGGTGGTAGCTGGTGGAGAAAAATGAAGCACAAAAAGAATCAACATGAAAGCTTACATTTAACTTTAAGCACTAGAGAGATCTTACGCCTATACCTACTTCTCTATTGTTCTTGTAGTCTTGGTTTCCTTCTCTATTGTTGTCCCTTTTCTCCTTATAGTTTCATTCTCTCCCTCTCTCCCTCTCTCTCTCTCTCTCTATCTCTCTCTCTCTTTCTCTCCCTCTCATTCTCTCACTCTTTCTCTCAATCTCTTCTTCTTAGTCACACTAACACACAAAGTACCAAGAGGTGCTTGGGGTTTGATAAAGCATGGGGGTATGAGGGACGGGTCATGCCATCTTTTGGCATAAATCCACGACGAGCAACCATGCAGAATTTCGAATCTTACAATTTTCACCCTCGACTTGCCATAATGCATATTTGATACCCATCTCCAAAATATCATCAATTTAGGTAATAAAACCCTTTATTAGCCCCTCATAAACATCTATTTTTCTAAAATCTATATTATTTTTATTATTATCTCTTAATTGTCATAATAATTTATTATTAACCTTTTGATAAAATTTTAAAATAAAAAACGGGGCATCATATAACACTCACACGTTTTGAAACCGTCGAGCATAGTTCATGCTATTGAGCTTATCCTCTTTTAGGAGATTTCACAGTGAAAAGTTTGTAATTGAAGAATTTATGATTGAATACATCTGTAAAACAATAGTATTTATTAGTGATTTGACACTTACCCTTTAAAATTTATTACCCAAAAATTATTTTATCAAAGGCTAAGATTAATATTTCATCTCTAGTTGTGAAAAGGCATGTCGCAATCACAAAAAGAAGTTATTTATTGAAGTAAAATTCTTTATCAATTGCAATCTCTATGGAACTCTTAGATCTTTTAGGATTTATTTACTTTTACTAAGTCAACATATACATATTTAATCCCTTCTATGCGTATCTCTTCATGCAATGGATATGTCATAGATCACAATGAAATGTACTAACTAACTTATTCGCGAACAACACATCATCTTTTTATTAACTAACTTATGCGTTTGACTAACACATTTCCCATGCCAAAAGACCATTGAAAAAACAAAAGTTACAATACGACATGGTAGAGTTCTCTCCGCTTTAAAATTTCATATAAGAAAAAACGAAAATAAGCCTACGACATAGAGGAGTTCTCATACATATATTCTAGATAATAAAAACGAAAGTAGAAGAAAAATGAGTTTTCAAGTGTGAAATAGTATTTATATAGGTAAAATATTTTAATTGGTCAAACAAATATGTTAAAGAGTTATGAGTTTCAAATGAATATTTATATAGTATAAGTTGAATACTTAGGGGTTTCAATTCCATGTGGTCGAAGATAGATGACCTATCTTCAACCATATTCATTTATATAACCTCTATTATCAGAGTTATAAAAATAAAGATAAACATTAATGTTTTATTGAGTTTAGTTTATTAAAAAATATTATAGAGTAATAAAAGAATATTAAATTATGATAAAACCATCTATTAAACTCCATTGTCGATGCCCTACAAAAACAACGCAAACACTAATTAATCAGAAACCAAAAATCTCCGAATAAGCATATAAAATATAGTAATTAATTTGTAAGGAATTTAAAAATACAATAATATAGAAACCATATTCAACATAATATTTATTCAAACATCTACTCTTGAGTTCATACAAAACCATCAAAACTCAAGTCCGAAAACACAATTTTTACAAAATATATAAAAGACCTTAAAGTTCAAAAGTTTTATCTGTTAGATATGGTTTTCACGTTTATACAAATTAAAGATCGTTATTTATATATGGATCGAAGAAAGTTATCCATCGTCGTTAAAGTTCATAAGTCATTCCGACCTTCAACATCCGTTTATGAGGAATTTCAAACACACTGTAACTTTGCCTCAAATTCTTCTTCATGAAATTGTAAGCGTAATCAATCAAGAACCTTTTTCCAATCGAAGACCCTGCCCTAGAAACGATCTCGTGCTCGCCCACAAGATGCACGACTCCAGATTTCCAAGCTTTGTCTAGTTTTACCACATCCTCATCACCTATACGACCTTGTTGTTGTCGTTGTTCTTCAAGAACTCCATAATCAGATTCAACAAAATCCTTCAAGCGCTCAATCAAAATCTTCTCAAACGGCTCTTTTTCATTGCGCACATCCGTGTACCCATACCTCACCACGCACCTGAACACATACAAATCATTTGGCTTCACTCTCCTGAACAAGAACCTCTCTTCTGGTGCCACCCTGCTAACCGGCAACGACTTTATGGAAACAAACACGAGAACTGAATGTAAAGCAGGCACGTTTTCAACATAATGTTTAAATATTGGTGGAATGCCATGCGCGAGCTCAGAATAGAAGATCGCGAGTCCTCTCATATGACACGTGTTTGTGTCAGCAACCATGTCTTTTATGACTTCTCGTGACACCTTGTGATCGAGCTCGTAGTTATATTTTGCCCGGTAAACGTAGTTCCAAGTGCACATTATAAACATTAGCACGACAGCGAATGAAAATGGCAAGTATCCACCTTGGCCGAATTTATAGAGAACCGAACTTAAGTAGATATATTCTGTGGTGCTAATCACAGCAACATATAATATCACTAGAAGTACGTTCGTTTTCCAAATAACGAGCATGATCACCACCATAAACGCCGATGTTAATGTCTCGGCAAATATAACCGCAATACCTGTTGGTTAATTTTTAAAAGAAATAATGAAAAAAATATCAAGAACTATAATTTTGACCGACTGTCCCGACAAATAACTTGTCGGCATTAATGATTTAAAGTCGGTCTAGAAAATCTTGATACTAAACGTAGGAAATTCTTACCGTAAGCATGGCCTATCTTTTCGGTAGTTCTGAATGAAACGGTAACAAGAACACAACCTATCATAAGTAGATAGTTCATTTCCGGAATGAAAACTTGTCCTTCGTACTTAGCCGATGTATGAACCACTTGAACACGAGGAAAGCACCCCAGAGAGAGCGACTGTTTGATGATGGAGAAAGTCCCCGATATCATGGCCTGGCTTGCTATAATTGCCGCCATAACAGCAACCACAAACACTGGCCAATACAAGGCGTCAGGAGCTGACTTAAAGAATGTATCTGCCACATCATCGCTGTGCTTTCTTAGCCATGATGCTTGACCGCTATATGCGGTAATCAAAGCCGGATAAACCACAAAGCCCATGCTTATTTGTATCGACTTGACCGTAAAGTGTCCGAGGTCAGCAAACATGGCTTCGGTTCCTATTATATTTGAGGCAGATTGTCAGAAATGCAACAAAATGGAAGTAATTATTGATCAAAAAACACCTGTAATGGCGAGTACAATGCCACCAAGTGAAATCCAGGCATCTTTTTTGTTTCTTTTGAAGTAATCGATGATGTATTTAGGATTTAGGGCTTTTACGACAGAAGGGTCGAACTTGAAGAAATTGTATACACCGATTCCGGAGATGAGGGCGAACCAAACACAAATAATGGGCGCAAATGAATAACCAACTTTGTCAGTTCCAAACCTCTGAACCATGAATAATGTAATCAATATTATTACTGATATAATAACGATCCTCCCTGCATCCATCCATTTACAAAATCAGTTCCAAACCTTTGAACCAGACACAAATAAAGGGAACCGACAAGATTTTTTTATTCTTTTATGCAATTAGTATAAGGGTATTTGTTCAATAAGTTTAGATGGTTGAATGTATTATAAGTGTATTGTACTTGTGCTTTAAAAATAATTAATAATATAATTTTACTTTATATTTTAGTCAACACTCTCCATTTAAAAAAGGGTAGTCTTAAATACAATATTTTTTATTTTTTTTAACGACAAAACTATCTTATTTCTAATCAACTTATAAACCACCTATTTCCTCTAAATCCCCCATCAATCTCAAAGTTAGAAGACGACGTCTTACTACTTGACCAAGTGACCATTGACACTCATTTTATAAGTGTGTGTATGAGTTGACCCTCTTCACACACATGTGTTATCATGGGGGAGGTTAGCACACCCATTTAAAAAATCGTAGAAGACGGGACCAAACCACATAGACTGGACAAGGACCACATCACGTAAACTCAAAAGTGGATCAGCCCAGTCACTCTGTCCATTAATCAGTCCCATTTTTTAGCGTTAGGACCAACCCTTGCGGTTGAAGCCGTTGAATTATGCTTTATTTTTTCTAACATTTTTGACCAGCCCTTAACCGAATATTCCTTTTTGGGCCCAATCCAAGAACGGTCCATGTTCATCTCCGTGTAAAACGGTTGTGTTCATAATTCTAGTCGGCTTAGCCTGGATCAACAATATTTGTAGCTCCCCACCCTTCAATATTTGTAGTTAATAAAATGAAGATATTTAAATATTTTAAATATATGGTAACACTTACCATTTACAATAAGGTTAGTACAACAATATCAAACAATTTCCTTGTTTATGTATATTCATATATCCATTTTTTTGTATGTTTCAATGCCTAAAAAAAGAATAATAATAATAAGTGTCTAATGTGTCACGAAGATGACATGATGTGATTGCTAACATTGGAAAATAGTTATAAAATATAAACAATATATCTCAATACGTTCTCGTGAATAATTTTCAAATAGACAATCAAAAAACTAGACCAAGGCCCAAAAGTTACCTTCGGTCATGGCGTCAGTTGCTTCTTTAAGTCCTGATACTGCCGATAAAACTATAAATTAAAGAATTTCTTTGTGTTAGCAATATTAAACTTATTCGATATAAACATTAGATAGGGTATAGTTAGTCACCAGATATGGATGGAGTGAGTATGCCATCACCGATAACCATAGAAGTCCCAAGCATGGCGGCAAATAAAAGGCAAAACTTGGCAAAGTTGCTATTCTCGAGATTCTTCTTAACCCTCGACGATATTGTGTTGCCGTCACCGGGCAATTCAAGTTCAAAATTGGAGACCTCCCGATCCTCTGCTTGCGCACTCGGGATTAAACCAACCTTCGCATATTGACACAAATTTGAATACAGTGCAAAAGTGCCCCCTGTTATAAAAAAATACTCATTGATTATTTGAATCTAATGACACTTCAAATCGTAGTTTTTAACTTCTCTAACATTAGAAAACTAATTCAAAACAACAAAGGTAAGAGCATTCTTAAACTAATAGCTTTTGATATAGTTTTCATTAAAAATATAAAATAAAAAAACTTATTTTATCTACATAATAAAAGAGCTTTTTAATTAATTTATTTATAACACTTAATTACTAGGTTTTTTTCTCATTTTGTTTTTATTTGTATAAGTTGTCAAATTGATTGAAAATATATAGAAACCACCACAACCATTGAAAATACTCAAGTTGAAAATACTCAAGGTAAAAGACGATAAACTGCAGCGTATTTTTATCTTTTTCCAAAAGGGTAAATTACGAAAAAATCACTATATTTTTGTACTTTTTCTGGTTTAACCATTAATTTTTCATTTGTTCTAATTAAACCATTAATTTTTGGAAAAAATTTCATCCTGACCACTATGACCTGAAAAGCAGGTAACAGTGGCTTCGATGAAACTTTTTACAAAAAATGCTGGTTTTCTGAAACTTAAAAATTGGTGTTAATCTGATTTTTTTTTGCAAAATATAGTGTTTTTTTCGTAATTAGACCTAGATAATGTTTTAACTTTAATTTATATAATTACGGAAAAAACACTATATTTCATTACTTTTTTGCTTAAACTATCAAAATTTCATTTGTTCTAATAAAAACTAATTTTTAGAAAAAAATTTAGTCTAATCATTATGTCCGGAAAAACCGGTAATAATGACTTCAATAAAACTTTTTATCAAAAATTGGTGGTTTCTCCAAATCTTTTAACAATTGGTGGTTTAATAGAACTTTTGCCAAATATAGTGTTTTTTTTTTGTAATTAACCATATCCAAAACAATTAGAGCAATAATTTAATATTTGAAACTCAAAATGTGATATTTTTAAATAAGTTTTTTTAAATTTTGTAGTAATATATCCATGTGTACCATTTTTATAAAAAAATGATAAAGTTTATCATCTTTAGCTTACTTTTTTGAAAAAATACAACTCAAAACAATATAGAAAATTAACATCATGTCTGAATGCATATAATGCAAAACATAAACATTTAATAAATAAACTTTTCCAAATTTCTTAATCATATATCAATGTATATCGAATTTTAAAGCATAAAAATAATAAACTTATACACTTTTAATTTTTATTTTAAAAAAAATATAGTTTCAAAAATAAAAAATATGCATCACGCATGCATGAGTCCCCATGTATGTATGCATGTTTATATATTTTTTATTCTTTAGACAGTGATATACATATTGGTACTAGGAAAGGTAAAAATTTGGATCGTTCTTACAAAAATTATTGATTATATATATATATATATATATATATATATATATATATATATATATATATATATATATATATATATATATATATATATATATATATACATACATACATACATACATACATACATACATACATACATACATACATACATACATACGTACATATATATATATATATATATATATATATATATATATATATATATATATATATATATATATATATATATATATATATATATATATATATATATATATATATAAATAGAAATAAAGAGAGTAAAGATCAAATGTGAACCTAAATTTATGAGAGAACCCAAAAACTCTTTTTATTATTTTCTTTTGTACACATTATTTTTCAAAAAAAAAAAAAACAGTGTCAATTATTTTATGTGATTAAGAAGAATAAAAAAATTCAAAAAATCATCCTTTTTGCATTCAGATATGCATATACATATATGCCTATATGCATATTGTAAAAAAAACTTAAATTTTTGGGTTTTTCATGAAATGTACAAAACAGAGGGTTTTTATGATATTTGATAATATTTTGTTATGAAAGAAACAAAGAAGCTTATATGCATATAAAAAAGTTGATTTTTTTAAATGTTCTAATCACTAGTAAAGAGAAAATTTGGTACAATTTTTTTTTGAAATATTTTATAGAAAATAAGTTTCTAAGTAATTCTTTAAGTTCCATTATTTTTTTTTAGGTTCTAATGATGTAGACCATATATAATTGTTGACTATGCTAAAACCTAGGATTATTAGAAAAGAACCTGGCTTATACTAATAGAAAATATTAAAAGTACAATTATTTAAGAAGATTACTTCAATATTTATTGGTATCTAAGATGTTATATATATATATATATATATATATATATATATATATATATATATATATATATATATATATATATATATATATATATATATATATATTCTATTAGTATAAGCCATGTTCTTTTCTAATAATCCTAGTTTTTAGCATAGTCAACTATTTATTAAAATATACCACTGGTTGGCACTGGACTTAGATGAGTCCCTCCTTCCATGGATCTAAAAATGATGTATGAGAACTTTAAACTTTTCTTTATTAAAATTTTCACTTAAAGCAACACCAATATGCTTCTTACGTTCTGTCTAAACCTTTCATATAGCAAGGTAATCGAAATATTACTTAATTTTTTAAATATGGATATGTGCATATTTCAAAAAATATGCATATAATGTGCACATGTGCATGTTGTTTTTTGATTTTTTTGGTATTCTTGCAACTTTTTAGTTACACTCGAGCTAGACGAGGTATGTAAGTATTTGTGATGGCGTTTTGGGTGAAAATTTATTTGCCCGCAAAAGAAATTTCACCCAAAGATTTTATAATTCTTGACATGGCTAGTAATAGAGATCGATTATCGATAGCACCAGCTAATTGAATCTAATATGCTTCATTTCTTAGAGTCATTAAATCCACTAAGGATAAATAGTTGATAGTTTTTTATTATATTTAAATAAAATAACTATTGACTAAAATTTCTTGGACTATATCTGTACATTTTCTAAAACATAAAAACCTTAACCTTTTTCCATAATCCGAATTCTTGTAGAATATGCCTTTAGATTCGACTGAATACGAAGTATCAGTAATAAACTAATAACTGTCATGAAATAGAACAGATTATTATTTATATTGTGGACACTTTGTTTATCAAAACCGGCAGCAAAAAGGTTTTGTGATACTCAATCTCATTGCAAATTCTCTTTTTTTTTTCTCAAAAAAAAAAAAAAAAAAAAAAAGTATTTGAATCAAAGAGGGAAGAAAGGCATACCATCCCCATTATCATTGGCATGTAGCACGATCAAAACGTACTTAATAACAGGAATTAACGTGATGGTGTAGAAGATGATGGACAAAACACCCAAAATGTCATCTTGGTGCTTTATCCCGTCGGTAAAAGTGCTTGCGTACACATACAACGGTGACGTCCCGATGTCGCCATAAACCACCCCAATGCTTTGGAAAGCTAGTCTGAGTATCACTCCCCAGTCCTTCAAAGAAAAATTCATGCAATTTTTTTTTTAATAATTAACAACAATTAATCTGTCAAGCAAGGATAGATCTGGTATATAAACAGGGTATGCTCTTGTTGAGAAAATTAAAAATAAAAAATAAAAAATATTTTGATAGTGTATGGCATGGTCAGGATCATTTAGGAGAAAAGCTACGAATACATACTAACCTTGGTGCCATGATGACCATGGTGACCGTGAATTTTAGCGGCCTCCATATCTAATGAATCGTGACGCTTCAAGCCGGGGAACTGGCTTTCAGAAAGTAGAGGATCGGGCGTTTGATGAGAATGGATTTGGTAGTCGTGTTCTTCTTCTTCTTGGATGTGGACGGCATTTGAATTCCGTTTGCTGCCGCCGGGGGTTGTCATGTTGGAGTTTCTGCGGCTGCCGCCTGGTGTAGACATGGTGGTGCCTACGGATTCCGGTAAGACAGGATGATGAAGTGAGAAGAAACATTCGAATGGGGTAGTTGTTATATAGAGTTGTGTAGGTGTTGGGCTTCTTTTTTTATTTTCATAAAATGACAAAAGAAAATAGATTGAGTGTCGGATATTATAAGAAATAGTTTATCTGACACGGCCATATTAGTCTTTTACAAAATTGCATCATTCAAGTTTATATCGAATGATACAAATAATTCGAAGTATATTTCGAAGTTTTCAAAGTTTTGTGGAGGATATATATAATGGATATTATTTGATCGGACAATCTATGTTAAATAGTAATTAATTTTATTTTTTCTAAAAATATTAAATATATTCACTTTATATTTTTATATCGTCATATAAATTTTTTTGTCGATCTAAAAATAAATTTAAAAAACACAAAACGAATTGTATATAGAAAAAAACAGTTAACATCAATTAGGAATTTCCTAATAAAGTAATATGTAAGCAATGATCTTTATTTTTGGTAATTACTCCGCTTGCACATCACCCGAAAGAAATTTTTGCCAATTTTCTAATCTCTTCTTCCAATATGATTGAAAAAAACTGTAAAAACAACAAAAATATACATAAAAACAAAATTAATAGAAAATAAAAAGTTTTGATTACATATGCAATTTTCTTTGTCCTGCCGCATCAAAGGCATAAAACAAATTTTGTTTGACTTCTTTCATATGTTCTCTTCCCAATACAAACACATAACATTTACAGAAGAAAAAAAATAAGACCTTGTTTTCTTCTCGGTCTCCCAGTCGCAATTACCAAAAATAAGTGCACAACGGAGATACCAGAGATGGCGAGTGGCTGTGGCGGTGGGCGGAGGAGACGGACGGCGTGCAGCAGGTATGAGAAGGCATATGCAGAATGCGAGCAAGATTCGAATCTTCGATTTATATTGTAATCGTTAACGGACTAACGGAGTGACCGATTTGTATGTATGCGTACGCGGTTTTCCTCCTCATTAATTTCTATTTCCTTAAGCATCAATTTACATCGTTTGGAGTTTAGATAGATTTAGTATTTATCCAGATACATTTGTTTTGCTATAATTTCTTTTGTAAAAGACGGAGTGCCGTGTGGGTATGCAATTATTTGATCAAGGGTATGCACTGTTAATATCCGATATATGAAAATTATTATTCTTTAAATAATTACCACTTCTAATAAAAACACTACGATATGCAACTGCATTCTCTTATAAAGCTACAGGTCCATCGATCGATCATTTTCTTGTGACTTGTCTAAAATGATAATGTAATATTTTTTTCTGTTGACTTGCCATATATACGGATTGACATTTGATTCTTATTTTTTTAATTTAATTAACTTGTTTATTTTTATTTACTTGTAGCCCACCACGAGAGCTAGCAACGACATTCGGCCACCACCTTCAACAATCACCATCATGTATTTCAAATAAAAATTTTAATGTTAACCAAAAGCAAACCTAAAAAGTAAAACTTTTGAACGCGAAATCAAGTCAAAACAAATCTAAAAACCAAAAACCAAAAACCAAAAGCTAAATCTAATACGATTCCTAAGGTTAATGGCAGTGAGAACAATGGTTGGAATCGTGTGAAGCGTCGTAATAGAGGGAATAATCAAAGGGCTAGCTAGCGTGTTTGATAGATTGGAGTTCAATCAGGTTCATGATTCAGATATGGTCAGTGTTCTAAAAGGCGCGCCATGGCGTGCCATGGCGTGAGGCGCGGCTCTGCCGTCCCGAAAACCCTCATGGCAGCGTGGCTAGGCGTGGCGCGTAAAAAGGCGAGCCATGGCATGCCATGGCGCGAGTTTTTAGTATTTGCGACCCGTTTTTTTTTTCTTTTTCTTGCATTTCTTGATTGGACATAAAACATTTGAGTTTTTGATAATTTTTTGTTAACTTTTTGTTATTATTTATTGATAAAACACTTCTAAAAACCTCATATGTTTGATATAAATCTATATTTATATATAATATAATTATATTATTCATATAAAATTGCCCCTTACATCACGCCTTGAAAAACGACATTACTCGCCAAGGCTCGTAAAACTTGAGGCTTGACATTGCCGCCACGTCACGCCTCACGCCATTTAGAACCTTGGATATGGTAATAAGAGTTTCACTGTTTATTTACGTAACGAACTTCCCTCATAATTTAACCTCTATTGAAGTACGAAAAGAATGCAAAAAATATATATGTGAGAGTTTCATTACCAAGAAGAAATCTAAATTGAGTAAATGTTTTGGTTCGTTTAACCAAGTTGCTAATGTACAAACCCTAATTTGTGATTTATGTGCTATCTGGTTTGGAAATGAATTAACTCAGACTCAAAATAAATTTAATGGAGACGGTGGGCAGGAAAATGAATTAACTATGACTCAAAATAAATTTAATGGAGATGGTTGACACGCCTAGGTCATCGTGCGGTCAAAAATAAAGAGAAACCTAACACACACTAGCACAGTGGAAGTCAGGGTCGATCCGCAGGAGCTTCGTGGTTAGACCAGATGACAGATTACCAACTAGTAGTGTCACGCTACAGTCGGAGGACTTATAGTTTCTAAGTACCCAAAGCAATGATCAAACAAACCCAAGCCAAGCAAAGCTAAACAAACCTAGTTACTTTCTGAAATCAGAAGTGCATCTCTAAATCAGAAGCAAACAAAGGCATCCAAAACATCCAAATCAAACAAGGCATAAACTAACCAATAACTAAGGTTCTGATTGAACAGTTACTAGTTAAATTCAAACCCTAAAACTAACCTAGTTGGCTACTGAAATCAGCAAAAGAAAGCAGTTCCAAACAAGGTCACAATACATCCAAACACAATTCAAATACTCAGAAACCAAAACAAGCATAAAAACACCGAAAAACCAATATTGCTTATAACCAAATGCTTCTCATTACTCAAAATCAATTCCAAACATCCAAGCAGTAACCAAATGTTGCTAAAACAGAAACTAAAGCTCAATATCAGTGGGTGTCACTCCCAAGGATACTAGCCAATGCTTAATACTAACTAACTAATTGAAAATAAAATCCAAAACATAAAAATACCAATTGAGAAGTTGCTGAAACGAAATCTTGGAGTCAAAGAGCTTCAAGGTCGATTTTACACCCGGTCTTTGCTAGGGTTTTCGGCTGGAAATGCCTCTATTTATAGTTGCAATTTTCCCGCAGCCGCGCCGCGCAGATGAAGAATCCGCGTCGCGCGTACTAATCTTTTCCCGTTTCTTCGGTATTTGAATGTGTTACACCGCCTTAAGCTCGCGTCGCGTATTTAAGAACCCCGCGGCGCGCGTACTTATTCCTTGATTTTTCATTCTTTTCCAAACTTCTTCCTTTTGCACGCTTTTAGTCCCTGTTTTCATTCTTTTCTTCCAAACAAGTCCTGGCACGAAAAGTGAGAATACCAAGATATATCTGATATAATTTCATCAAGAACAGGGCTCAACAACGCCTAAAATACTTGATATCACTAGGCGTTGTCAATGGTGGTCAGGAAAATGAATTAACCATTGTAGTATAACCAGATAAATGCTCAGCACTTTCATCAATGTCCTGGTTACTGATAACTGTAGGCAGATCAAGAGTACTGTTAACATGTTTACACCCTAATAAACCATATTCATGCAACGGTTCTAAGGTATACTTCCATTGACACAAGCAAACCCCGGTGGATGTATCAATAATTTCAATTCCAAATAAAAATTTCAAAATTCTCAAATCCGACAAAACTGCAACATTGGTCCTTGTGGTTTCTCGAAAACTGTGGATAAGATCCAAAAAGTTTTCAACTTACATGAAACGTCCAAATCAGTAGTTTTTTCTATAGTTTTAGTCCCCGACACATTTGAAAAGACTAAAATAACCTTTTAATTTCTTTTTCTATTTTCTAATTCCCATTCAATATATTTTTTTGATTAAAAATAAAAGAAACTCACACACCCCCACCCCATCCTCTCTCTCTCTCTCTCTACTTTGCCGACTGAAATTCCCCCTCCCGCATCCTCTCTCTTCACCGCCTACCTTCTCAAGCTAGATGGAAACTACCCGATTTGTAGCCAACACTCTCCGTCCATCTCTTCTTTGTAAGATATGACACGTTCTGCAACCTGGTAAAATGAAAATGGAAATCTTATTAAGAAGAATAAAAAAGTAGATAGGTTACTTTTAGGACATACAATTGATGGAGTTGTGATTTTTGATCTGTACAAATATGCATAATCACAAATCTTCCAATAGCAAATGATGGGGTAAAATCAGAAGGGGGATCATAGTGAGGAAGACATCTAATGGCCGAGTCAACTTGGTATTCAGATCTTTTGTCTCCTTCGAAAGAACCCACCCCTGGTTCTGGTTCTGGTTCTGATTCTGGTTCTGGTTCTGGTTCTGGTTCTGGTTCTGGTTCTGGTTCTGGTTCTGGTTCTGGTTTACGTTCAAATTTCAATGTCACTGGATTACTTAAATGCTTGTTTTATGAATTAGGTGGACGTTTTAAAACAGAAACCTTGAGGAGGGAACTCAGGTCGAAACAATGGTGGTTCTGGTATTACATCTATATGAAATAAATTGAAGTGTAAATAACGAAAGAGTAACAGAGTTTAGAGTTTGTAGTGGAAGTTTAAAGATCAAACTTCTTGTATTTTGTTTTGTTTCTTTAAGTAAGAAAGGATTGTATGACCAATGAATGGTGTTTCAAGCAACTTAACAAAAATCCACATGTATAGTCTAGTCACATCATGAGCTGTAACGAAGTGAACAAATCCGACAATAGAAACCGGTTTAATTTCGGGAATGATAATGAAAATTGATTATGATCGGTGGTGTTGAAGATGGATTCGACGTTAAAGGTGGGGTAGATGGAATCGACAGGACTGTAATCTACCTTTTGAGTGAGAGAGAGAGAGAGAGAGAGAGAGAGAACGGTGGTGGAAGGAGTGGGATTGGTGGGTTTTTTTAATTTTTAATTAAAAGTTATTAAATAAGTATTAAATAGTGTTGTAGAAATCGGTCAACTCGGCCGAGTACTCGGACTCGGGCTATTACTGAAGCGAGTTGAAGAAAATCGGTCCAATTACTCGGATTCGGTCAACAGCGGTCAAACTCGGTCAAACTTGGCCAAAACTCGGTCAAACTCGGGATAAATCGGGACAACTCGGATAACTCGGTCAAAAGTTGGTCAAACTCGGTTGAGCGGGAAGATTTTGGCGAAAGTTAATTTTTAGTTTTTTATTTTAATAAATTGAAAAGAAAAACAATATTTTTTACCCTAATCGCGTTTCTCCCTCTCTTTTCTCCCTTCTCACATCCGACTCAGTGCTCTCAAGTCTCATGGCGATTCGCGATCCCAAGTCCCAACCACCGGCAATCGGCGAGAAGGCGATGACAACGGCGACATAGTGTTAACACCAGTCATCCACTGGCGACTACAGTGACGATCTGCGGTAAATCTTGGCTGATCGATTATATTAAGCCTAACCCAGTACCTAATCAATTTTGTTAACACCAGTCAACCTAATCGACGACCGGCAACGGTGGCTAAGTCAAGGTAAGTCATACTCTCTCCGCCTCTCGATATCTCACTCCCTCCGCTAGTCCTCTCTACTTCTCTTCTTTCTAAGCGACGAAGACTCAGTCAAGAATGGGTTATGTTTTTTCGATTTTCAAAAGATGTTCAGCTAGTCCTCTCTAATTCTCTTCTCTCTACCTCTCTACTTCTCTTCTTTCTAAGCAATGACGACTGATGTATGAATTTCAGTGTGTGTATGTATGTATTTCAGATTATAATAAATGTATGTATATCAGATTTCTTGATACAGACTAGACTACAGAGTATGTAGTCAGTATGTATTTCAAATTTAGGATTTCAGATTTCTTCAGTGTTTACATATTTCGTATTTCTTGCTACAAAGTACAGAGTATATATGTATTTTTCATCTTCACGGATTCTCAAAGTGTATATTTTTGCCCCTTTAGTCAAAGTTCTCCGGATGGTTGATGCGGATCGAAAACCATCTATGGGTTTTATATATGGTGAGATTCAAAACGTAAAACAATAAATTATTATTGCTTTAGGCAAAAATAAAAAAGTGTACGAGCCTATTATAGATATCATTTCAAAAAAGATGAAAGGTAGGCTTGATACAGGCCTACATTTGACGGCTTACCTTTTAAATCTGTATTATGTTTATAAGAATCCGGATATCCAAAATGATATTTATGTGACCGATGCGATTTTTGATTTTGTTGATACGATATATCCGGGAGATCATGATTTGCAAAACCATATTGTGATGGTTGAGTTGCCGGTTTACATGGGTAAACAAGAAAATTTTAGTCGGGAAATAGAAATTAAAGGATGTGAGGTGAAGGTTTGATACGGGTAATGTATTTTTAAGTTGTAGTTATTTTATAAAATTCCAAATTAATAAATTTAACAACGTTAGTTTCAAATTGTAGTGAATTGGTGGGGAGCTTATGGTGCCTCAACTCCTCAATTGAGAAAAATTGCTATGAGGATACTTTCTTTAACGACTAGTTCGTCGGGGTGTGAAAGAAATTGGAGCACTTTTGAAGGGGTTAGTAGTTTAATAATTTTTAACTATAATTTTATGTAGTTATTTAATATATATCATATATTTATCAAACATTTTGTTGCTTATTTCAAATTTTTAGGTACATACAAAGAAAGAAATATATTAGAGGCTACTAAATTGAACAGTATTGTTTTTGTTCAATTTAATGCAAATTTGATGGAAAAGAACAAAAAGAGGAAGACAAAGGGTATGGAAGTATTATTAGCAATGATGCAAGTGAGGCTCAAGATTGGATTGTCAAAAGTGATGTAGTGTTAGATGATGTTGAGCCCGGACTACCTAGGGAGGCGGTTAGTGAAGCCATGGGTGCCGATGACTATTTATAAAATCAAAGAAGTTCTCGATTGAGGGAACTTGATGAGGAAGAATTTGTGTCTGGGGATGAGGAGGAAGTGAATGAAGAGGTTGAATATGAATCAGATGGAGTTAACATCAACGAACAAATCGGAGCTACATCGGAAGACGATGATTAAATGATTAGTCTAAATATATAATATTAAAGGGTGAATACATATTTTTGAATTAATTTAACATTTCAACATGTACTCTTTTGTTTATATTTCACCTAATTTTGTTATAAATTTCAACTTTTTTTTGAACGGCAATTCTATCCTACTCCTAAACTACTCCTTGTTATGTTAGTGTCAGGGTTTGAACCCATGACCTCCTTGTTAATAATCACCTTGTTAGCCAAGTGGGCTAGCCCCAACTTGTTTATAAATTTCAACTAACTTATTATTTTTGACATATATATAATTTCCCTAAAAATATTTCTATATGATTTAATCTATCCGAGTACTCCCAGAGTAATTCGAGTACTCGTAACTCCCTAGTCGGCCGAACGACTAGTGAATATCGAGTTCCGCAACCTTGGTATTAAAAAATCAAAAAATAAATTAAAAGGGTATTTTAGTCATTTCAAATGGGTCAGGGACTAAAAATATAGGAAAACCATTGATGTTGGACCTTCCATGCAAGTTGGAAACATTTTGGACCCTATCCACAATTTTGGGCAAACAACATGGGACCAACTTTGTAGTTTTACCAATCCTTAATTTTAAATTAGATTTAAGGAAAGGCGTTAGTTTTTCTATTTCAGATTTTGAGCTACACGTACACATGAAGAACAATAAAACTTTTTGAGTTAGAAAAAGTAAATATAGAATAATCACTTTACTTTGTATAAAACCATATTCAGATAAGAAAGAAATTAATTTTTCGTATCACTTTCTAGGAGCTTGCTTTAATCTGTATAAGGATTTAAGAATCTTTCAAACTTTGGAATAATTTTTAGAAAATATGCTTGTGGCAAAGTCATATGAACGTCTTCTTCAAGTTCACCATATAATAAAACATTATTAATGTCTAACTTATATAGATTCTAATTACACTTAACATCATGGATAATAAGGCATCTAACAGTGACAAGTTTAGCTACATGAGAAAATGTTTCACCAAAATCAATCCTCTCTTTTTGTGAAAAACCCCCTTTGTAACTAACCTAGCTTTATATCGATCAACTTCACTGTTTGATTTATATTTGATTTTATAAACCCATATGCAGCTAATGGCTTTTCTATCAGGAGGCAAGTCAGTGGTAACCCAAGTCTGATTATGATAAATTGCATCCCTTTCTTCATTCATATGACATACCCAATTTGGATCATTGCATGCTTCATGATAGTGGTTTTGGTTCAATTTTATTCAAGTTAGTCACAAAGCAAAAAAAAAAAAAAAAAAAAAAAAAACTTTAGGATCAAGATGTAAGTAATTAACAACCCTTTCAATACCATATTTATACTTCCTATTAAGAACAAAATCATCTAACCTCCTAGGAATCTTAGACACCGTAGTAGACCTTCCAACCCCTTGCTAACCATACTAGGATCAAAATTGGTATCAAC
This sequence comes from Cichorium intybus, assembly GCA_023525715.1. Taxonomy (NCBI): domain Eukaryota; kingdom Viridiplantae; phylum Streptophyta; class Magnoliopsida; order Asterales; family Asteraceae; genus Cichorium; species Cichorium intybus. The sequence continues at coordinate 3,256,142 of CM042012.1, read as the reverse complement.
ATTCTCATGTATATAATCAATTTATTGAGTTCCCTTAGTTTTGTAATGACCAAATTCAGTATTAGGCTGATTATGAATATGTCCCTCCAAATGCACATAATCTTGACTCTCCAATAGACTATATAATCGATAAAATGTGTCTTGATGAGAACCACTCGTACCACGATTGGCAACATAATTAACATACTTAATAATATTACCAACACAAGAAATATTTGTTTTATCAAAGTGTGAGTCATCAGGTTTAAGATTAGCAACATAATTGGAATACTCAAGAATATTACCAAAACCAGAAGTAGTTGCTCTATCATGACAAAAAGATTCAGGACTGACATGACTATTAAGTAAATCAGGATTATCTATACAAGGACCATAGTTATGGTTTAAACAGGAATTATCATCATAGGGAGTGACAAGGACAAATGAGTCAAAGAACTAAGACTATAGGGTCTGATTAAAAACATTTTAAGAAAAGGAATATTTTGTAAGAGAATATATGTTCTGAAAATTGCACATCCCTGGAGAAAAAAATTGTATTAGTCTCTAAACTAAACAACTTATAGCCCTTTTAAAAACTAAAATAACCAACAAAGAAACATTTATCATCCCTAGACTCAAATTTGTCATGAATATTTAGTTTAGTAGCAATACACAAGCTGCCAAACACACACTAACGATTTAAAGAATGGACTCTACCATAAATCATTTCAAAATGTGTATTTCCTTTTTGGCAGACGAGGGTGTTCTAAAGATATGTGATGACTAACACAGTATCGCCTATATGCATTAAAGGAATTCCACCTTGAAAAAGTAAAGACCGAGAAACATTAAGGATATGTATATGTGTATCGATATATCCTTGTTAACCATAGTCGCTTTCACAATTCGTTCACTCGTAACTGGTATTCTTGCTTAAGACCCAAATATCCTCTGTAAGTTGACTCTTTGTTCCTATCCGTAGCAAGGTAATCTTGCCAACCTTGTTGTCAGGCCACTCCCCTTGACCTATAATAGGGACACTCTACGTGCTTGTATATATGTTTTTGCTCTTATCTGAACAGATTTACTCAGTTGCTTACCTTTCTTTGGACTTCAGTTCGTACCTTGCACTAGCTCAAAAGAGCTAAGAATCCTAGCAAGACTGCAGTATATGTTTTTTTGTTTAAGGTTAGCTTATGTGTTGTAATTCTATGTCTTATTTACTATGATTATGGCTTCAGGCGAATCCTCCACCCTTACTACATTTGATCACGTTTATCCTAATGATATTGTTGTTCTTTTACCCAATGATCTATCAACTATCTCTATTATTGGTTTCAAACTTCATGGAACTATTAACAATAAATATTGGGCTAATGCAAGTGAATTAGCTCTCAGGGATGTAATAAATTAGGGTTTGCACTTAGGTATTGTCCTCCATCTAATTATAATGAACAAAGGGCTCAAGTATGGGATTATTTTGATGTTGTTGTTCTATCTTTGCTGTTAGCTTTAGTTTTCGAAAACATTTATGTTAGTCATGTTTTCTCTAAATCAACTTTAGAAGTATGGTCAGATGTGAAAGAAAAGTTTAAAAACTGGATGGGTCTATCATTCTCATTGTCTATAGGAAAATAAATGCTTGTGTACAAGGAAATGAAAGTCGGTCCGATTACTTTGATAAGCTTAGTTCTCTTTGGAAAGAATTTGACTCACTCACCAATCTAAAACCTTTCACTTGTGATGCCTTAAAGATTTTTTTTTGAATATTCTAAACAAACAAAACTAATGCAATTTTTGATTTGTCTTGATAGTTCTTTTTCTCAAGTTAGAAGTAATATCTTGTTAAGGGAGTCTATCCCAAGTGTCAAAATGGATTTTTCTATATGCTATAGGGAAGAATCACTCAACTTGGGTCTTCTTCTACAAATTCTTTTGAAAAATCTATATATTGGATTCTTTGCTAAAGCTTCTGATACTATTAGGAAATAGATCATTAGCAATACTTTTGTTTGTAAGAACTATAGACTAAAGAGTGACAACGCCTAGTAATATCAAGTATTTTTGTCGTTGTTGAGCCATATTCTTGGTGATTTTATATCATATATGTTGTGGTATTCTCACTTTTTGTGTCAGTGCTTGTTTGGAAAGAAAATATGTAAACAGGGCTAAATGCATACAAAATAGAAGAAGTTTGGAGATAAAAACAAAAGAGTCGAATAAGCACGCGCGCCGTAGAGATGCACAAGGGCGCGACGCGCTGAGTCATGATTGAGGCGGTGAGAAGAATTCAAATGCCGAGAAAACGGGGATATACCCATACGCGCGCCGGGATTCTAAGTACGTGCGACGCGACCTCTTATTTTCCAAAACTATAAATAGAGGGTTCTAGGTCGAAATCAGCAGCAAAGACCTGGCATAGGAACGATCCCCAATGCTTCTTTGACTCCAAGTTTCAATTTTCAGTCGACCATAAGTGGTATTTATTGTTTTCTCATTTAATTTTCTAGTAGTTTAGTAGTTTTTAGTTGCTTGGCTAGTGTTATTGGGTGTGACAACCATTAACACTAGGTTTAAGTTTCTGAAATTTTATGTTTTCTGTTTTTGAACAAGTTTGGATCAGAGTTTTTATACAAGTAATCATTCGGTTATGTCTAATTGCTCTTTTTACCTTTATTTCATGATTCGGTGTTTTGGAATGAGTTTGAATGTTTGATTGTTTTGGGTTTGATCTCTATTGCTTCTGTTTCTAAATTACATTTCTGATTTCAGTAAGTAATTAGATTAAGTTTTGGTTTTGATTTTAGTTTGAGTTTATGCTTGAATTGGGATTTGTTGGATTTTATGATTTTGGGACTGTTTTCGGTAAAAGTTAGAAACTAGATCCTCTGGTTGTAGAGTGACACTACAATTGGTAATCTGTTGCCTACCTTGACCACGTAACTCCTGTGGATCGACCCTGACTACCACTGTACTAGTGAGAGTGATGTATTTTACTATTTTTGACCGCACGATGACCTAGGCGTGTCAAAGAGGCATATAATTGAGAGATGTTACAAACTCATTGATTATCCGAACGATAATAAATTAAAATTTGATTTTCAAAACACTAATAAGTATTTTTCAGTAATCTTACTTGGGTTGATTTAAAAGATTCGAGTGTCTATTTTCCCTTCTCTTTTGATCAAGTTACAACACTTTTAAATCTTATAAGTGAAAACCAAAAAGGAGATAAGGTCGTTGCCAATATGGCAAGTTTGTTTAGTCAAAATGCTTTATATAGTGTTTTTGAAATTTCAAATGTGGCATTGACTGAGGGGCAAATCATCATAAAATTTGGGAATCTCCTCTTATCCACTTCAATCGTCTTGTTTTATATTTTGGTTGTTCCTGATTTCAATGTTAATATTTTGTTGTTGACAAAGTTTTTAAGGACACTAAAATTCGAAAAATGTGTTTGTTTTCATTAATAGCTATTATCTGACTAGAGTTACTCGGTTGCTTAACTTTCTTTGGACTTTAATTTGTATGTCGCACTGACTCAGGAGAGCTAAGAATCCTAACAAGACTGTTGTCTGATTTACTATGATTACGGCTCTTGGTGAATCCTCTACCCCTATTAAACTTGATCGGGTTGATCTAATGATCATGTAGTTCTTTTACATATTGATGTGAGTACTGTCGCTATTATTAGTTGCAAACTTCAAGGAACTAGTAACTATAAATCTTCAGCTAGTGCAAGTGAATTAACTATTAGGGAATGTAATATGTTAGGGTTTCAAAAAATTAGGGTTTTCATATAAGATCGAATCAAAAAGGGGAAACCACATATCTAGAGTTTATACACAAATTTGACATAATCGGAAATCACTTGTCAAAAAGTAGGATTTCTAAAAAAAACACACAATTTAAAATCTTTTAAAAGAAACAATGTCAACCAAAATCAGTATCGAATATGATACCAACTTGAAAAAACATAAAGATATTTTCAAGAACATGATTTGTTGAATGATTAACTTTAAAAAAAATTACAATCAAAAGTTTCTAAATAGAAAAACTAAAACATACAAGATCAACAACCAGTCCTGACGAGAAGATTATGAATAGTAAACTTGTAGATGAAACAGACTCTCAACAAAAGTTAGTGGATGAACGCAACGAAACCCTAACACATCTGTAAACGAGAGAGAATCGAGAGGTCAGAAAAGAATGATGAGTCGATTTCAAGACAAGATAACAACTCAAACAAATATATACTCCGAGTATAACTTGTATCACTAAACCGGTCATGAAGAGTCTATGCGTTTGCTGAGAATCAGGAAAACGAGCCGCAACCCTTATAAATTGAAGAATTACATCTTTAGACCTCCAACTATGACGAATCAACAACAAGCATCCATTTCAACCCAATAGTCGGGAAAGCCCACATCAACCCTATTTAACATATAAAACGTTATTGCAACTAAAAAGAAAAAAAACAGACAAAAAATAAAATAAATAATCTAAAATTATATATTAATTTTGAGATTTCTTAGCCTTAGAAGTTGCATTTCTTAATAGAAATCATTAAAAAAAATACAAATGGTATAGTTTTAATTTATATTATGTTTTAAATGTATTTTCTAATTTTATGATGTAACTTTTATGTAATTTTAATTAATGAAATATTTTTAACTTGTATTTTCTATAACTTTACTTATTTATATTTGTTATTTAATTATTTTTTAAAAAAATGAAAAGTTGGTAAGGGGTAATCACTTCCTAGATTTGTTTTGGAGGGGGGGGGGTCCTAAAAGTTGTAAAAATACAATCTTTGAATTACTAAAATAATAACAGTAACTATAAAAATAGTCCATATAGTTGTCCAAAAGTTGCACTCTCAATCCAAGTTTTTTTTAACTATTTTGTCCTTAAGTTTGGCATTTGTTGTGTTTTAATCCATGTGGTGCCAGATTTTACCTAAAATGTCAATATTACCCCAGATCTTTTATTTTATTTTATTATTTATTTCTTTTTATATTATTACATATATAATAAAATGGAGCCACCAAAAGTTACCCCACCATCCGCTACCACCACTACTATCATATAATATGCTTATGTTTTAGCCTTTGGTGCTTGAGATGAGGTCAATCATGGCTTCAAAAAACCCTGAAAATTATTCTCTATCCTTCTAAGAAGATACATCCATTAGAAAAAGAATATGGAAGATGATGAACAACAAACCCTCAATTTCACCATCATGTGCGTGCGTCATGACATACTGGTAGATAACTAATGAGATCTTTTGACAATTGTAGACAACATGGTCGCTTTTTGTAATAAAAACTAGAACCCTCATAAACAATACAAATGATGCAATCATATAATTTTTAAAACCTTTTGGTGATACGAAAAGACCTTGTGTTTGATCCAATAATTGAGCTAAGACTCTACATGTTTTATTGATACTTTTATCAAGCGAAACCTCCAATAATCAAAAGTTTTATTAAAAAACTGGTGGAAGGATTGTCTGAGATGAATTCAATGTATATATGTCTATGTTACTAGGAGATTGTGCTTTCTCTGTGTGATCTTTTCGTACCACCTTCATCGAAAAGTTAAAACATAAGTTATAGGGCTAAGATTCAAAGTCAACAACATTATTTAGTGATAGTCAATATCTAAAAACCAAAATTAGTCTAGAATCTTCTTCCATGGCTGAGGAGAAACACAAATGAAGAAGAAGAAGAAGAAGAAGAAGAAGAAGAAGATGATGATGATGATGATGATGATGATGATGATGATGATGATGATGATGATGATGATGATGATGGAGCCTGTCATCTGGAAACCACAACCAAATAGTTTTTTCATTGGTGTAATCTGCCATCGGAAAATGAGAAGAGGAGTTGTAGGACAAAGGAAGGTGGAGATAGGGTTTTGGAGTGGTAGTTATACTTCGTTTTCCAAATATAAGGAGTGGCAATCGTATTTCTTTTGGTGTATTGGAGAAATCAGATGGGCTAGGGCAACCATCGACCTGAAAATGAGTAAGGAAAAGGGCGTGCCAGTGACTATGGTGAAAGTAAGGGGGTGGGGTGGGGTGGGGTGAACTCACTGTTTTTTTTTAATTAAAATTAGTTTAAATGTATAAATTAAATGAAAATTGGTAAAAAAAATATGTTTACATAGACCATGGACCAAACCATAACTAAATACAAAATACAGACAATATGTTGAGAAATAAAATTTATACTGAAAGTGTACTTTTTTGACAATCACACGGACTACTCTTGTAATTTATTCTAACAATACCTTTTTTTTAACGACAAATTTATCATACTCATACTCTTAAACTACTTCTGGTTCCACTTATGTCTTTTACGAGACTGAACCCTCAACCTCAAAAAAGGAAGCAACACCTAACAGTACTTAAATACCAAAATCAATCTAATGATATTAATAAGTTAATAGTTTTTTATATTTTACCTTAGATTAATGGGACTAAATTCCCAGTTTTTATATTTTATATTTTTCAGCATAATTATATATTTATAAAACATAAACAATGTGATTTAATCTTTTTGATTCGAAAAAATATATATTTTGTCCAGTTTGTATAAGAAAAATTTATGAAATTTGATGAACTAATAGTGGACTAATATTAAAAATTTGAGTCTTGACTTCTTTAACCAAGTTTTTAAAGTCCAAATTCTATTTTTTTTCCAACCACCGGGTCAACCCGGTTCCGGATCACCAGTTCAACCGGTTTTTAAAGAAAACCGGCCGGTTCAATTCGAGTCGGAAATTAACAAAAAACCGGTCGTAATTGACCCGCTCTTTTCACCGGTTTACGGTCCAACCGGTTCAACCGGCCAGGTCAACCCGCTTTTTAAAACATTGCCCATGAACGATATTAAGCAACTGAATCGATTAAAAATTATTAAATAACTAAATCAATTAAATGGTATTAACATTCGTACAAAATGTCAACGGACCTAGGCGTTGACTAAAATCATGGTAGCACAATAATTAGTGATTCTATAAGTAGACTGACAACAATAATTATATCAAATGCAACAAATATAATATTGATTCTATAGGTAGAATGACAACACTAATTATATCAAATAATGAACAAATATATTATACTTTGACTTTTATACACGAAACGAACACGGTGTGTTCTAACAACACAACTCCGAGTTAGACTTATAAAACTAATATTATTTTTGTAATGTATAAAATAATAATTAATAATATATAATTTGCATTGAATAATATTTATTATATAATTGTATTCAATAGGTGGATAAACTTTTTTTTTTAGGTTCTTTTTACAACATTATAATGCATTTCAATCGGATAATTTTGAAATATTGGATATCACTATGGGCGCAATGTTTGTATTAGAATTACATAAATTATAAATCTTGTTATAATGAATGTTACAGTTAACAACACACAAGATTATCATTTTACCCGGTTAAAATCTACCTTAATAGTATAACGAAAAAATTAAAAAAGTTATTGACTTATTGAATATGATTAAAATATAAATAATTTAAATAACAAACTGTTTACTATTGGTTATTAATTTATGAAAATAATGCAAATTAAAATTTCGAACTTAATAAAGGTAAGTAGATAACTAGTATAGTGGTTGTTTAAAACGTCTTTTTTATATAATATTATTTAGGGGTAATTTCATATATATCCTAATTAAACCATAAAATATCATATTTACCGAATTAGATTTTTAAATATCATAAATACCCAATATAAACTTATAATATATCAGATTTACCCAAATTCTATTTTTAATAACTTTTTTAATATATTATAGTAATTTCTTATACTACAAATCATCAAAATTGAAAACATAAATTAGAAGGATAATATTGCCATTATGCTAATCGGTGACCTTGTATAAACAATATTGCCCTTATGCTAATCGGTGACCTTGTATAAGAAAGTGGATCACATTTTCCCGTAATCTCAATCGCAGGCGTAGTGTTCTTCTTCACCGGGGGTAAGGAATGTCGTCGTCGACGTCTTCATCGGCGGTAACCTCCGTCCGCCTCTTTCTTGCCCTCTCGATGTCTCGCCGGCTTGATTCTCCCAATCGATTGCATAAGCAGGTAATGATATTCTCCAGATCTTTGCTGCGGAAGATAGAAATGTTCGTCGTTCTACTAGATTCCGTCCGAGATTCAACCTCCAATTTGCCTTCAACGGTGATTTTATGCCTCAAGGAGCTCTACCTTTTGCTTTTCAGGTCGAAAATTCTGCTTGACTGCTGTGCCCAATCTAGTAAGTTATGGCTTCTGCTTCAGAATCATTCGGTTTCTGGCCATTTGCATGATCTCAATCAAGAATTCTCAACACTTTTAGATGTCATCCCCTTGAACAAATTAGATGTTTTGTCAAATGATGTTAAAGAAGTATTTGCTTTGTTTCAACAACAATCCAGAAACGCTAAATTGTTCATAGATAAACATGATGATGCATTACGCTTAAAGTTCTTCAAGATGTTGAGCGATATTGAAACCGGGAGTATCCCTTCTGTACAAGAATTCTGTGAATTTTTCGTCAAAAGATTGGGGATTGTTGATGCCACGGCTTGTAGAGCAGAACTAGAATTCTTGGAAGAACATATACTCAATCATGAAGATGATATCAAGCCTTCAACTTTTGTTCTTAGTGGGTTTGTGGCTATGATCAGATACTGTAGATTCCTGTTATTTGGATTCGAAGAAGATGAAGTAGAAATCACAAGAGAAAAAAATTAAAAAGTTTGAAGAAACGAGGGTTGATCTCGCATGAAATCACCGATACTTTTACAGCAATTCCTAAAGATTTTTGCTGCCCGATTTCATTAGAATTATTGTCGATATTGTTATGTAAAGGGTATAATTGTCAAACAATGTTGTTTTATAATTAAAATGGTTTTAAATAATAAATTTTGGTTATAAAATTAGATAATAAATGTAAAAAATAGAATTTGGCTAAATTTGATATATTATAAGTTTATATTGGATATTTATGATATTTAGAAATTTAATTGGGTAAATATGATATTTTGTGGTTTAATTAGGGTATATATGAAATTTACCCTATTATTTATTAATAGACTTGGTTAAACAAAATGACTACAGCAGATATTCGCAAATTTTATATATATATATATATATATATATATATATATATATATATATATATATATATATATATATATATATATATATATATCTCGTAAAACTATAAGACTTTATTGATAAATATTTTATAATAAGAATATCATGACTTTCCATAAAGCTCTTTCAACGATGTATAAAAATCCCATTGGTAAGAAATTTGGCATTTTTGACATTGGAAAGAAATTAAGCATTTGTGACATGTACCCAATATAAAAATCTACTATGTACTCACCTTAGTAGCTAGGTATCTCTACACTAATCCACGCAGTTCTCCAAGCATCTTTAGCTGTCTACGGAATAAACCGCTAAGCATATAATATTTTCCTAATCAATCATGAACTCCTTATAATCATTATCTAATTTCATTCCATTGGTTAAACATGTTTTATAAAAGCTTTATACTCAATTTTGCCAAATTTACTTTTTTTGTCCCACTTTGACAACTTAGTCCAAAATTCATGTAAGTTTTTGTTTAACTAAATGTTATATATCCCAATAACGTACTAATTGTGTTTACAACATGTATAAAGCTTTTATGAGGCCCTTTTAAACCACTTTTTGTTTTGGCACTTTTTGACAGTTTTCTCATTTAGACATCGTACTTTGGCTAATTGTGTATTTCTTGGGTTTGACATGTAATTTAAACAACATTATAGTTCTAACATGTGTATAAAACAATACCAATTTCTTAGATGTCAAAACACCTCTTATTTTACTCTTCTACGCCGTTTTGACAAATCTAAATCAATAAAGTTTCTAAAAATAGAAACTATTGTGAAATACTATATTTACCGTTCACTTGACGCCAATACATTCTCAACATTTCATAATGTCATTGCAATTCAATTTTTATGCTCTCTTTTGTTTTATTTATGTACATACTAAAAATTGTCCCATAAGGTTGGAATACACATTTCCATTCCAATTTGCAAAGTTTTGTTTCTTTTTGCAGTTTTACCTTTAGGATGTCTGAATCATGCATACTTGACTCATTGGTAAAAAATTGACTATCAAACACTTTATCAGACTATTAAGCATTCATTATAGTCTTTATGTCCAGTTTTCCAATAAAGGAATCAAAGAGTAGTCATTAACCAATTTCACAAAATATTATTATTTGCTAAATCAAGAATAATAGATATGATCCCATCATCATTTCTTTACACATGTATTTCATTCTTTAATTTCATGTTTTCATTATGTATCCCAAATGATAAAACTTTAGGCATTCTTTCACATGTACTCTTATTAAAACAATTCAACCATCAATCTAGTTGCAAAATTTCCTTTTATGGTCAAGTTTGATCAAATCAAAAAAGTCAACTCTATACACATTCAACTTATTAACACTAAATACATGTTCATTTGTTGTTTTCTAGTCCGCAAAATGATGTAATTTCAAGAGTATATTTTTAGGTTCAATAACCCAAAGGAAAGCTTCATAATTCCTAGTAAAATCCATTCTACATCAAAAGTTCTAGATTTCCAATTTCCAACTCAAGTAAAGTTCATATACTCAATATGAAACCAATATTACTCATAAGTTCAAGCAAATTTCTGACTTAGACCATGTAATCTTCACAATTCTTGAACCAATTTAACATGATTTGAGAAACTTTCAAGCTTAATTAATTTAGGATTTTAAAATATACATGTAATTGTTGTCCAATATATCAAAAATCAAAATGTTTGGGTTGATTTTCAACAAAGAATCGAACCAATGGCTTCATCTTGACCACCGAAAACAGCCCGTCGCCACCAACAGCAGCATCCGTCGACGGCAGCAGTGGTTCTGTGGGTTTCTGGTCATGAATCCCACCTACAGCAGCTTCATTGATTGATACTTGAGTTGTAACCATTCTTCATTAATGAAACATTGAATATTTAGTAATCCTCTTATTGATATTTTATTCTGCATTTGTTAGATATATCCTTTGAGAGTTGATTCGAAGGACTCTTTGATTAACCCTTCGGATCCGAGTTTGTTCATATTATCAACCCTTCACAACCCTTATCAATGTATCAGCTTTTAGATGCCACATTGGCTACCAAATCATTAAAAACTGTCTCCGTCTAATGCCGGTGATATTGATATAATGTGTACGTTTTAGAAAAATTCATGAGTGTATCAAATAAAAAAAATCGATAATTAAATATATACAAAAATAAAAATGCCTTACTTTTAGAAGTCATTATCCCCCACTTTATCTGCATTCTATCACATTTAACTTGGATTTAGCGAAATTCATAAAAATTGATTTGGAAAGGTATCAACAAAAAGTTAAAAACTCGTTGAGTTCCCACGGACAACTGAAAACTAACATTTGCCCAACACTTGATCGGTATCAATAAAAACTCGTGCATTTCGGCCATCCTATTACCAAACTTCCAAGATTTACTTAAAAGTGTCTAACACGTTTATTGGCCAACTTTTTGAAAATAAAACTATATAGTTATTCTTGATTGCGTGGTTTATATATTACTACCACATGCATTTCTCTTAGAGCATGCATGATCTAAGGTATAAACAAATAAAACTATTATCTTATAATATAAAGTTTTAACACTAAATGTATATACTTTTCTTCTTATACGGTGTCTTTAGAATATAATAAACTTTATTTTTCATGCTTTCATTATTAAATAATACATACCATGAATAGTTACCGAAAGTAAATAATTAAATCAACTTATTTATTATTGGTTCAGTTCATAAACCATGAACCTTTGTTTTAAGGTTTACATGCATGTCGTATGTAATACTTCGCTATATAAAGGACTATGATAATTCGCTTTTATAAGTTTTTATTATTGGTAGCCTGGGGTAGTATGGGCTACCTCTCAAAATTTTCCGAGTAGTAGCAAAAATTTCGAATTTTACTTTTTTATATTTAGGTGCAACCACTGAAAAATAATTGGGCTATCCCTAAATTATTTAGTCCAAAGTTAAATGTCAAACTAGAACTTAATTGAAAGAAATAATCATTTTATCTTATTATATAGGGTTAATTACGAAAAAAACACTATATTTTGTCAAAAGTTCGGTTTAACCATCAATTTTTAAAATATTTGGAAAAAAACATCAATTTTTGGTAAAAAGTTTCATTAAAGTCATTATTACCGGTTCTTCCGGTCATAATGGTTTGGCTAAAACTTTTTCTAAAAATTGGTGGTTTATTAGAACAAATGAAAATTTGATGGTTTAAGCAGAAAAAAGTAATGAAATATAGTGTTTTTTCCTTAATTATATAAATTAAAGTGTAAACATTATCTAGGTCTAATTACAAAAAGCATTATATTTTGCAAAAAAATTCAGTTTAACCACCATTTTGGTAAAAATGTTTCATTGAAACCACTGTTACCGGCTTCTTTAGGTCATAGTGGTCTAGTTGAAATTTTTTCCAAAAATTGGTGGTTTTATTAGAACAAATGAAGAATTGATGGTTAAACCAGAAAAAGTGAAAAAATATAGTGTTTTTTTCGTAATTTGCCCTATTATATAATATGCAAAAATAATTGTGCTTTACAACTCTCTCCCCCTTGACGGGATTTCGTCCCCGAAATCCATTCTTTCAAAGAGCTCCGAATGATGGTTCCTCATCTTGTCTTATGGTTCCCATGTCCACTCGGAACCCTTACGATGTTGCCACTGGACTTTTACCATGTTGATCACTTTGTTGCGCAGAGTCTTGGTCTTCATTTCAAGAACCGCCACGGGTCTCTCTGCATAATTCAAGCATTCATCCACTTGAATATCGTCCAATGGTACCACAACGGACTCGTCAGCGATACACTTCCGGAGCTGAGATACATGAAAGGTGTCTTGAATCTGGCTAAGTTGCTCCGACAACTCCAAACGATAAGCCACCTATCCTACTCGTGCTACAACTCGGTAGGGTCCAATATATCGTGACCCCAACTTTCCTTGCTGTAACACCCGGCTTTTAAAACAAAAACACCCCTGAAAATTTTTTCATTTAAAACATAGGTTTCAGTACTTAAAACCATAAACAAAGGGGTATATTTTATTAAAACGGGTACAAGTGTATCAAGGAGAGTATAAAATACCATAGTCTCCTTTGAAGCCGGGCTGCTACTGACAGCATCTATAAGTCCCACCTCTTTAGTCACAGACTCTATCTTACCCTTATCAGGGTTATGCTAACCTGCAGGGACATTTAACAAACGGTATGAGCTACAAAGCTCAGTGAGTAATCATATCTGCAAATAACATCACACATATATAAGAGAATAATAACAATTAAACTCTCAAACAGTTTTTGTCCCACAAATCATAGTCATCGTTGACCGCACCATATATCATAGCCATATAGGCCGCACCAACAGTTTCATCGTTTAGATCATAGCCCGAAGGCCGCACCAATTTAGGTTCAATAACCCAAAATCATGGTCCTAAGACCGCACCATTTAATTTCAAAGATAATTATCATATCTAACCTGTTATTTGCACATTGATCAAATCAAAGATGTTAGCCACATAAATCCACACATATATAAGAGAAAATAAACATATAAATTCTCAATTACCGTTTCTGTCCCATATTTCTTAGTCACAATTGACTGCACCGTATTTCATGGCTGTATAAGCCGCACCATGTGTCATAGCTATATAAGCCGCACCAAAACATTCTCGACATATAAATCATAGCCCGAAGGCCGCACCAGTTTGGGTTCAACAACCCAGGATCATAGTCAAAAGACTGCACCATTTGGACTTAAAGTCCAATATCATAGCCATAAGGCCGCACCATTTTTATGTAACAATATCATAGTCGTATAGGCCGCACCAGTTGGATATAGCATCCAATATCGTAGCCAAATAGGCCGCACCAGTTGGATATAACATCCAAAATCATAGCCATATAGGCCGCACCAGTTGGATTTAACATCCAATATCATAGCCACAAGTGGCCGCACCATTTAATAACATTTCATTTCATAATCATTTGTGGCTCACGGCTCCGTTCTTGTCATTTCATTGACTCACGGCTTATCCGGTATTGCCTTTTCACCATATCTTTAGATTATCATTTTCGTCCCCCAAATCTGTTTCAACCTGTAACAGTCCAATCAACACATATCATATGTGATATAAGTGAGATTACTCACCTGGATGCTAGCTACCACTAGCTTTTGTTGTTTCTTGCCTTCCAATGTAATCCGTAAGACTTTGTCCCGTACCTATAATTTAGTTCATTTTCAAAATGATTATAGGTTAACAGCCATTCTAATTGACTCTAATGCATAAGAGTTCAATAATATATCATTATAAACAATGTCTAGATAATAAACTTTCCATTTACTATCTTTTCATGAGTTTTACTATTCACCGAGGCATTCGTATTGATCTACAGTGCCCCCGAGGGGTCGAAAACTCAATTTAATATTTTTCCAGGACTTTTCAAACCATTATGAACCTATGGTTCAAGTTTGAGGTAAATCGGACAAGCCAAACAAAAGTTAGCATTTTGAAGTCCCTGCCTGGAGGGCGCACTGCGCCTAGATTAGGGCGCACTGCGCCTTGCGCCTGGGCAGTCTCCTGATCAGTCGCGATTTGTGCACTGTAGCATGCAGTTTTGACATTTTAAGTCCTTAATGTTGTTCTTAATCATTTGGGGTTCATTCCTAGACTAAAACCTTCTATTAAGACAAGGTTTTCAACCATTAAAACTCACTCAATCAATCAAAGGAAGAATTAGGGTTCTTAGTTCCAAAAAAACCCCAAAACTTCAAGTTCAACTAAAATAGCAATCTACTTCCATAATCTTGAATTAAGTCCTTTTAGCATGACTTATTGGAAGTATTTAGTCATTTTAAACCACATAATCATAACTGAAATTACAGATTTCAGTTTCTATAAAACTCATCAAGAACAACCAAGCTATAACTTGAATTTCTAACCTTTAAAGCTTCCAATTCTTCAATTTAAAGCTATAATCCGATTTCCACACTTCCATCATCACGAATTCTGCAGAAATCATGCTCCAGAAAACCGTCCCGATCATCACTAATGTTCTGCACATTTGAGGGGAGTTTTCAACATTTTATATTTTCCAAATTTTCCATTTTAGTCCCTAAGTTCCATCTTTTGAACTTTGGCCACAAAATCAAGTTTTATGACATAAAACTTTCATTTCTTATATTTTTGCCACAAGCAAACAATATTTTTACATAATTGGTCCTTCACATGGTCAAATGACCAAATTACCCTTTTTATGGTAAAATGACCAATTTACCCTTTTTTCTAGTATTAACTTTCTAATACTTAGAACACCATGTTAAATCATAAATACTTTATGATTAACATTTTATACTTAACAAAAGTGTCGTGGTGTTACACTTGCTTCCGAAACTGAATAATACCCTTCCAAGGTGACACCTTGAGGAGCACATAGTCTGCCACCCGAAACTCCAAAATGGACCGACGCCTTTCTGCGTAACTCTTCTGTCGACTCTATGTCATACGCAACCGTTCTCTAACCCGCTGGATGAGTTCGGTTGTCACAAGTATTATCTCAGTGCTCCTAAAAACCCACTCACCAACTTCCCCCAACAAATCGGGGTTCGACACTTTCTCCCATATAGCGCCTTGAAGGAAGGCATCCCAATACTTGAATGATAGTTGTTGTTATAGGAGAATTCCGCCAATGATAGATACGAATCCCATTTTCCACCGAAATCAATCATACAAGCCCGTAACATATCCTCTAATGTCAGAATCGTCCTCTCACTCTGGCCATCCTTCTGGGCTGATATGCAGTGTTGAAGTGGTGTCTCGTTCCCAACTCCTCGTGGAATTTTTTCCAAAAATACGAGGTAAACCGAACATCATGATCCGAAACTATAGATACCGGCATACCATGACGAGCTATCACTTCATCCACTTACACCATAGCCAACTGCTCAGCTAAGAAAGTCTCTTGAATCGGTAAGAAATGGGTACTCTTGGTTAACCGATCAACTATAACCCAAATAGTATCCACATTACGTGACGTCCGCGACAACTTGGTGATAAAATCCATAGTAATGTGTTCCCTCTTCCACTCAGGATTCTCCAAAGGTTGCAGTTTACTATGCGATCTTTGGTGCTCTGCCTTCACCCTCTTATAGATTGAACATTTTTCCACCTGCCAACAGCACCTGGCAAGCCTCACCCACTTTCGAAACTCAAACCTGACCCGAATGGGTTAACAGACAATGACTATCCCCCACCATACCTGGCAAAATACCCACCACATGTTCCCTTTTTACGTTTATAGCACGACTAGCCACATCCTGTGACTCCCGAATCATTCCCAACAAGGGAGTACTCACTGTCATCCTCAAACACACACCCTTAATAGACGAACCAGGCACCTTTATGCTAAGCGCATCAGCCACCACATTAGCTTTTCCGGAATGATACAGAATTTCACAATCATAATCCTTGACTATATCTAACCACCTTCTTTGTCGCATGTTCAGATTGGGTTGATGTTGGATTAGGTGTCTAAGCCATGACTTGTAATTGTACTTTTATCTTATGATTAAAAGCAAAGTCCATTTGGGTTGCCCTCATTGGTGGAGGATAGATACATAGTTCAGTAGAGAGAATAGATGATTTATTAATTGTATAATAAATCAATAGAAATTAAGTATATGGTTTATTAATATATTTAAGTGTTAATATATTAATTAGAAACTATATTAATTAATTGAGATTTAATCTAGAATTAATTGGAGATTAAATTAATTAATTAAAAGGTGCAGGGACTGGTTTGGCATTTATTCAATAGTTGAATAACTGGCCAGGTAAAACCAGGGACCAAAAGTGGCGCCAACCTGGAGGCTCATCCAGGGTTTGGCAAAACCCTAATTAGGGTTTTGGTAAGCCTGGTCCAAGTGGTCAAAAGCCTTGTCCAATTGGAGGCTCCTTAGGGTTTCAGGTGTAACCCTAGGAGGCTATAAAAGGAACCCCCTGGCATCTCATATTCACACCATCTTCTCTCTGGATTCACTCTGTTGGACTGATTCTTCCATCCCTTGGGTGTGACTTGCATTTGAGGCAGGATACTTTTGCTGCTACTTGAAAGGATCATAAGATCAAAGGTTGGTTTTTCTAATTGTTCTTTAGAATTGAATTGTTTCCTTTAGGTTCTTAGTTCTAATCTTCATAGAAGAAAACATAGATCAATATTAGGGTTGCATGTGAACCTTAGGTAATTTTGTGTTTATTGATTGCATAGAAACCCTTTAGTGGTATCAGGGATAGCTTGTTTTTCTTGTGATTTGATTATGAACTGCTTGCATGATTCTTGGCCTTGGTGTTTTTTGCGAAAATTCACCCTTGGGAAGCCTTGAAGTCGACGGCTTGGCTAGGGTTTCCTAATCCTAGCCGCCATGCCCTAATGGTCCCCCCCTTGATTGCTTGATTTGCTTGCCTTATTTGTGTGTTGTTATTTTTGGTAACTAAATCAACTAAAATAACTTGAACCCTTTTTGTTTGGCTTGTGAATCTCGAAAATCATTGGACCAACAAAGATTAATTAATTTGATTAATTAGTAATATGTAACCTAGATTTAATTAGTTTAATTAATTGATTAATTAAAAGACCAATTAAATTGGTTTAAAGAATTAATTAAAATTTTCAATAAAATTGTATAATTTGCGAAAATTAGAACTTAATTAATTCTAAAATATAAAATATATCTTATATATATTTATGACTAAAAGTTAATTTAATATATATAAGAAAATTGGTTAGTCTACCGTTAGTAAGCCTCATTCACAAAACTGTCCTATAAAGAGGGTATAAGGGGACTGACTATAAAATGTTAGTCTAATGGGTATCTACTCTTACCCACCGCTCTCCTGGTCAGTCAAGAGTCGTTAGCCGAACGGGTATGATAGAACCGCTAAGCCTCTTAAAAGTATAATGCTATAATTGAAAGTACTAGAACCCTAAACAAATCCCAATCTAGTTACTTTAGGTTAAAAATGTGAATTGGTGCTAATCCATGAAATTGCACATTGCACTTTGTGGAACGTTGGTGGAGCGTGTGTGGTTTACCGGCATGCCAACTGGGGTCCGCAAAGAGTCGCAATGGGTTTCTTGATTTTGTCATTATTAACGGAGCGTGTGTGGTTTACCGGCACGTTAATTAGAGATGACAAATTGACTTCAAGAGTACCAAGCAATTTGCATGGTTATTCATACCCGGTTTGTGATCCTCGGTATCCCAGTCACAAACAGCGGGGCATTCCCGAGATTAAAACATGCTATCGAACAGTTCGGTAAATCTCAAAGAAACTAGGAATTCCATTATAATATAATTATGTTTCCGCGTTGGAATTGGCTGAATCGTCATTCGCCTACCTTGTAAAAAATTTGCAATATTGATTACGGCATCCCTTTTCGGTATTGTAGATTGTTATTGTAGGATCCTAGCCTCGTATTTATTCTTGGGTGAATATGAGGATTATTATTATTACTCTATCTAATTAAAACTACCCTCTTCTTGTTCAGATGTCTTCTGACCAATCCGTTCCCCACTCACATCCCGGTAGTGTCACATCGATTCTGTCATTATGCTCAAAGGTGACGTTGGACGGCACCAACTACAATGACTGGATCCGCAACATCAAAATGGCTCTAAGGTTTGAACATAAAGAGTATGTTCTAGAAACCGAGCTTGTTGATGTGGACACTGAAACCGCTACTCCCGAAGAGATCGCTGCATACACTAAACACTCTGATGATGCAACCAAAGTGGCCTACATCATGATCGCTACTATGAACCCTGAACTTCAGCGTATCTATGAGGACTATTGGCCTTATGAGATGCACAAAGAGCTCGCGGAAAGGTTCTGCAAGCAAGAGCGCATCGAGAGGCGTGAGGTTGTAAAAGCTTTCACTAACAACAAGCCCAAAGAGGGCGAGTCCATCTGTGCACATGTGCAGATGATGCATGGTTACGTGGAAAGGCTTAGAAAGCTGGAAATGCCGGTTCATGAGGACTTAGCAGTTGACATAGTGCTGAACTCCTTATCCAGTTCTTATGACCAATTCACACTGGCGTATCATTTGAACAACAACAAGGCAAATCTAGCTGAGTTACACCGCATGCTGCGTACGGCTGAGGATGGGATGAAGGGAAAAGCTGTGCTCCCTGTCAACCCGCCTGTCCTGGCTATTGGCTCCGGAAAGGGAAAGAAACGGAAAGGCCCTCCTAAGCAGAACTGGAGGGAAAAGACTCACGTCGGGTCATCTAGCGGTGCCCCGAAAGGTAAGTCTTCTGGAATTCCACATATTCGGAACCCCAAAGAGGCCGACTGCTTTTACTGCAAGCAGAAGGGTCATTGGAAGAGGAGCTGCCCAACGTATCTGCAGGATGTCAAGGACGGTAAAGTGAAACCGTTACAGACAGGTACATATTCTATATCTAATAACTCATCTTTTTCCCGTTCATGGGTCCTTGATACAGGATGTGGTTTTCACATCTGTTCTGATTTGCAGGGCCTAGAGGGAAGTAGGGAACTGGAGCATGGTAGACTGAACCTGGTCATGGATAATAGGCGTACGTCACCTGTTACCAAGATTGGTGTTTATGGACTGATGCTGAGCAGTGGAGTTAGATTAGATTTACATAATTGTTGTTATACGCCAGATATGACATAGAACATAATTTCTTTTCATGCACTATTTAGACAAGGCTTTCATTATGAGTTTAATAAATTGAATGGTTCAATTTCGGTTTTCAAAAATGATGTTTTTATATTTAATGTTATGCCTTGTGATGGTGTTTATGAATCTATTATGTGTGTTGATAATTATGGTAAAAATGTGTTAGCTATTGATGCTTCAAGCGGTATAGAAAAGGCATGTTTGTGGCATTGTCGGCTTGGCCATATAAACAAGAAACGCATCGCCCAACTCTAAAAAGATGGAGTGTTGGAATCATTCGACCTCGGGTCGGATGATGTATGCGAATCTTGCTTACTTGGCAAGATGACGAAATCACCATTCAAAGGTTCTTTTGAAAGAGGTGAAGGTCTGTTGGATATCATACACACAGATGTGTGTGGTCCCTTCAGAACAACCACTAAAGATGGCACGTGGTTCTATGTGACTTTTACCGACGATTTTAGTAGATATGGATATGTCTACTTAATCAAGAATAAGTCGGATACCTTTGAAAAATTCAAAGAGTTTAAGAATGAAGCAGAAAATCAATTGGGCAGAAAGATAAAGATGCTTAGATCCAACAGAGGCGGTGAGTATCTTAGTATCGAGTTTCTCGATTACCTCAAGGAATGTGGAATTGTTTCATAGTTGTCGCCTCCAAGAACACCTCAGCTGAATGGTGTTGCAGAGAGACGCAACCGAACCCTGTTGGACATGGTTCGTTCCATGATGAGTCGAGCCTCACTTCCAATCCATTTCTGGGGGTATGCCTTAGAGACTACCGCCCATATCCTAAATCTTGTCTCAACCAAGAAGGTTGCGAAAACACCGCACGAGATGTGGACGGGGAAAGTTCCCTCGTTGGCACACATCAAAGTCTGGGGCTGTGAAGCATTCGTGAGACGAGATACTTCAGATAAGCTCGCAGAAAGAAGTGAGAGGTGTTACTTCATCGGATACCCAAAACAGTCTTTTG
Source organism: Cichorium intybus (assembly GCA_023525715.1). Taxonomy (NCBI): domain Eukaryota; kingdom Viridiplantae; phylum Streptophyta; class Magnoliopsida; order Asterales; family Asteraceae; genus Cichorium; species Cichorium intybus. Next base: position 3,235,320 of record CM042012.1, on the reverse strand, counting down.
GATACTTGTTCTACAGACCAAGCGAGGACGTGGTCTTTGTAGCAAGACGGGGGTTCTTTCGAGAGAGAGAACTCATATCCAAAGAGGACAGTGGGAGTACGATCGATCTCAAAGAAATTCAGGAGACGCCCGATGAAACAACCTTGGAAGAAACTAGCAACCAACATGAGGAAGAAGTTCCTGTCGGACCCACCGACATTTCGTTGCCCCTAAGGCGTTCAGGTAGAGTTAGCATACCGCCCGAATTCTATGGTTTCCATATTACTTCGAACGGAGACACGTTAGTCAGTGATCGTACATTGACTAATTTGGATGAGCCAACTAACTACCGTGAAGCAGTGGCAGGCCCCGAGTCTGTGAAATGGAAAGAGGCAATGGACAGCGAGATAAAGTCCATGTATGACAATCAAGTTTGGAACTTGGTTGAGAATGTACCGGGTCGAAAGACAGTCGGATGCAAGTGGATCTTCAAAAAGAAGACTGACATGGACGGAAAAGTGCATACTTATAAAGCTCGGCTGGTTGCGAAGGGATTCACTCAAACCCTGGGGGTTGACTATGATGAAACATTCTCACCAGTAGCCAAGATTAAGTCAATCAGGATAATGCTTGCCATAGCTGCGTTTCTTGATTATGAAATCTGGCAGATGATGTCAAAACCGCTTTCCTTAACGGGAAACTGACTGAAGATGTTTACATGAGTCAGCCAGAAGGTTTTGTAGACATTAAGCACCCTGATAAAGTATGTAAGCTTGAAAGATCAATCTACGGGTTGAAGCAAGCATCTCGCAGTTGGAATCTTTGCTTCCATGAGAAAGTCAAAGAGTTTGGCTTCTCTAGGAGTGAAGATGAGTCCTGTGTATATGTTAAGGCTAGTGGGAGTATAGTCACTTTCCTGGTGTTGTATGTTGATGACATACTGCTCATGGGAAACTGAAGGGTTTCTATGCAATCAATGAACACAAAATTACCTAAGGTTCACATGCAACCCTAATATTGATCTATGTTTTCTTCTATGAAGATTAGAACTTAGAACCTAAAGGAAACAATTCAATTCTAAAGCAGAATTAAGAAAACCAACCTTTGATCTTATGATCCTTTTAAGCAGCAGCAAAAGTATCCTGCCTCAGATGAAAGTCACACCCAGGGGATGGAAGAATCAGTCCAGCAGAGTGAATCCAGAGAGAGAAGATGGCGTGAATATGAGGTGCCAGGGGGTTCCTTTTATAGCCTCCAAGGGTTACACCTGAAACCCTAAGGAGCCTCCAATTGGACAAGGCTTTTGACCACTTGGACCAGGCTTACCAAAACCCTAATTAGGGTTTCGCCAAACCCTTGGAGAAGCCTCCAAGGTGGCGCCACTTTTGGTCCCTGGTTTTCCTGACCAGTTATTCAACTATTGAATAAATACCAAACCAGTCCCTGCACCTTTTAATTAATTAATTTAATGTCCAAATTAAATCCAATTAATTCTAGATTAAATCTCAATTAATTAATATAGTTTCTAATTAATATATTAGCACTTAAATATATTAATAAACCATATATATATATTTTCTATTGATTTATTATACAATTAATAAATCAACTATTCTCTCTACTGAACTATCTTTCCTCCACCCATGAGGGCAACCCAAATGGACTTTGCTTTTAATCACAAGATAAAAGGTCAATTACAAGTCATGGCTTAGACACCTAATCCAACAGTCTCCCACTTGGATAAGTCTATGACTTTAATTGTCTGAACTCTGACCCAGTCAGTTCTGTCCAAAGATAAGTGATCTGATGATCCTCCATCCAACAAGATATTTTCAGACTCAAGACATGGACTAACATCAATCTTGGTCTGACACTCTGTTCCTCGATTTCTGATTTGCATATGACTTTAGAGACTACTAATTGAACACATCAATCAAGTCCCGGTTGGCCAACACTTTCAGTCAACTTCTAAATCATCGAGAGGCCTACAGATATCTGTTTCCCATCGGGTCATGGGACGGATAAGTTTCGACTCATATGTCCATAACTTTTGCGGGTCCAAATACATACAACAATGCGTTTTATAGCACCGAGTTACTGGCGCGGTTTCGTATTGTCAATAAGTGCTTGTATCACAAATAACAGATCATATCTCTCCACTTAAAGATCACCGGATATTACCGTCTTAACATTGCTCGTGATATAATCCATGAAGCAATCTGTTAAGCGCGGGTATATCCAATACTCAAATCTCTATTTCTAAGTACTCATGAACGTTGCAGCAGTCTTACTGCAATGTCTAACTCTTTAGACAGTCTGCAACCTTTTCATGACAGTCTTAATTCATACTTACTTCCTAACAGTATGATCGACTGTGGAGTTTTAAATAATCCAATTATTAAGGAAGTTAAACATGCAAATATAGAAACACAGAAATAAACAATTGACAAAGGCAGTAACAATACTCATTTATAAATCTCTATTATAAAATCACCGAGTCAATTACATTTATACTGTTACAAGTTTCTAATCTATCTAATTACTAAAACTAACATCATCCTTCAATCCAATGCTCCGAGCATGCTGATTGTGCTTGATCCTGTTCAGAGCCTTAGTCAAAGGATCTGCAGGATTGTCCTCGGATGATACTCGCTTAACCAGTAAGTGCCCTTCTTCTATCTGATGTCGAATATAGTGGTACTTTCTTTCGATATGCCTGGACTTTCCATGGTCTCGCGGTTCCTTTGCCAAGGCGACCGCTCCTTCATTATCGCAGAAAAGTTCCACTGGCTCCTGAATGCTCGGGACAACTCCAAGATCCTCGATGAAATTCTTCAGCCAAGCCGCCTCCTTAGACGCTTCACTCGCTGCGATGTACTCTGATTCGCACGTTGAATCAGCCACCGTTTCCTGCTTGGAACTTTTCCAAGTGACCGCTCCACCGTTCAAAAGAAATACCCAGCCCGACTGGGACCGTCCACTGTCCCTATCTGTCTGGAAACTGGCGTCTGTATATCCACTCACTTTTAACTCATCACTGCCACCAAGGACTAATACCATATTCTTTGTCCTTCGCAGATATTTGAGTATGTTCTTGACTGCAATCCAATGTGCTTTTCCAGGATTACCCTGGTACCGACTAACCAAGCTTAGAGCATAGGATACGTCGGGACGAGTACATGTCATAGCATACATGATCGACCCTACAGCCGAAGCATAAGGTACTCGACTCATTTCAGCTATTTCCTGATCGGTACTCGGACTTTGAGTCTTACTCAATTTTACACCACTTAGGATTGGTAGCTCTCCCTTTTTTGGAACTTTCCATGTTAAACCTTTTTAACACCTTTTCCAAATATGTACACTGGCTTAGGCCTATCAATTTTCTCTTTCTATCTCTGAGTATTCTTATCCCGAGAATATAAGCAGCTTCCCCTAGATCTTTCATGGCGAAACACTTCCCGAGCCAAGCCTTAACATTCTGCAAGGTCGGAATGTCGTTTCCCATGAGCAGTATGTCATCAACATACAGCACCAGGAAAGTGACTATACTCCCACTAGCCTTGACATATACACAGGACTCATCTTCACTCCTAGAGAAACCAAACTCTTTAACTTTCTCATGGAAGCAAAGATTCCAACTGCGAGATGCTTGCTTCAACTCGTAGATTGATCTTTCAAGCTTACATACTTTATCAGGGTGCTTAGTGTCTACAAAACCTTCTGGCTGACTCATGTAAACATCTTCAGTCAGTTTCCCGTTAAGGAAAGCGGTTTTGACATCCATCTGCCAGATTTCATAATCATGAAACGCAGCTATGGCAAGCATTATCCTGATTGACTTAATCTTGGCTACTGGTGAGAAGGTTTCATCATAGTCAACCCCCGGGGTTTGAGTGAATCCCTTCGCAACTAGCCGAGCTTTATAAGTATGCACTTTTCCATCCATGTCGGTCTTCTTTTTGAAGATCCACTTGCATCCGACTGTCTTTCGACCCGATACATTGTCAAACAAGTTCCAAACTTGATTGTCATACATGGACTTTATCTCGCTGTCCATTGCCTCTTTCCATTTTGCAGACTCGGGGCCTGCCACTGCTTCACGGTAGCTAGCTGGCTCATCCAAATTAGTCAATGTACGGTCACTGACTAACGTGTCTCCGTCCGAAGTAATATGGAAACCATAGAACTCGGGCGGTATGCTAACTCTACCTGAACGTCTTAGGGTCAACGAAATGTCAGTGGGTCCAACAGGAACTTCTTCCTCGTGTTGGTTGCTAGTTTCTTCTAAGGTTGTTTCATCGGGCGTCTCCTGAATTTCTTCGAGATCGATCGTACTCCCACTGTCCTCTTTGGATATGAGTTCTCTCTCTCGAAAGAACCCCCGTCTTGCTACAAAGACCACGTCCTCGCTTGGTCTGTAGAACAAGTATCCAAAAGACTGTTTCGGGTATCCTATGAAGTAACACCTCTCACTTCTTTCTGCGAGCTTATCTGAAGTATCTCGTCTCACGAATGCTTCACAGCCCCAGACTTTGAGGTGTGCCAACGAGGGAACTTTTCCCGTCCACATCTCGTGCGGTGTTTTCGCAACCTTCTTGGTTGGGACAAGATTTAGGATATGGGCGGCAGTCTCTAAGGCATACCCCCAGAAATGGATTGGAAGTGAGGCTCGACTCATCATGGAACGAACCATGTCCAACAAGGTTCGGTTTCGTCTCTCTGCAACACCATTCAGCTGAGGTGTTCTTGGAGGCGACAACTGTGAAACAATTCCACATTCCTTGAGGTAATCGAGAAACTCGATACTAAGATACTCACTGCCTCTGTCGTATCTAAGCATCTTTATCTTTCTGCCCAATTGATTTTCTGCTTCATTCTTAAACTCTTTGAACTTTTCAAAGGTATCCGACTTATTTTTGATCAAGTAGACACATCCATATCTACTAAAATCGTCGGTAAAGGTCACATAGAACCGCGTGCCATCTCTAGTGGTTGTTCTGAAGGGACCACACACATCAGTGTGTATGATATCCAACAGACCTTCACCTCTTTCAAAGGAACCTTTGAATGGTGATTTCGTCATCTTGCCAAGTAAGCAAGATTCGCATACATCATCTGACCCGAGGTCGAATGATTCCAACACTCCATCCTTTTGGAGTTGGGCGATGCGTTTCTTGTTTATATGGCCAAGGCGACAATGCCACAGACATGCCTTTTCTACACCGCTTGAAGCATCAATAGTCAACACATTTTTACCATAATTATCAACACACATAATAGATTCATAAACACCATCACAAGGCATAGCATTAAATATAAAAACATCATTTTTGAAAACTGAAATTGAACCATTCAATTTATTAAACTCATAGTGAAAGCCTTGTCTAAATAGTGCATGAAAAGAAATTATGTTCTTTGCCATATCTGGCGCATAGCAACAATTATGTAAATCTAATCTAACTCCACTGCTCAGCATCAGTCCATAAACACCAATCTTGGTAACAGGTGACGTTCGCGTATTGCCCATGACCAGGTTCAGTCTGCCATGCTCCAGTTCCCTACTTTCCTCTAGGCCCTGCAATTCAGAACAGATGTGAAAACCACATCCTGTATCAAGGACCCATGAACGGGAAAAAGATGAGTTATTAGATATAGAATACGTACCTGCCTGTGACGGTTTCACTTTACCGTCCTTGACATCCTGCAGATACGTTGGACAGCTCCTCTTCCAATGACCCTTCTGCTTGCAGTAAAAGCAGTCGGCCTCTTTGGGGTTCCGAACATGTGGAATTCCGGAAGACTTACCATTCGGGGCACTGCTAGATGACCCGACGTGAGTCTTTTCCCTCCAGTTCTGCTTAGGAAGGCCTTTCCGTTTCTTTCCCTTTCCGGAGCCAATAGCCAGGACAGGCGGGTTGACAGGGAGCACAGCTTTTCCCTTCATCCCGTCCTCAGCCATACGCAGCATGCGGTGTAACTCAGCTAGGTTTGCCTGGTTGTTGTTCAAATGATACGCCAGTGAGAACTGGGTAAGGAGTTCAGCACTATGTCAACTGCTAAATCCTCATGAACCGGCATTTCCAGCTTTCTAAGCCTTTCCACGTAACCATGCATCCTCTGCACATGTACACAGATGGACTCGCCCTCTTTGGGCTTGCTGTTAGTGAAAGCTTTTACAACCTCACGCCTCTCGATGCGCTCTTGCTTGCGGAACCTTTCCGCGAGCTCTTTGTGCATCTCGTAAGGCCAATAGTCCTCATAGATACGCTGCAGTTCAGGGTTCATGGTAGCGATCATGATGCAGGCCACTTTGGTCGCATCATCAGAGTGTTTAGTGTACGCAGCGATTTCCTCGGGAGTAGCGGTTTCAGTGTCCACATCAACAAGCTCGGTTTCTAGAACATACTCTTTATGTTCAAACCTTAGAGCCATTTTGATGTTGCGGATCCAGTCATTGTAGTTGGTGCCGTCCAACGTCACCTTAGAGCATAATGACAGGATCGAGGTGACATTACCGGGATTTGAGTGGGGAACGGATTGGTCAGAAGACATCTGAACAAGAAGAAGGTAGTTTTAATTTAGATAGAGTAATAATCATGATCCTCGTATTCACCCAAGAATAAATACGAGGCTAGGATCCTACAATAACAATCTACGATACCGAAAAGGGATGCCGTAATCAGTATTGCAAATTTTACAAGGTAGGCGAATGACGATTCAGCCAATTCCACCGCGGAAACATAATCATATTATAATGGAATTCCTAGTTTCTTTGAGATTTACCGAACTGTTCGATAGCATGTTTTAATCTCGGGAATGCCCTACTGTTTGTGCCTGGGATACCGAGGATCACAAACCGGGTGTGAATAACCATGCAAATTGCTTGGTACTCTTGAAGTCAATTGTCATCTCTAATTAACGTGCCGGTAAACCACACACGCTCCGTTAATAATGACAAAATCAAGAAACCCATTGCGACTCTTTGTGGACCCCAGTTGGTGTGCCGGTAAACCACACACGCTCCACCAACGTTCCACAAAGTGCAATGTGCAATTTCATGGATTAGCACCAATTCACATTTTTATCCTAAAGTAACTAGATTGGGATTTGTTTTAGGGTTCTAGTACTTTCAATTATAGCATTATACTTTTAAGAGGCTTAGCGGTTCTATCATACCCGTTCAGCTAACGACACTCGACTGACCAGGAGAGCGGTGGGTAAGAGTAGATACCCATTAGACTAACATTTTATAGTCAGTCGCCTTATACCCTCTTTATAGGACAGTTTTGTGAATGAGGCTTACTAGCGGTAGACTAACCAATTTTCTTATATGTATTAAATTAACTTTTAATCATAAATACATATAAGATATATTTAATCTTATTAAAATATTTTAGAATTAATTAAGTTCTAATTTTCGCAAAATATTACTAATTTTTTGAAAATTTTAATTAACTCTTTAATCTGATTTAATTGGTCTTTTAATTAATCAATTAATTAAACTAATTAAATCTAGGTTACAGATTACCAATTAATCAAATTAATTAACCTGTATAACCCCTATGATTTTCGAAATTTACATGCCAAATAAAAGGGTTCAAGTTATTTCAATTGATTTAGTTACCAAAAATAACAACACACAAATAAGGCAACCAAATCAAGCAATCAAGGAAGGGGACCATAAGGGTGGCGGCTAGGGTTAGGAAACCCTAGCCTTGGGATCGAATTTAGCCTCCTCCCAAGGGTTTATTTTCACAAAAACCCTAAGGCACAAAACAGTTTATGCAGTTCATAATCAATCACAAGAAAACAAGCTAGCTCTGATACCACTGAAGGGTTTCTATGCAATCAATGAACACAAAATTACCTAAGGTTCACATGCAACCCTAATATTGATCTATGTTTTCTTCTATGAAGATTAGAACTTAGAACCTAAAGGAAACAATTCAATTCTAAAGCAGAATTAAGAAAACCAACCTTTGATCTTATGATCCTTTTAAGCAGCAGCAAAAGTATCCTGCCTCAGATGAAAGTCACACCCAGGGGATGGAAGAATCAGTCCAGCAGAGTGAATCCAGAGAGAGAAGATGGCGTGAATATGAGGTGCCAGGGGGTTCCTTTTATAGCCTCCAAAGGTTACACCTGAAACCCTAAGGAGCCTCCAATTGGACAAGGCTTTTGACCACTTGGACCAGGCTTACCAAAACCCTAATTAGGGTTTCGCCAAACCATTGGAGAAGCCTCCAAGGTGGCGCCACTTTTGGTCCCTGGTTTTCCTGACCTGTTATTCAACTATTGAATAAATACCAAACCAGTCCCTGCACCTTTTAATTAATTAATTTAATCTCCAAATTAAATCCAATTAATTCTAGATTAAATCTCAATTAATTAATATAGTTTCTAATTAATATATTAGCACTTAAATATATTAATAAACCATATATATTTTTTCTATTGATTTATTATACAATTAATAAATCAACTATTCTCTCTACTGAACTATCTTTCCTCCACCCATGAGGGCAACCCAAATGGACTTTGCTTTTAATCACAAGATAAAAGGTCAATTACAAGTCATGGCTTAGACACCTAATCCAACAGAAACGACATTCCGACCTTGCAGAATGTTAAAGCTTGGCTCGGGAAGTGTTTTGCCATGAAAGACCTAGGGGAAGCTGCTTATATTCTCGGGATAAGAATACTCAGAGATAGAAAGAGAAAATTGATAGGCCTAAGCCAGTGAACATATTTGGAAAAGGTGTTAAAGAGGTTTAACATGGAAAGTTCCAAAAAGGGAGAGTTACCAATCCTAAGTGGTGTTAAATTGAGTAAGACTCAAAGTCCGACTACCGATCAGGAAATAGCTGAAATGAGTCGGGTACCTTATGCTTCGGCAGTAGGGTCGATTATGTATGCTATGACATGTACTCGTCCCGACGTATCCTATGCACTAAGCATGGTTAGTCGGTACCAGGGTAATCCTGGAAAAGCACACTGGATTGCAGTCAAGAACATACTCAAGTATCTGCGAAGGACAAAGAATATGGTATTAGTCCTTGGTGGCAGTGATGAGTTAAGAGTAAGTGGATATACAGATTCAAGTTTCCAGACAGATAGGGACAGTGGATGGTCCCAGTCGGGCTGGGTATTTCTTTTGAACGGTGGAGCGGTCACTTGGAAAAGTTCCAAGCAGGAAACGGTGGCTGATTCAACGTGCGAATCAGAGTACATCGCAGCGAGTGAAGCGTCTAAGGAGGCGGCTTGGCTGAAGAATTTCATCGGGGATCTTGGAGTTGTCCCGAGCATTCAGGAGCCGGTGGAACTTTTCTGCGATAATGAAGGAGCGGTCGCCTTGGCAAAGGTACCGCGAGAGCATGGAAAGTCCAGGCATATCGAAAGAAAGTACCACTACATTCGACATCAAATAGAAGAAGGGCACTTACTGGTTAAGCGAGTGTCATCCGAGGACAATCCTGAAGATCCTTTGACTAAGGCTCTGAATAGGATCAAGCACAATCAGCATGCTCGGAGCATTAGATTGAAGGATGATGTTAGTTTTAGTAATTAGATAGATTAAAAACTTGTAACAGTATAAATGTAATTGACTCGGTGATTTTATAATAGAGATTTATAAATGAGTATTGTTACTGCCTTTGTCAATTGTTTATTTCTGTGTTTCTATATTTGCATGTTTAACTTCCTTAATAATTAGATTATTTAAAACTCCACAGTCGATCATACTGTTAGGAAGTAAGTATGAACTAAGACTGTCATGAATCGGTTGCAGACTGTCTAAAGAGTTAGACATTGCAGTAAGACTGCTGCAACGTTCATGAGTGCTTAGAAATAGAGATTTGAATATTGGATAAACCCGTGCTTAACAGATTGCTTCATGGATTATATCACGAGTAATGTTAAGACGATAATATCCGGTGATCTTTAAGTGGAGAGATATGATCTATTATTTGCGATACAAGTGCTTATTGACAATACGAAATCGTGCCAGTAACTCGGTGCTATAAAACGCATTGTTGTATGTATTTGGACCCGCAAAAGTTATGGACATATGAGTCGAAACTTATCCGTCCCTTGACCCAATCGGAAACAGATATATGTAGGCCTCTCGATGATTTAGAAGTTGACTGAAAGTGTTGGCCAACCGGGACTTAATTAATGTGTTTAATTAGTAGTCTCTAAAGTCATATACAAATCAGAAATCGAGAAACAGAGTGTCAGACCAAGATTGATGTTAATCCATGTCTTGAGTCTGAAAATATCCTGTTAGACGGAGGATCATCAGATCGCTTATCTTTGGACAGAACTGACTGGGTCAGAGTTCAGACAATTAAAGTCATAGACTTATCCAAGTGGGAGACTGTTGGATTAGGTGTCTAAGCCATGACTTGTAATTGTACTTTTATCTTATGATTAAAAGCAAAGTCCATTTGGGTTGCCCTCATTGGTGGAGGATAGATACATAGTTCAGTAGAGAGAATAGATGATTTATTAATTGTATAATAAATCAATAGAAATTAAGTATATGGTTTATTAATATATTTAAGTGTTAATATATTAATTAGAAACTATATTAATTAATTGAGATTTAATCTAGAATTAATTGGAGATTAAATTAATTAGTTAAAAGGTACAGGGACTGGTTTGACATTTATTCAATAGTTGAATAACTGGCCAGGTAAAACCAGGGACCAAAAGTGGCGCCAACCTGGAGGCTCATCCAGGGTTTGGCGAAACCCTAATTAGGGTTTTGGTAAGCCTGGTCCAAGTGGTCAAAAGCCTTGTCCAATTGGAGGCTCCTTAGGGTTTCAGGTGTAACCCTAGGAGGCTATAAAAGGAACCCCCTGGCATCTCATATTCATGCCATCTTCTCTCTAGATTCACTCTGCTGGACTGATTCTTCCATCCCTTGGGTGTGACTTGCATAGTTGCATTTGAGGCAGGATACTTTTGCTGCTGCTTGAAAGGATCATAAGATCAAAGGTTGGTTTTTCTAATTGTTCTTTAGAATTGAATTGTTTCCTTTAGGTTCTTAGTTCTAATCTTCATAGAAGAAAACATAGATTAATATTAGGGTTGCATGTGAACCTTAGGTATTTTTGTGTTCATTGATTGCATAGAAACCCTTCAGTTGATCCATAAGATACTTCAAACTCTTGTGATCAGTGTAAATTGTACATCACACCCCATACAAATAATGTCTCCAAATCTTGAGGGCAAAAACAACCACCCCCAACTCTAAGTCATGAGTCGGATAATTAGCTTCACTGGGTTTCAACTGCCTTGACGCATATGCAATTACCCGTCCCCACTGCATAAGAGCGGCTCCCAGTCTGGTGATCAATGTATCACAATAAACCACTAAATCATCCATACCCTCGGGCAAAGTCAAAACCGGAGCCTCACACAATCTCTATCTCAAACTCTCGAATGCCACCTGCTGATCTTCACCCCATCGAAATGCTACATTCTTCCTTATGAGGCAGGTCAAAGGTACCGCCACCTTGGAAAAATCTTGAATGAACGTCATGTAATAACCAGCCAATCCCAGAAAACTATGAATGCACGTTCGTTCATTAGCGATGCTAATTCTTTCATTAGTGCCACTAATGGTTGCTGGCAGCCACTTAGAGCCCTAGATTGTGTTTTGGGCCATATTTATCTCATTAGACCCATTGGAGGTCGTCATTTCTCACCCTAGACCTATGAGAAACCCTGGAATACTCTCTCTAGCCTCCATTGGTGTTATTGATCTCATTCTTGAAGTTTTGAAGGATTTTGGAAGAGGAAAAGGAAGCTAAGGAGCTAGGAAGGCTTGGGTGGAGAAAGAGATATGATTGCTTCTCATTTTGGACCTTTGTAAGTATGTTAAACCTCTGTCTCTTTGAGTTCTTAAGTTTATAATGAAGTTATCTGACTCTTATGAGCTATGAGACAATGATGGTTCCCTTATTGGAATAGGGAAGGATTTAGGGACTAAAGGATGATCATACTCTCCTTTTTGCTCCTGGATCCTTGTTATAAACCCTAGCTTAGTCTCAATATCATTTTGGATGGAGTTTGATCTTAATAATCACCATTTTGGAACTAGATCTTCACCATGAGCTTGTTTGGCTAGGATTGGTTGACAAAGTTTATGTTTTTATGAGTTTAGGGACTGTTTGCGTCGATCCTGGAAAGTTAGAGCTTCTAGCTTAATGTATTAAGCACTTTATGAAACTTTGGCTGAATAGACGCATTAGCGCCACTAACAACATACATTCCAAAAACCAGTAACAGAAAATCACAACATCAACAATATTCTTTCTAGCAGTCAGCTTAGCATACATACATTATATATTTTAGAAATCATCAACAAATACTAAGCACTTAAACCTTTTCCCCACTGGCATCGGCTAGCAGTACACACTGTGTCTTCGCTACATCATTCATTAAACCATTTTCTTGTAAAAACACTTTTAAAAAAACTCTTAAGATTCAAACCTGAGATCAAAACCCACAGAAGTGAGCCTGATTCACTCAAGCTATGCTCTGATACCAACTTGTAACATCCCAATTTTTATGGTAAATTTAAAAATATTAAGAAAACATTTTCTATAAAACAAACCATCATATAATTATAAATACTTTAATTATAAACATCATTTAAATCAAACCCGTCATTAATTATAAATATTTCACTTATAAACATCCTTCAATTCTTTTTGAAACATTTCATTGTCAAACAAAATCATTAACAGCGGAAACCAACTGACATCAAATCAACAAACATAAATATCCAAATGAAGCAGCATCAGTGTGTACGCGCCACACCTAGCCATCACCTACACCTGAAGAACCTGAAAAATTGATTTTATAGGTAAAGGGTAAGCACACAACTTAGTGAATTCAACACGTACACAACATATCCATCACACATTCTCTACCCCTATTATAGGCACATAACATAATAAGGCACACATCACAACAAGGAACAAGGCACACAACACAACTAAAGGCACAGTATAACCACAACACATAAAATGATCATGGCACCCAACTAGATTATGGTCCGCAGCACAATCATGCACCCAGCTCAATGATTACACCCGACACGCTCACAGAACACAACACAATCATGCACCCAACTCATCATGGCACCCCGCTCCATAATGGCATCCAGCTCAATGATTGCACCTAGCACACTCACAGTACACCACACATCATTGCACCCAGCTCAATCATGGCCCCCAACACCATGAATGGCACCCAGCTCAGTGATGTCACTCTCCACTCGAGATGCTTGAGTTATCCACACAGCTTCAGGAGCTTTTGGAGAAGGGATTCATTTGGCCCACCAGGTCTCCCTGGGGAACCCCGATACTATTTGTGAAGAAGAAAGATGGATCCTACCGTATGTGTATTGATTATCGGGAGCTGAATAAGCTCACCATCAAGAATAGGTACCCTCTCCCTAGGATTGATGATTTATTTGACCAGCTTCAGGGAGCATCGTGGTTCTCCAAGATTGATTTACGCTCTAGAGACGAGGATGTACAGAAAACAGCTTTTCGTACGAGATACAGTCATTATGAGTTTGTCGTGATGTCTTTCGAACTCACTAATGCACCGGCCACTTTTATGGATTTGATGAATTATGTTTGCAGGCCTATGTTGGATCGATCAGTGATTCTGTTTATAGATGATATTTTGATTTACTCCCGTAGCAAAAAAGAGCTTCATGAGGTCCACTTGAGGGAGGTCCTTGAGACCTTGAGGAAGGAAAGGCAATATGCAAAGTTTTCAAAGTGTGATTTTTGGTTAAGAGAGGTTCAGTTCCTTGGGCACTTGGTTAACAAGGATGATATTAGGGTAGACCCAGCTAAGGTGGAAGCAGTGATGAAATGTTCCAAGCTAGAAAAACCCATTTTTTGGTGGGTTTTCGGCTCAAATCCGAGTTTTCTATTTTGGAAGAGGGATTTCCTATGATTCCAAAGGGTTTATTGATGTTCTTAAGCTTGTTGTAGTCTACATCCAATCTATGGCTGATCTAGAACCACATATGAGATTGAAATGGTTATTTTGAACTTTAGAACTTGGTTTTTATGAGATCTTGAGTTATTTATATGTTGGATGAATTCCTTGATGAGCTTTGGATGAATGGAATCAATTCTAATGGTTCGCTTATGATTGCAATCAATGATAGTGAGAACTAGACTCTTGGATCTCAAGAAATATTGAAATTGGGTGTTATGAACCCTAAATTCATGAATTAGTGAAGTAAGAGATGAATCTTATAGTACTTTGACTTCTCAAGATGTGTTGGTTAAAGGAATTCTTGTTTTTGAAAGGTTCTTTGTGATTCCATTCACTGAAAGTTGGATAAGTTTGATTAATGATTGAATCTATTGATATGATTAGGTGATTTGAACCCAAAAATTGACTATGGTCATTTTGGCCTGAAATACAGAAAGGATTGACCTTTTGGTGTGATTTGGGATGAGGGAATCTATTTTTATTTGTCCTTATGACTCTAACCTCATGGTAATGATTAGAGCCCTTGTTAGAACTTGTTGAATGGTATGGAATTAAGGATTCCCTTGTTTATTCCTTTGGATATTAGAATTTGAAAGCTATGAAATGAATCCAACTTAAAGGACCAATTGATTAAGTCTTTTATGGATGATTGGATGGATCCTTAAGCAATGAATGACTCTTAGTAATGTTAAACTCCATCTCTTATTGAAAGAATGGAAAATAAGCATTTAGTGCTTAATGATTGAATCATGAGCTTAGTAAGGTTATGAGGTGCATTTTGGGTTAGGAAACCATAAAATCAGTCATCTATTGGTTGTATAATTGCTTGGGAAGCCTAAGGATACATTTGGACTTGTGTAGGACCAAATATGTTAAGAAATGAAGAATTTTCGAACAAGCCTGGAGCGATCCGCATGACTTTTGTCGTACATTTGTGCAGCCCGTGTAAATTGCACATTGGACTTTAGGGCATGTGTATTTCATGCAGCCCATGTGAGATTTTTCCTTGGCTTGCGCGGCCCTTGTGGCCTCAGCACACCCACCCATTATAAAATCAGTCATCCATTGGTTGTATAAGTGCTTGGGAAGCCTTAGGATGCATTTGGACTTGTGTAGAACCAAATATGTTAAGAAACGAATAATTTTTGCACAAGCCTGGCGCTATCCACATAACTTTTGGCCTACATTTGTGCGGCCTGTGTAAATTGCACAACGGACTTTGGGGCCTATGTATTTCACGCGGCCCACGTGAGATTTTGCCTTGGCTTATACAGCCTGTGTGGCCCGTATGGCCTCAACACAGTGGCTTTCTCCTTAGGCTTAGATATTTGGTGTTTAGTTCTCTAACTTTGAAAACTTATGTTTAGGGTTTGTTTAGCATGTTAACTCTATATAGAATGGGTTTTTAACTTTGAGATATGAAGATGATAAGTATGATAAGTTTGTCCCTTTAGATTGGGTGAATTGAGTACGACACATTTTTTCCTGCCTTGTAGTAAGGAAGTAGATTGTAGCAACTTGGAAATGAGATTAAGGACCTAAATTACCACCCAACTAAGAGAATTTGGAGTTGAGTAGTTGATGCCTAGGAACACTTCCAAATACAACAATCTTGTGTGGAGCTAATATTGACTCGTCAGTTGACCTTCAAGTGAGTTTACCGGGAGTACACATCCCTAATACTACTTTCTTGCGCGTATTGTTGACTATTTTCATGCATATTAATTATTTGCAATGTGTTATATGATTACTAGTTGTGCATGGCATGAAATGAGTTTTAAAAATGTTTTTAACATAAAGAGTACAATGTTTTGTTTTGAAAGAGTTTTGAGCATCCTATTTATGCATTGCATATAGGATGACATTGATCGTGTGAACCTAATATAACTTCCCAAAAGAGTGAATTTTGGGCTCCAATAGCCACT
Source organism: Cichorium intybus (assembly GCA_023525715.1). Taxonomy (NCBI): domain Eukaryota; kingdom Viridiplantae; phylum Streptophyta; class Magnoliopsida; order Asterales; family Asteraceae; genus Cichorium; species Cichorium intybus. Next base: position 3,219,382 of record CM042012.1, on the reverse strand, counting down.
TTTGAGATGACTTGAGATGTTTTTTCTGCCAATATGGAATCGCATGAGGAGAGTATCTAACCTTCACGGGGCTAGTTTGATGGCCATTAGTTCTAATTTTGGCCTATCGGGGGATTGAGTAGCATGCTTATTGCATGTTACTTGAGAACTTAGGTAGGTGCCATTGAAGTGAGTTTGGACTTTTATGAGATGGACATGGGTTGTGATAGTTTCATATGCACTGCATTGCATTCATAACTATCCATTCTTGTTTGAACTTTATGAGAAAATGTTGCCTTTATATAAACTGTTGGAAACGAGAATTTCTTTCAAACTCTATAAGTATTTTAAAACTAATTTATGGTTTTGTCCCCAGTGTGGTGGTTACACTACCCACTCTAAATGGGTCAACCTTGGGTAAGCTCACTAGGAAATTCCATTGCCTAACCCTATTTTGATGTGTACTCAGGTATGGATGTATGATGACTTTAGAGGATCTGGACATTTAGAAAGCCACGAATTGTGTGGTTTCGTTTAAACTGTGTAATGATATTGAGATTGTAACCACCTCGCTACTTCTTAAACATGTTAAGTCATTTAGTGAAGAATTGGGATCAAAGTTTCTACATATGATGATTTTTAACATTTAATGAAAACTTAAGAGTTTAAATATGACGCTTTTATAAAATTCTTAAGAGAGGGGTGTTACAATTTGGTATCAAAGCATGATTTTAAGTGACCAGGTGCTGGAGTAGTGCTTAGACTTAAACTATGATGCTCTTGAGGATGTTCGAACTCTAAGGTAGTTGACTTTAGAACTTAGTGGTAAAACTTAGATATTCTTAAGTGACTAATCATTTAATTAGTGGATTAGAATCGACATGAGTAATGTTCCATGGTAAAAGGACTTGAATAAGGCCTCTTTGGGGAGGTGGAGTATGGCATTGAAGGATGAATAACACATTGCAACATATGGAACAACTTCGTGAGGATGGTAACTTCTAAGAATTTGACTTAATGTCTACAATTGCCCTTGGAGGATCATCGAAGATAGTAAGGGACACAACCTACATCGACTATATCGGATGAAACCCGAGGAGTAGTGAGATTTATGAGATGGTCTTAACCTTGAGGAGCCGACTAGGGGTAAAGAGGTGATAAGAGACTAATGGAATTGTGGTGACAGCTTTGAACAAGCAAGAAGCATAGGGAGCCTAGTATTAGATAAGTGGAGAAGTAGATGAGGACTTGGAATTGATAAGGAAATTCTATTGTCGCGACCCTTAAGCCTTCCTTCCTATCTCTTCAATGTTCATGCTTGTGACGTAGTCATCATCTACCTATAAGTGTTAAGCATGCTTGAAGATTTTTACAATCATCTTGGATGTTATGGGCGTTCTATTAGGTGAAATCATTGAAATCTAATGGAATAGCTGGATAGTATCAGTTTCCTCGCCTTAGCAATATAATTGTGATGTTTCCCTTCAAGTGATACTAAAGCTATCAACCTTGTGACCTTGCCTTAGGTCTTGAAAATTTTAATGACTTAATTACAAGAAAAACAACATAGTGTCTTTTTTACAATTTACCTTTATTAATATTTTAAACACATTGTTATATTGTGCGCAAATAAACATTCCTCTGGTAAATATCATATAATTGGCTTTGTGTGGGTAAAATGTTTACAACTGGGAAGTGTCATGCGCAATGCAGCGGGAAACCAGTAAATGATCAAAAGCAAAGAATAACAGTGTACTATTATAATTTGTAAGTTTTAAAAAACGTTAGCTATAAAAAATATATACAAACAACTATATTACAGAACACCGTTAAAAATAAATGTTGAAATGTATATTTGAACATAACAAAAAAATTATAATCACATGTTATTAATAATATTAATTTATTTCAAGAATATAATCAAATATAAATAGTTTAGAATTTAGAAAAAGATATACATATAAAAAAGTTACATAAGAATTTAGTAAAATTGATAAAAGAAAATAGAAGAGGGAGGGAGGAGGAGACGTCTCCATGGCTAGCAAAACATAAGAAGACAAAAATGGAACAAATGGAGGTAAAGAAAAAAAGGAACAAAATTTTAGGAAAACAGGTTCGCTAAGACAAACCATCATTTGCATTTAGGGTTGAGCATTGGGCAGTTTTCGATTTGGCAGGTTAAGCGGTTCGGGTTACTCGGTTTTTGGTTCTTTACCCAACCGCCCGTAAACTGAACTGTATAAAAGTCGGTTTTTCGGTTTACGGGTTAATCGGTTTTCGGTTTTGACGGGTTCGGGTTTGTTAAACCGTATAATGAAAACCGAAAAAAATATTGCTAGCAACTAACTTTGTGATAATAGCATCAAAAGACAACATACTTTTAGAAAATGCGGCTCACTTAGTCCCATGCACATCTAAATTCAAGCAGTTTTCCTAGATATACCATCTTTGATTGCCCGAACATTAAACCTACAACAAACAAATCACAAGGCACCAAACGAAATCTGTAAACTCGTTATCTTGTTGAAATACCCCGACTCCATCTCCCAATGTAAGTAGACAGAAAGAGATCCAATTTTTTGAATTAAAAAACGTAGTTCTCCTAATTAAACCATTAAACATGTTGATATTAATTTTTTTAAAGCAAACGCATTAAACTTTTCATGCGTATCATATTAGTTAGATGAGCCATTAATTGAAAGCAAATGCGGGGCATAGGAGTATGTCCGGCCTTCTTGAGGTCTTGGGTTCAAATCCCACTAAGGGATTAGGTGGTTTAGGTTAAGATATATTTTTAAACCAAATCGATTAGACAAACCGTTTAATTGTAATTCTAATACTATCATTTCTATTAGGGAATAAGAGTAGTTGATTTATATCATCTAATATACTATATAAATATATATTTAGTATTAATTTTTAATCGGTTTTCGGTTTCAAACCGAAAATTTTTAATCAAACCGGGTCCGAACCGCCAAACCGATTAAGGGCTATCACCAACCCGAAAATCGAAACATAACCGAAAAACTGATTAACCAACGGTTCGAGCGGTTTTTCGGTTTAAACTGAATAATGCTCACCCCATATTTACATTCATTAATGAGAAACGTATTATAATCAATAAGAAGCATGTAAATACGACTCTACTTTGTTATTTGTATAACTATATAATATAATTAATGGAATTGAAAAATGGTACATAAACGTTGACATAAAGTGCAATAATTGATAATAAAATAACTTACAATAATTTGCACAATTAAGAATTTAATATCTTAATTACTCGATGTTAACGAACAAGTCCATGGACGCATGCTAAACAATTACGTAATATTATAATATTGGTAGAAAATATGACAATAAATAATTATAGATAAATAGGATTGTATGAAATGTATTTTATTTTTAAATGTATCTTTGTACGCAAATTTTCATCATCCAATTAAATAATGAAAATAGGAAAAAAAAATTTAATTTCTAAATTACTTTTCAATATTTAGCCAAAAATTATTGTGTGGACCTAAATAATTCGCATATCATTACCTATATTCGGATATAATTATCTGCGAAATTATTGGTTTCAAATGAAAATCCTAAAACGTTGTAAAATCTTAGCAATTTCGAAGATAAATGCCTGCGAAAATCTGTTAGGTCCAAAACAAAAACTATAAATACTCAAAAAAGAAATTTATTTCATTATGCAAAAAATGAAATTGGAGATTTCTATCAACTTTCAAACCTCTTAACTCTTTCAACTATCTCAAACACTCATATCACATTTTAAGGTAGATAAGCCCAATTTGTGATTAAGATTATATTTTTTTTACAAATGACATTTGTGAATATATCGTATCTTAGCATTTTTTTGCGGACAATACACATTTTCGCAGATATCATCTGCGAAATGTGTAATCTCAACAAAAAAAGACTGAGATATGACATTTTCACGTATGCAATCTACAAATATATCATATCTTAGCCACATTTTATGAGAAGCCTTTCCATGGCAGTTAGACCTTTTTAGAAACACCAGTGCTCGCTAATATCGTGTTGTGGACATCGTATACAGAGCTTTTTAAAGCATTCTTAGTAAGTGTGTAAAGCTTCTCTTTTTCCTTGATTGAATCCAAGGATCTCTACGTAGACTAGAAACTTTTGATTCTGGAAAGTATTTTTCCATAACTAATCGTGTAAGTTCGTTCCACATGGTTATGGATCCGGAGTGAAGATCGTACAACCATTCTTTGGCTGAATCTTGTAAAGAAAAAGGGAAGGCCCTTAACTTGATCATATCTTCTACAACGTTATGCGGCTTCATTCTGGAGCATACAATGTAAATTCCTTGAGGAATTTGAATGGGTCCTCATTTTCCAAACCTCGGTAGGTTGGAAGAAGGTGAATCAGCCCAGATTTGAGTTCAAATATTGTAGTAGGAAAGTTTATGCAGAGGGGTTGTTGGTAACTTCTTGAGTTGCCCATTGCCTTAGTGTTCTTTCTTCAGTCACGGTTTCTGTAGGAATGGGACTTGTTGGGGTTGATGGCAAGGATGGTGATTGGTTTGGTTTCAGTGCTCTCAGCAAGTTGCTTTGCTGAATGGTGTCTATAGGAGGTAAAAAGGAGGCTAAAGTTGAGGAATTTGCTTGCTACTTTCAGAGTTTTTCTTCTTTCCTTGGTCTTTTTGCAGTCTTCTCTATCTCAGTATCAACTTCTAATGGACTACCTGTACGTGAAGATCTTGGCATAAAACGATCGGTTATGTCGTGTCCTCGAAAATGATGTTAATTTGTTGAGTGTATCAAACCTAACAAGCTCTTCGAACTAAACCCAATTCTTCTAACTTAACTAAACAAGCTCTTGGATTAAACCTGTCACACCCCCAAACCACGATGGCGGAAACGTCTGAGGGTGGATGACTTCATGAACAGTATCACAACAACGTTTGTACAATAGTGATCAAAGCAAACACATCCATCATATACATAATTGTAAATGTTACAATAGTTCAAAAGATTGTATGTTTTGAATACAATTACAATATGATATCAAAATACATAGTATGACGCCATAGCGACCCATCGTCAAAGGTTGTAGTTACCCTATCAATTTCCTGAGAATACAAGTAGTTTGAAAGAGTGTCAACATTACGTTGGTGAGTTCATAAGATTTTTGTATGAGAAAATCCATAATCCTTTTTCCTTGTAGAAAGATAGTGTTTGAAACCAAAAAATCCAATATTTTCTTATAAATGAGTAGTAGTCTTAAAACCCAAAGACCGAAAATGTATATGTATTTGTATACTTGAAAATAGTATTACGTAGTTTTATTCTTGTATAAAACCGTGTAAATAGGTGTTTACTGGTAGTCGAATCGTAGATTTAATTCCACAAAAGTCGTATGTATAAGTAAACCGTACTTATATTTATATCTTTGATAAAACATAGTTTTAATTCCCATAGAATCATTGTGTATAAGTAAAACCATACTTATATTTGTAACTTGTTAAAATGTAGTTTTAATACCATAAAACTTGTATGAGGAATCTCTTTCCTTGTAAAATGTAGTATTGTAATCCAAGAAAATCTAATATTTTCTTATGAATGTATCCAAGTCCTTAAAACCCAAGGACTAAAATGTATAGCATAGTTTGTAGTATAAAGCCATTGAAAATGTATATTTCCACGTAAACAATTTAATAAGTTGATTTCCCATGTGAGACGCCCTATAACCATACTGTGACCATGTAGGCCTGCTTCGACGTTCTTCAGGCGTCGGACTGTATGACATTTGTCACCTCAGACCCGTCGGTCTAGCTGTAGCTAGCAGCTCAGGTGCGGGGTTGTCAATCCCGTATAGATCTATACACAAATATCACGTTCTCTTACCGAGACTCTGATTATAAATTTCAGGACTTATAGTATGTACTTAAATAAGCACTGTGAAGACCCGTCTCACAAAAATGTATGTATCAATCAACTTGTTAAAGTTTGTATATGAAAAACCTTTGTATTTGTCCATTATCATTTTTCCCATGATAATATAGTAATGTATAATAATTATATATTTTATATAATTATTTGTCTTCTTTAAAAAGTCATAGTAACATTTGTATCAACAAACTATTCCTATAATAGTTTATTTTTAGTATTCCGTTGTGAAAAGCATATATTTACAAATATATGTGAAATAACTTATTTAGATGGTTATAAAGAAATTCTTTTAAGATATATTCTCCACAATAGCGGTGTAATAAATTGGTTATACCCTTTATTAATTCCAATATAATATTTCATGACTATCAAATAAAGAACGACCAGGTAGAAGATCAACTGGGGAGGCAGGACCCTTTCAGCGTATAAGCCTTTCGGAAATCCAGCAACCTTGCCCAAATGATCGGCTTAGACACCGCCCTCGTAAGTAGATCATTCGATATTATATTTTGGAACTATAATTGAATTGTTGTCATAATGATGTTTACAAAATTCATATTTTGTTTCCTATTGTTACAAATAAGTATAAATAGCTATTTTTATAGTATAACTTGAATTCTCCCCCTTAAAAACTTGAATAAAGATAAAAAGAAAGGGGTATGAACTCACCTCAATGTCGACTAGGATCTTATCGCCAACTATTGTTAGATCGCCCGACTCTTCGTGCTTCTAACTCGAACTCACTATATTTATAACTGAAATAGCTACTTCTAATGCTCATTCTTCGTATATTTCTATATATATCGAAGAATCTTCTAACAATACTATCTAGTGATATAGAGATCGAGATCTGAGGTGTGAGGAAATGAGAGGATTGAAGCCTCTATTTATAGTAAATTTATTTTCGTATAGCGGCCCTCAAGATACAGATATTTGACGTTTATAGCTATTAGAATTTGTCAATGACAAAACATACCCTTAAAATACTCTTTAAATAGATTTAATAGTTTTTATATAAAACGAATGATTTTTGTTTATAAAAATATGATCTACAAAAATCGTAGTTTAATAATATCAACTTTTTAACTAAAAGTCTTTAACGAATTAACGAAAGGGTATTAATTGTAAGTTTAATAAAAATATAGGGTTTAAATGTAAATACAATTTCATTTTAAAGAAAAAGAAAATATTAAATATAAAACTAATATCAATAATATTAAATTTTAACGCCAGGTTGTCCGTATCGATGATACGGATTTGATGGTAATTTTTCGTTTTATAAAACGACATCATATTATTGATAAACTTAAAAATACATATTGAATACGTAGTGTTCGAAATGAAAATACGAATTTTTTGAGGGTAAAAAAATGTGTAAAATTGATTAAATAATGAAATGGAGCCCGCTTTATATATATAATATTAATAAAATTACACATTTTCAAATCTCCATCTACCGGTGGAGACTAACTTTTCAAATCAATATATATATATATATATATATATATATATATATATATATATATATATATATATATATATATATATATATATATATATATATATATATATATATATATATATATATATATATATATATATATATATATATATATATATAATAATAATAATTAATATAAATATTTTAATAATCAAATGTCGCTTTCAAGTTAAATTAAACGTTTTTCTATTATAACTTTTTATATATATCGTTTGGTAAAAATATAAATATATATTTGGAATCGTCGTAATTTTATCTACGTTTTGATATAAATTTGTAATATTTCGAATAGTTTTACATTTTTACCGTTTTTCTATCATAACTTTTTATATATAACGTTTGGTAAAAATATAAATACATATTCGGATCCGTCATATTTTTATCTACGTTTCGATATAAAATTTATAACATTCCGAAGATTTTTGACTTTTACCGTTTACTATTCACGTCGGATACTATTCATGCCGAATCACTATTCACGTCGGACAGTATTCACGACGTAAGAAATAATAATTATTTTATTTTATTTTATTTTATTTTAAAAATATCTAACTTAATAGCGTTTGTTCGTATTAGCGTACATATTATTATAATATCTAATAATAAATTATAGAGGTTATGGAATTTACATTTCACATATTAACCTAATGTACGCTTTGACTGACTTGAGTTGACTTTTGTTGACTTAATTTGACAGTTGTCACAAAACCAGAAATATCACATTAAGATTCATGTAAAAGTTCCCAACAATATTCAATTCTTCTCGTAAGTTCGAAAGCATATAAACATGGAAATTCACTTTACATCAACATTAAATCTCATTATAGAACCAATTTGACTTTTTTACTTATTATCAGTCAATAAATAATTATGGATTTTACTTGCTTGATTAACATGATTGATTGATCCTTAATTCAACCGGCCAACATGAACCGAAACAAAATCAAATGTTGGATTAAAAAAAGTGAAATTACTAGAAAGAAACACAAATTAAAAACCAAATTGAATGATTACTTGCATGAAAAGTCGAAGTCGGTCGAAACAAAAATCTTAAGTTTTTAGCCAGACATGGCTAAAAACGAATCAAAGACCGTAAATCTTGAAAATAGAGTATGAATCATAATTTACAAAACGAAATTAACAATGTTTATCATGGTATTTAGAATTTTGAAATCGCTAGAAAGTTGCCAAAACTACTAGGAAAAACTAGGTTAAAATTCTGGGCTAAAGGTTATCATTTATAGGGACATGCAATATCAGAATAAGCACTGGGGAGGAAAACACAACAGTGTTTTCAGAAACACGGTCGTATAAGTTGCAAACGCGTCTCGAATTGATTAAATGAAGTACAGTGCTGAAAATGAATTTTTTTTTAGAAAACACAGCTGTGTAATGAGAAACACAGTCGTGTAAATGTCCCATAATATGCCTTTCATGAAAATTAAGCACCAGAAAGCCTCGACAACAAAGCACGTCCGTGTAATGGGAATCACGGTCGTGTTACTTTAGATCTTCATTTTTCGATCATCAAAACTTCGTTCCAAGCTACTTCCATCCGGCCTCCAACTTTCTTTAGTATTTCCTCAGCTTCGGTTATGCTCCAAGCCTCCTTTAAGCATCTACAAGCCTCCATAATCATGTTCCATGCCAATTACCCCCACAAAATATATTAAATAGTGAGCAGTGCGATGCTTTTTGTGAATTTGCACAAGTTGTTCAATTAATACTGAAAATGTTGTTAAAAATGAAAAAAAATGTATGAAAAATAGAAATAACTAACCAAAAAGGATGCATAAAATGCATATACCAGCCACATTGAAAATAATGCTTGCAGTATGATCATGTATACATATTAATGTCATTGAATTTGGATGTAAGGTAAATGAGCTATTAATTTAGGAAACGGGGGGCATGGAGTCCCTAAACTTGTGTATGGTTGAACTCATGCATTAAATTACATCATGTTGCATACAAGCATGAACATATGACTAGAAAGTAAAGTATGATTCCATATGAAAGTAAGTCTCAAATATGTATAGTGCTCATTAAAGTTATAAATAATATTTTCGACATGTTTTAAAAAAGAATGTCTTATGTTAATTTATTGAAAAATGTTTTGGAATGAAATGATTAAATGAGAAAATGGTTTGAAGAAAATGATTTAAAATGTAAGATGATTTGGAAATTTCAAAACAATCCCCAAATCCGATAGCATGTGATACTTGACATGTCAGACTTAAGGCGTGTAAGGTAATCGTCCTTGAGAATCTTGCACATGTTTTCCTTAACTCTCAGACTCAACCATCCCCATGTACCTCTAGTTCATCATTCTTATTTAAACTGTATATATTTCCCTCTTTCTTTCATTTTACATGTCTTTCTTCTTCTTTTTCCTGTATCCTTTGGTTATTTCTTCTTTCTTCCTCTACCAATAGCTCTAAAGATTGTTAATGACTTTAAAATCTCTATTGAAGAAGCCAAAATGATTACAAACGAACACAACCATGTTCTCTTGAAACAACATATTGTTGAGAAAGATGAAGAAATTGCTTTAAAGTTTATTGAGGAAGAAAGTGTAAATAGTAAATATGGTCTTAAAAAGTAAAGAACCATTCAAAGGGATCTTGAAAAGGCTCTAAATAAAAGGAGAATGATTAAAGAGTTGAACATGATTTCCAAATCCAGGCTGGAAGAGTTAAATAGAGCTTCAAACTTGTGAAAATCTGAAGGAGTTGCCATTAAGAGGATGAGGCCATAGAAAATCATCAAAGTAAGATGTACTAAGCCCAAAACGTTAAAAATTTTGCATGTCTACATCATAAGGAAGGGTGTTTTGGCATCTGACATTGAGAATCCACTTATGATGAATCTGGTGAATTATGGATACACAGAATGGATATAGATGATGAAGGTCACTATAGGGTATAGGCTAATATATCAAGAATTGAGGATTGCCTTCAAATCCTTAGTTGAAAAGGTACATAAGTTGGAACTCGTTCCTGCTGAACTTAAATAACCATCAACTTCAACTCAGTTCCTAGAATAAAAAGAACCAAATGATCAACAGATCAGTAGTCACTAGTTTCTTCTTACCTCATGGTACTAATCATGTAAACAACAATCTTGCTGCTAAAGTACAACCAGTTCCTTCCAAGCTAATTGTAGAACATGTACATGAAATGTTTTACTTAGATGAAAATGAGGTGATGTGTTTTATGAGGACCAGTGACATTCCGAAAGCACTTACTGGACATCTTTTGACTTGAGAAATGATTACAAGTAGCAAATGGATTTCATTTGTTGTTATCATTGGATTGGAAAAAAGGAGAGAATATCTTAAGAATACAAAGTTTATTCATATAAAATAAAAGAATCATTGAAGAAGCTGACGAAGTGAAAGCTTGTATAGAAATTGTATAGTCTTTTTGTTGTATATATACATATATATATACTTATAAAGAAACTTCTCTATTATAGAAAGTGAGTTTCGTAGTATAAATACAATTAGTTTATCATCATCAAACAAGGGGGAGATTGTTAAGTCACAATGAAGATTTGAGACAACAAGTTTTTCAAGTTGATAAGTTTTGGTTCTGAGGACATGAGCACGCACTGATGCTAATGTAGACTCTTCAACATCAACATAGCGTGGACTTAAAGCTAAGAATATGATATGTTTGTGATTCAATCTGGATGAAGATAAACATAATAAAGATAAAAGAATATCCCATGATCTTCAGGGACTGGATAGTTACTATCACCTAGTCTTTATGAAATACTATATATATATATATATATATATATATATATATATATATATATATATATATATATATATATATATATATATATATATATATATATATATATATAATGTGAAGGTATCTAAGAATGTGTAATTAATCAAAATGTGCTCCCTAATTAACCGATTGTAAGTGAGACTATTTTTTTATCAATTGTTCTCGGCTTATTGCTTGCTTGAATTTGTGATAAAGGACCAACAAAATCTCTGATGTTATCTAGCGGTAAGTTGTTGTAGCAAAGGCGAGTAGTGCCAAACAGGGTGGTTAGGAAAAAGATGTGCCATTATTTTTTGTCTAAATAGTATGCATCCATTGACCACTTATAGTTCGCTACATGATCATCGTGGTCACATATGCCATCATACTTTCTTATTTCTAGTAAGTGTGTCCTTGCTAGTAATTGATACTCCTTGATAATCAGTATCAAAGGGGACTTGTCGGATTGCAATACTACATTTGTTATTTTGATTAGCTTTCTAGGGCTCTAGGTTATTTACCCTAGTCGTTCCTTTCCAATGTCGTTGTTACATCATGGGTGGTGTAAAAAAGTGAGTCGGTATATACGTTGGTTGTCCCGTTTGCGGCCAATAGCACTGGTATTCGGTGTATGACATCGATGTTGCCATTGATATATATGGTTGTAATATCGGCTGATTATGTGTGTTTGGTATGCTCAGGGTTTGGTATAATATTGGGGGAATAGTGTTTGTTTGAGAAAACGTTTCAAAAGCCGCAAGATTGACCCACTTGACCTTTAATCCTTAAGATCGATGCATGTTGGTTACGAAGTGTAGCATTAGTTGTAGCTCCAAATTTCCTCACTAACTCATTGGTTTCCCTATGCCTCTTGTCAGATGCCTCAGCGAACATCGTCATTATTTCTTCAAAGCTGGGTTTCTTCACTTGTTGTTTTGGCTACTCAAATTATTGCTCCCGGTGATAGTACCCTTGTCCCCTCTACTTGTACTTTTCTGCCAAATCTTTCTTGTATTCATCATAAGGCTTTCAACTATTGTTGTGAGGCTTCCTATCATCATACGTATCTCCAAATGAGTAACACACTTCCGCCTTTCTTTTTCCATATCTATCATAATGGCAACCTATTACTTAGGAAGAGTTTATTAATGGGTCAAAACCGGTAAGTTATTCAACATGGGTTGGATTGGGCTCACAAACCCTGTGGTAAGTTATTTAATACTAGTTTGATTTTGTTTTGATTTTGTGCTTGTTAAATATAAATAATTATTTTCTCATTTATATTTCTTTAAATTGTGTTTTCTTATTTGCTTATTATGTTTAATTTAATAATAAGGCTTACCTAAACAACCCCTATCTTTTATCACCATGAATGCCACCCCTAAGTGAACACCCCCTACACACACACATACACAAACACACACACACACACACACACACTTTCTCTCTCTCTCTCTCTTACTTTCGACAACCGAAATATTCGGGGACCGTTTCGGCCTCTCCCTTATCTTCTTTATTATGTAATCTCTTTTTTTTATAATTATTAGGCGCAATAATGTAGCATCTATTATTGTGTCTAAGGCTCTCTAGAAGAGTCTCCCTTGTGTATAAATAAGGACTTTGATCCTCAATAAAGAATCGGAGCTTGTTTGTGTAAGTTTTGAGTACTCTCAAAATTTCTTTATTGAAGTTCATACTTATGAATAGCAGAATTTATAGTATTCACGAATAATCACAAGCATACACAAATAACTACAAGAAATCAACACGAAAGCATTATCCAGATACATCTCATTCCTTTCATACATCATGTCTGATTTAAAAATTCATATTCAAAATAATGTGTATTATTATGTTTTAAAATTACAATTACAACAAATGAAGCAACAAAAATCTATCACCAACATATTCACATACACAAGTTAAAGTTGAAATCGATCAAGATCATGTAATGATAAAATATTTTAAAGAAATAATTTTACAATTTACGTGTTAATTCTGTTGGTTAATATTTGGCATATTTGTTAATATTTATTTGAAATTCTATTAGTTTTTTTTTTTTTTTTTGAACCGGCAAATAATACACCTATACTATATTCTAACCTAAACCACCTAATTCACCTAATCCCCTAGTGAGATTTGAACCCAAGACCTCAAGGAGGCCGGACATACTCCGGTGCCGCTGAACTACAAGTTCTTTGGCTTGAAATTCTATTAGTTAATATTTTGTATATTTGTTAATATTTATTTGGTGTCAGAGCTTGTAAATAGTATTTCATGGCATCTCTCCTTCATGTTGATCATCAGGAAACCCACATCATTAAAATAAAGATGCATAATCATACGAAAACACATCTTGCTAGGGAGACGAGTCCATCTCGTCCTTATCTTTGCTCGATCGTTCGAGAGATCCAAACACTCAGTTCAACTGTGATTCCTTCATGGCTATATCACTTTCCACAAACTCTACACCCTCTCTCTCTCTCTCTCTCTCTCTCTCTCTCTCTCTCGATTTCGTACCAGGTCGAATAACTGCATACATGGCAAATTGTCGCCGGAAAACTCAAGAGAAACATATAGTACATGCCAGATCTGTCGATATCGAGACCATGGCTCACCGACCTCGAGGACTACCTTACAATATCTCTCTACGACAGTCTCTACCTCAAACATGTTTTGTAGGAGGTCCAAAGCAGTCACCGGGAAGAAATAAATGAGAACCACCGATCAGAAACATATTTTGCCGACGCTTACAATATATCTCTACAACACTCTCTTCCCCTCTCTTAGTCTGCCTCGTTCGTGTTTGTGTTTGTGAGAATCACCGATAAAACTTAAAAGATGAAAATATGTTTCTGATCGGTGGTTCTCATATATTTCTTTCCGGTGACTGCTTAATTTGGACCTCCGACAAAACATGTTTGAGATAGAGACTGTCGTAGATTGTAAGGTAGTCCTCGAGGTTGGTGAGTCATGGTCTCGATATGGACAGATCTGACATGTACTATATGTTTCTCTTGAGTTTTCCGGCGACCATTTGCCATGTATGCAGTTTTTCGACCTGGTGCGAAATCGAGAGTATGTGGAAAATGATATAACCATGAAGGAATCACGGTTGAACTGAGTGTTTGGATACCTGATAATCAACATGAAGGAGAGATGCCAGCTCAGGCAAGAGCGAGTAGTTTATTTCGGGCGAAAGGAACCCAACAGGTGCATATATCTTAGTTTCTGCTTTTCTTGTCCGACGAGTTCTTGGGGTTTCGACGTACTGCAATGCAACATAATGTATTCTTTCAGTCTGGAAGCAAGTTGGGAGAGAGATTGGGCCTTGGGGTTGGTTTTGGGGGGGGGGGGGGGGGGGGGGGGGGGGGGTTAATAAAATCAAAATAGTCATTTTTAAGTGTGGCACAAATCAAAACCTAAAGAAAATCAACCCACTAGAACAGTTAATGTTACAATTAATTAAAAGAACTTGATGTTTAAAAACCAAAGGGACCATTTCCGTAATTTACGTACCCAAAATTCTATAAACAATTTATACGTCGATTGATACGAATATAAAAAGCTAATATGATTTTACTAATATTTTAACTTATCAGATGAATAACATAAGTGGGATCAAATTTAATTGTATTTTAACCAAAATTAATTGTCATGTCTACTTAATATTTTAATAATACTATCGGAAGCAAAAAAGGACCAGGCTTATATCTCAACAAACCCAAAGACTCGGTTCACGATGTTGTTTGCTCATCCTAAACATATGGATCATTGATCTTTTTCCACTCCATTAATTATCACCCATACGCATGTGTTCATATGCATATATAAACAAAATCCGTCTCTGATGTTTCTTTTCCTCCATTTTGTTGTTTAGCCGGAATCCGAGTACCATGTCTACCCCCGGTGACAGCAATAGAAACTTTGACATCAAAGAAGAAGAAGAACACAACAACGATATTCCATTGCGCCCTGGCTTAAGACGACACGATTCCTTAGATATCGAGTCTGCTAAATTTAACGGCCACCATGACCATCATGACACTGAGGTAAGTATTTGCGGGTGCACTTCTATTTCTATACTTATTGTGATGGTTTGGATTTCATGGCTAAGTTTTTGTGGTATGAGATTGTTGGAAGGGCTGGAGAGCGATACTCAAATTGGCTTTTCAGAGCATTGGGGTGGTTTATGGTGACATCGGGACGTCGCCATTGTACGTGTATGCAAGTACTTTTAGCAATGGGATCAAGCATGAAGATGATATTATGGGTGTTTTGTCCATCATCATTTACACCATCACGTTGATTCCGGTTATTAAGTACGTTATGATCGTCTTACGTGCCAATGATAATGGCGATGGTACGCATTATTTCCATTCTTCTTGTTTATTTGTTCGAGTTTAAGATCTAACATTATACTAAAATGGTCAACTAATCAAAATTTCGTGAGTTTTATTGTCATGTATTCAGTTTTAACACTAAGTTCAAATGGTCCAGTTTGGGACACACAATTTGAAGTGCTTTGAAGAAATATTTCACTAATTATCTAATATTTAATGTGTGTATTTTGTTTTGTAACAGGGGGTACTTTTGCATTGTACTCCAAACTATGTCGATACGCGAAAGTGGGTTTAATCCCTAGTGAGCAAGCGGAAGACCAGGAGGTATCCAACTTCCGACTTGAATTACCCAACAAAACAAACAAAATAGCGTCCAAGATCAAGCAAAGTCTTGAGAGTAGACATGCCAAGTTTTTGCTTCTATTTGCCGCCATGCTCGGAACCTCAATGGTTATCGGCGACGGGATCCTAACTCCGTCAATATCCGGTGACAACTTTTGCCTTTTTTATTACTATTTAGTATTTACAATGCATAGTGGTTTCGGTCATTTTCAAGTTAATCAGATTTGGCCACCTCCTACAATCCACCTGATAACTTAACCTAATAAGGATCCGCATGAAAAAGAATTACCCAAATAACCAGACAGGTTAATCGGGTCAGGTATTAATTAATCCAAAATCATGAAAATCACATATATTTTATTTTGTGTTTCTAAAACTTCCGCATGTTAGATTAAAATATAACAATGAAAGCAAAATAGATAGATTTGGGGTGGCCCGACTCAAATAACAATGTCCAAACCCAAACTGTTGATTAGTTTTGGCTGAATTCAAACCCAAACCTGAAATTACCTAAACCTATAACCAAATGTTCATCTTGATTATGTGGATCCATGAACTCACCCTAAAGTTGAACATCTTTGCTTTTCATGAATCAAATTCAAGTGAATTGCTTATAACATATTGGGTTTTTTTTTCCAGTATTATCGGCGGTATCAGGGCTTAAGAAAGCAACAAATACAATGACGGAAGGTAAATATAAATTTTCACTTCGTTTGATCATATGTAAAGTACAATACTACAATCAACTTTTGATATTTTTTTTTCTTATTATGGGTAACCAACCAAGCACAAGAGACTACGAGTAGAGTACCATAAATTTATTTCAAACGAAACCAGCAGACTATTATAATCCAAAACCTATAAAAATGATATTAATATATTTGGTAAACGCTCAAACCGCCTACACCATACCACACCGCACCGCAATATATATATATATATATATATATATATATATATATATATATATATATATATATATATATATATATATATATATATATATATATATATATATATATATATATATATATATAACGGAATTAAACATATTTACACTGCCAAACCGCTCGCATCAAACCACACCGCATAATGCGGTTTAGAACCTTTGTGGTGCAGTTTGTGGTTTCAAAAAAAATCAAACCGCATATGCAATGTGGTTTGCGGTTTTTGCTCTAAACTGTACCACACCGCACCGCGCACACCCCTAACGAACATATTTTGCTAGTAGTATCGTACCAATCAAGTATAGTGGTACGATGATCCATTTCTAAGAAGTTAGAAAGCTTGTGTTTTTTGCAACATTTTAACTTGTCCGAGTTTAAAAGTTGACCACTTACTAATGCTATTTTTTTTAAATTGTTATGTTTGTTAAATTAAAAAATAATTTATATTTAAAAACTAGTCAAAATAATAGCTTTCCAACAATCTTATGTGGAGAAGTTTTTTTATTATTAATTAATAATACATTTAAAAAGTTAATAAAATTGTTGAAAAGCTATTATTCCAAGTAGTTTTAGAAGAGAAATAACTTATAAATTATACTTTAATTTGACAAACATGACAAATTTAGTAGCATGAGTAAGTGGTCAACTTCTAAACTCAAACAAACTAAAATGCTGCAAAAAACACAAGTTTTCTAACTTCTTGGAAATGGATTGATGCAGGCATGATCGTTGTGATATCAGTAGCAATCTTGATAGCGTTATTCATGGTTCAAAGGTTTGGAACTGACAAAGTTGGATACACCTTCGCCCCCATCATTTGTATCTGGTTTTCCCTCAATGTTGGAGTCGGTGTCTACAATTTCTTCAAGTTCGACCCTTCTGTCGCTAAAGCCATAAATCCTAAATACATTATTGATTACTTCAAACGAAACAAAAAGGACGCTTGGATTTCACTTGGTGGCATCGTCCTCTCCATTACAGGTACTTCCCGATCAAACTAGAATCAACTTGTTACAATTTCTGACAGCCTGATTCGATTGTATCAGGAACTGAAGCGATGTTTGCTGATGTTGGACACTTTACAGTCATATCGATACAAATAAGCATGGGTTGTGTTGTTTATCCAGCCTTGATTACGGCGTATAGCGGTCAGGCATCGTGGCTAAGAAAGCACAAAGACGAAGTGGCAGACACGTTCTATAACTCGATTCCTAGTGAGTTGTATTGGCCGGTGTTTGTAGCAGCTGTTATGGCTGCAATTATAGCAAGTCAAGCGATGATATCAGGAACTTTCTCGATCATTAAACAGTCTCTTTCACTTGGGTGCTTTCCTCGTGTTCAAATCGTGCATACGTCGACCAAGTGTGAAGGACAAGTTTTCATACCAGAAATGAATTATCTTCTTATGATCGGTTGTGTTCTTGTTACCGTTACGTTCAAGACTACCGAAAAGATTGGCCATGCTTATGGTAAGAACTCATTGCGCTTCATTACAGCAATTAATTGCATGTGCGGAACATCCGTTTAAATAAAATTATTTATGGGAAATTTACTAAAGCTTTCACACTTCTACATATTAAACATGACTTTTATCATCTGATCAATGAAGGTATTGCGGTGGTATTTGCTGAGACACTTACGTCATCATTCATGGTGGTGATTATGCTCGTCATATGGAAAACGAACATACTTCTAGTGATCTTATATGTGCTTGTAATTTGCTCCATGGAATGCATCTACCTAAGCTCGGTTCTTTACAAATTCAGCCAAGGCGGATACTTGCCATTCTTATTTGCAATTGCATTAATGTTTGTAATGTGCACTTGGAACTACGTTTACCGGGCAAAATACAACTATGAGATCAATCATAAAGTGTCACAAGAAGTTATAAAAGACATGATTATAGACACGAACATCAGTCGTATGCGAGGACTCGCAATCTTCTACTCAGAGCTCGCCCATGGTATTCCCCCAATCTTTAAACATTATGTTGACAACGTACCTGCTTTACATTCAGTTATTGTGTTTGTTTCAATCAAGTCACTGCCGATAAGTAAGGTGCCACCTGAAGAGAGGTTCTTGTTTCGTAGAGTAAAGCCAAACGAGTTGTATGTGTTTAGGTGTGTGGTGAGGTATGGGTATGCAGATGTGCGAAATGAAAAAGATTCATTCGAGAAGATATTAATCGAACGTTTAAAGGATTCTATTGAATCAGATTATGGAGTTCTTGAAGAACAAGGTCGTATAGCGGATGAGGATGTGGCGACATTAGAGAAAGCATCACGAGCTGGAGTTGTGCATTTGGTAGGTGAGCATGAGATTATTTCGAGGAAAGGGTCTTCGATTGGGAAGAGGTTTTTGATTGATTATGCTTACAATTTCATGAAGAAGAATTTGCGACAAAGTTACAATGTGTTTGAAATTCCTCAGAAACGGATGTTGAAGGTTGGAATGACTTACGAGCTTTAATGAGGATGAACAAGTACCATGTCGGATCATGGAAGTCAATTTTGTATTTAATGAAGTATTAAGAGAGCTTAAATTTAGTTGTTTAAGAAAATATTTCTTGAAGTATTAGGAGATCTTAAATGTAGTAAAAAGGGGTATTAATTTAAATAAAGTTGCTAACTTAGTTGTGTGATTATCAATGTATACATGCCTTGGGATCAAATTAGCAAATGTACTCTTTGGAACCGGCTCTCTTCTTTGATTCGAACTTTCGATGGATGAAAATATTGTTCGGGTGTTATGTTGACTTTAATTGGGTTAGATATGATTGTAATCTCATTCACTTTAATTTATCATAAAATATATACAAGATTTACAAGCAAACTATAAGGGTTGTATCATTAAAGTGGGTCGGAATACAAATACATTAATTATACAAATATAATACACGTTAAGAGTCCCCCGCATTATAAATAGGAGTATGATTCCACACATTGAGACTGGAACAAAAATCGAGAAATAACATTAAAAGGAGACATTTGGTGAAGATATCCACATTTTGAGACAAAGAGGGTGCATGTAAAACTTGAACACACTTGATCACGCACAATGTGGATGTAGATCTCGATGTGCTTGCTTCTATGATATTGTATCTGGTTATTAGACAAGCACACAACACTAACATTGTCGCTGTAAACATTGGTAGCCTTGATAAGGGGTTGATGTAGTTCATGCAAAAGGTTTCGTAATCAAAATGTTTTAGTGACAACATTTGTTATACCTTGATTTTCAGCCTCAGTAGTGCCTTATAATTTTGAAGACCAAGAAAGTATATTATGCCCCCAAAATACACAATTACATGACTTGGAGCGATGGGTGTTGGGGCAACCATCCCAATTAGCATCAAAGTATGCGATGAGGCCTTATGACGGAGATGCATAAGGTTGTAAACCAATATGTGGAACCGCATATATAATGAATGATTCTCTTGAGTATTTTGAAGTGGGTATAGAGTCGGATCAGCAATAGGTGGGCCAATGTCAGCGAGTTTTGCCTAAGTATCAGACAGAGTGCAAGCAGGCTTGCGACTAAGCATGTTGGCTTTTTCCATAATTTCTAAAGTGTAATTTTGTTGAAATAACAGCATATCATGAGCATCCTAAGATATTGAAATGCCAACGAAAAAAATTAAGATCCCTAATATCTATCATGGAGAATCTCACTACAACAAAACGAAGCAGTTGGATCCTACAAAATGGGGAGGTAGATGAAATTTATACATGTCTTGTACCGTATTTGATTCACGATCCACTAATTTAGTGTTAATATACATGCATTGCTTTCAAATTCATCCAAATAAGAGGCTTTACACAGTGTCATGAATCTATCATATTGTCTAGCCGAGTGATTAGTTAATCATTTTAGTTTAGGCATTTTGTCAAACAATTCATATGCATGCCATATTACCATATATTGATATTGAAAACGCAATCTACCCAAACCGACATAAAACTATTTTATTAAACAAAGATAATAATAAAAACTAAAATTGTAGAAAGCATAATAGGTAGGTGATAATTGAAAATATTCATGACCATAATAAACCCATTAGATTTTGATTTTACGTAGAGGAGAAAATGCACCAAATAACAATAATAACAATTATTGTTAGAAAATGCACCAGAATTTGCAGAGAGGAGAAGAGATTGCATAATCAAAATTGATTTTACATAGAGGATAAGCGAGGATAATCGATGTCAACATAATCAATTTAAGATATACAGATGATCGTACCGCTGTTGGATGAGGGCCTTGCAGGAGTCAGTCAAACAAAAGGGAGGTTCATTGGAGGTCGTCGACTGGAAAGGAGCGTCGTTGGAAGTCATCGATAAGCGGAATGGGGGAAGAAAGAAGCACTGACCTGAGAGGAAGGTGGAAACAAGAAGCAGTTGATTAAGGTTAGGCTATGGGGTAATAATGCTTGGTTCCCACATGAAAAGTGACGCAACGTTACGACACATCATCTTCACTTCCTTACCACACCACCAAGGAAATACCCACCATTCCACATCATCTAATTATTTATTTTTTGATTTAAATTAATACAACCTAAATTCTTTTTTTGACTTATTTAAATACAAACATAAATAAAAATCCTAAAAATTAAAATTTCATTAAAAAAAATAAACATTATAAATCCTAAAAATTAAATTACAAATCCTAAAAATAAATACTACAAATCCTAAAAAGAAAAATTACAAATCCTAAAAATAAAAATTACGGTTCCTAAGGATTATTTTGGTTATTGCGTGCTTATTTTTCGTGAATTTCTTGTTTGATTTGGCGGATCATTTCGAGGTCGGCGGGTTCGACGTCGTATGCAGTCATCCTCAAAATGTTCATGTCGGCTACGAGTTCTTGTTTGCGAGCCGCCTCCTCTTTAATGCGGAGTTTTGCTTTTTGAACTTGGAGGTGTTCGTCCAACGTCGATTTAAAATAAGCGAACTCGTCTGCGTCGGATACGTTTTTACCCGAAGACGAGGCCGCTCGCTTTCCTTTATCTCTCTCTTGTTGCTGTCGAAGTGGTTGTTCCGGTTCCGGTTCGTTTTCTTCAAAGTCGTCGTTTAGGTCGAACTCGGTACGTCCGTCGGATTGTTGGGTTTGGTCGTTCGACTCGGATGTTCTCGATCGTTTGTTAGATCTCGATGATTGTGTAAGAGCATCCGGTTTCAGTGCCTATTTTGAGCCCGCTCTTAAGACTTCCCATGCCTTCATATGTGTAAATGCCCGATTGTTGTGTTGTTGGCGGTATCATGTTCAACACATCGAAAATGCTCCGGACCACTTTTGTGCATTTTGGTAAGGTTATTGAAAATGTCGATGAAACTCGTACACGTCGCTCGTAAATCGCGCCACTTACTAGAAACACCGTCGGTGTTTTGGTAAGAACCTCTTCCCATGGTCTCATGAAAATGACCTAAAATCCGATTCCATAAAGTCTCTCCGGTTTGGTTTGTCCCGGTTAAAGCGTCTTGAGAAATCGCGAGCCAAGACCCCGCCAACGCCACTTCTTCATCTTCCTTCCAAAGCCGTGGACCCCTTTGAGTCGTGGTGGTTTTTTTGTTCTTTTATTGGTGGTTTCCGGCACCGATTCCGATAGTGGCTCGGGGGACGCTTGTTAGGTTTTTTGTTGTTGTTGCGAGATTGGAATTGTGGTTGAAATTGTGGATGATAGGCGTTAGGTTGGAACGGGAACGGTTGTTGGTATGAAAAGGGTTGTAGAAAAAAGTTTTGTTGAAACAAATTTGGTTGCGGAATGCTGGATCCTTGTTGTAGCAAGTTCATAAACGAACCAGTTGGTGAATCGAGAAACGGGTATTGTCGGGAAGTATTTTGGTTCGGGTTGTAAGAAGATGCATTTGAATTGGGATCCATATTTTTTGTGTATGTATGGTAAAAGTTGTAAGTTTTATAATGTGAATGTGTGTATATATATAAGTGGTTTGAAAATTAAAAAAGTTAAAAAAAATTTAACCACAACCAATCACATGGAACGGTCCAAAAAAAATTCCCAACGTTCGAATTCTCTCGTGGCTTGCCATTCTCCCCTCCACGCCACTCCACGTAGCCGTGGTCCATGCCATCTCGGGACGGTGTTCCACGGTGTGGCATCAAGACACATCAGTCCCCACGCCACCCGTGTGGGATGTATACCGGACAGTCTTAAGGGTTGATTATATTGATGGTTAAGTTAAACACATATTACTTAGGTTACAGTAAAACTTAAAAGTGGAGTTATAATTTTAAATAAAAAATAGTAAGGAGGGAAAATTAATTTATTAGGAGGGAATTCAAAATCTTTTAGTTATATTGGGAGGAAAATTAAAATTAAATTAAATTTTGGAAAAATAAATAAAGCAAAAATAGATACAAAATTAAAACTTATTGTTTAAAATAATAAATTTTCTTTATTATATTTTAAGAAAAAAGATTTTCTATTAATATTAATTTAAATTTAAAGATTAATCAATTGTATATTGTTATTTCTAAAACTATAATTTAATATAAAATAACTATATGTGTGAATATATATGTATGTAAATGAAAAATAACGATTAATTAACTGAATTTGATTAATAAAGTTTTGTAATTAAATCATTTATTGTGTTCGTGTTGATTGTAATCAGTCATACAATACTATTGTTTAGACATCAGAATTTAACTAATTAAAATTCATGTTGTTTGTAACTTTAACCATGCAACTTTTCTAAAAAAAATGTTTCTATTTTGAATAACATGTGCAACTTTTCAAAAATAAAGTTGCATTAGATTTTTAATGCAACCTTTATTGTCATAAAGTTGCATCAGAATAAATTGCAACTAATAATAAAAAAGTTGCATTAGCCTTATTTTGTAGTAGTGTCTACACCCTAAAATAGAAATAATGTGGCATAAAAATATGATGATGATGTTGTTAATATTATGTCATCTACATATAGTAGAAGGTAGGTTGTGTGTTGACCTAGAGGAGTAGCACCGAACATTGTAGAAACCAATGCATGAGAGAAAAGCATCAGAGCGATGGTGTCATGATTAAGGAGCCTGATTAAGGCCATGTAAAGATTGTTGAAGCAAGTAAGCATGATTTGGAAATGTATTATCTCGAAAATCGAGTGGTTGGTGCATACAGTCTCCTATGGGTGATCGTGAAGAAAGGAATTATTCACATACAATTGTTTGACAGGCCATTTGTGTGACACATCCAAATTGAAAACAGTGTGTATAATGGCAGTTGTGACCATCTGGATAAATGTTCCGTCGTGACAATATGGAACGTTAGCTATGTCCATTTGTGTAACACCCGGTTTTTACAACAAAACACCCCTGAAAATTTTTCGTTTAAAATTCAAGTTTTTATACATAAAACCATAACAAAGGGGTATATTTTTAAGAGACACGGGTACAAGTGTATCAAGGAGAGTATATAATACCATAATCTCCTTTGAAGCCGGGCTGCTACTAACAGCATCTACGAGTCCTACTTCAAAGTCACGGACTCTATCTTGTCCCTTATCAGTATCATGCTAACCTGCAGGGACATTAACAAACGGTATGAGCTACAAAGCTCAGTGAGTAATCAAGTCTGCAAATAACATGTATCAAAATACAATAATATAATTGTATATCTGTTCGGATATCGAATCCAAACTCACAGCCTTACTGGCTGACCATATATCTCTTAGGATTTCACATCCTAATTTTGTAGCCTTACAGGCTACTTAGTGACAACCTGCAATTATCAAACCACATCAGTTATTTGCACAGATAATCATATCTATCGTTTCTGTCCCATGTTTCTTAGTCACAACGGACTGCATCAATATCATGGCTATACAAGCCGCATCATTTATCATGGCTATACAAGCCACACCAAAACTTTTTCAGCATATAATTCATAGTCCGAAGACCGTACCTGTCTGGGTTCAACAACCCGTTATCGTAGTCATAGGACTGTACCATTACCGTATAATCGTATTGTAGCCATATAGGCCGCACCAGTTGGATATAGCATCCAATATCATAGCCACGAGAGGCCGCACCATCTGTTATCAATTTCTTTCACGATCAAACATGGCTCACGGGTTAGCCCGCTGTTGCCTTGGCTCACGGGTAAGCCCGCTGTTGCCTAAACTCATCAAAGTAAACTATGGCTCACGGGTTAGCCCGCTGTTGCCTAGACTCACGGGTAAGCCCGCTGTTGTCTATATATTAGTTTGACTTATCAGAATAAATTATGGCTCACAGGAAAATCCCGCTGTTGCCTAGACTCACGGCTGGTTCCGGTATTGTCTATATAAGTTTTATTGACTCACGGCTGGTTCCGGTCTTGTCAATAAAGGTTTGACTCACAGCTCCGTTCTTGTCTATTGTAGACTCACGGCTTATCTGGTATTGTCGTACCATTAATATCAACTGACTCACAGCTCCGTTCTTGTCTATAATAGACTCACGGCTTATCTGGTATTGTCGTCTTCATATATCTTTAAACTTGTCATTTTCGTCCCATAAATCAATTTCAACCTGTAATAACTTAATCATCATATATCATATATGATATCAGTGAGATTACTCACCTGGATGCTAGCTGTATTTAAATCCCGGTTGTTTCTTGCCTTTGCGTGCACCACAACCATTTTGTCCCACACCTATATAATCATTTATATACCAAATGACAATAGGTTAATAGTCATTCCAATTAACTCTAATACAATAGAGTTCAATACAATATCGTTATAAATAATGCCTAGTTAATAAACTTTCCGTTTACTAACTTTTTGTGAATTTTACTATTCACCGAGGCATTCGAGTCAATCTACAGTGCCCCCGAGGGGTCGGAAACTCAATTTAATATTTTTCCAAGACTTTTCAAACCATCATGGACTTGTAGTTAAAGTTTGAAGTCATTTGGACATGTCTAGCATCAAATTCAAACTTTAAAATCCTCTGATCAAGTACACGACTCGTGCATTATTTATGCCTTGAAGGACACGACTCGTGCTAGGCTTAAATAGCAAGGAACTTTAATCTGCAGGACACACACGACTCGTGCATATTTGCACTATAAAAGACACGACCCGTGTAATACTGGGCAGTGTCCAGAAATGCCCAGAAATGTCCGATTTTTCATGCAACAGCCCCTGTTTTCATCTATTAAGTCCGTATACTTGTTCTTAATCATTTGGGGTTTGTTTCCTGACTAAAACCCTCTTATAATACAAGGTTTTAATCCAAAGAAACAACCTCAATCAATCAAAATGCAGAAATTAGGGTTCTTGAGCCAAAAACCCCAAAATCCACCAATTCATCAAATTTTCTTGTTTTAATTACATGTTCTTATCATATGAACATGTATCAAGCTCAGAAATCATATGAACAACATGGAATAAACTGAAATTACGGATTTCAGTTCATCCCTCAAGAATCCACCAAGAACACATTCCATGAATTTGACTAAAAAGTCAATTTACTAACCTTGTTTGCTTGAGAATCACCAATTACATGCTATGATTCCAATGCCATGCTTCAAGCTTCTTGATCTTCCAGAAATTCCTCTCCAGAAACCACTCCCGTAGCTGCACAATGAGCTGGTCAAAGAGAGTCAACTCTCTCTATATACTCCAAAATTTTGCAAGATTAGTCCCTAAGTTCATGTTCTTGGACTTTTGCCACTAAAATCAAGTTTTATTACAATAAAACTTCCATTTCTTACATTTTGGCCATAACCAACAATATTTTTACATAATTGGTCGTTGACTTGGTCAAATGACCAAAATACCCTTTTTCGGTAAAACGACCCGAATTCAGTTTTTATAACATTTTAAGTCCAAAACTCAAAATATTATTCCAAACCAAATACTTTTCTGTCCATAAGACCATTTTACCCTTCCAAGGTAAAATTACCATTTTGCCCTTTTATTATAATTATATAATAAAATATCTTGGCGTTACAAATTCTCCCCTCCTTCAAAAGATTTCGTCCCCGAAATCATACAAGGAGTTGAGGGTAAATCTCCCTTGTTTCACTTTCGGTCTTCCACAACATCTCGGAATCTATATGGTAATGTCTAAGCACTTAACCATACTAACCTTCTTATCTCGTGGTTAAATCACAATCCGCATATCATTCCTCCGGTTGTCCCGGGTACCTTATCTACGTATCTTTCTTCATCTATTTTCATCTTGTCATAAGGAATTTGTTGGAAATTATCAACACCTAATTCCTTTCTTGAAATTTCAAAGGTTTTTACTTAGTGGTCCACATACTACTTTTGCAAATTTCTTAACCGATCTTCACATTCGTTCGTACTCATCAAGTCTTTTCCTCAGTTTGTGCAAGAATCTAGGATCTAGCCAACGGCTTTACTACATCTTCAATCCAATAATCGAATGATATCACGGTATTCCATACCATACTTCATATGAATCATCAGTCTACAAGTATGTACGCTGTTATTTCTTGCAATTTTCTATCCGAGATAGAAAATTTTCTCATTTTCTACTAGGGTCTTCTGTGCAATTGCAAGCACATCTTCTCAAGTCTGCATCACTAGGTCGTTTTATTCATCCACATACGGTACTTGCAGAGACTTTATCGCAAAGTCTATGATAATATCGTCCCTTTTTCTTCGTTGGGACCAACTACGGTTCAATTTCTTCGCACGGTTCTACCGGTTTGACCTTACTTCACGTACAAGTCAAATACTTTTCATGTGTCTTTCCATGCCTTTCTTCTGTCCCGGCCACCAACACATAGGTTTTATCGACCTATCCAGTCTGGTATTGCTTCAGATATACTGTATATCTAATACAAAATACATCTTTTCAAGATGATTTTCATATTTCACTCGGCTTTGGAACTCACATACACAACCACCAAGGGTTTTCAATCGCCGTGAGTTTCTAACTAGCTTCTTTCAATAGCTAGTCATTCATTCATTTATCACATTTTCAGACTTGCACCCATCTTTCTGTGCTACCCGAATCAACTCAGGTAATCAATTCGCCATATTCATACATGTGGATGTAACCTTTAAAGGTTACTCTTTTCCATTCCATGCATCTATAGTCACATCTTTCTTTCTGAGATGGTACAAGATTCCATAACCGAAATCTTTAAGTAATCCATCTATCTTTTATCTAGCTCATATTTAGCTTCTTTTCTGATCAATAAAGTATTTCAAGCTCTAATGATCCACATAAACAATAAGTTTTACACCATATGCATAGTGTCTCCAAAGCTTAATACCAAAATCATAGTTGCTACTGCAACATCTTGCATCTACGATCGAATCTGGATGCATTTCTATAATCCAATTTATCCGCTTAGCATCAAAGCTAACATCAGAATTTCACACAAGGTTTATCCCAAACCTTTATAAGATTTCTGTGGCCTTTCTACCACTCAGACTTTATACTTTTATTAGTCAACCTTAGTCAACTGGACAGCAATCAAGGAGCAGCTTACTACAACTCTCCCATGGCAACCCGCCAATCCAAGGAAACTACTACTAATTCAGTCAAATTCCAAGGCGGTTTCTGTCTTATCACATCAGTATTTCCACTGTATCTACTTTATCATCTCTGGCATTATTAACATGCCCAAAGAATGTAAATCTTCTTTTAGCCAAATTTCCATACTTGGAGAATTTTACACATCATTTAACTCAGTGAAGTAACTCCAATATATGGTATAAACGTACCTCATATACGATCTGGTTTCGAGAATATCAGATTTTCATCAGTCAATGCACACATGCATCAACTTGTCTTTCTTCTTTTCAAACAAGGTAGGGCTCTATACGATGACACATACGGTCATAAGAGACCCCAAAACAACATTTTCTTTTAACTGTTTTCCAACTCTGCCATCCTTACAGATGCAAATCAGTACAGAGCCTAAATAGCACGAACGGCTCTCAAACTCAACTTTACCATAAACTTTTCTCGCCCATCTGGTAGAAATCCTGGAAGTTCTTTTCAAAAGAAACATCCGAGAATTTATTCAAAGTAGCATACTACTATCACTGCTTTATCTAACTTGGCCAATACCACGTATGCCAATTATAACATCATTCTCTTACTAACTCTTTCCGAGTTTAAGCAAAGAGGATTAACCGGTATTCTCAACATCGGACATTTACCATGGATTCCCATCCATTTCATTTCTGTTTTAAGAACCATACTGTTCTTATTTCTACAATTCATGTTAGCATAATGCATTGCTAACCAATTCATAAGCACAATTGCTTTAGATTTGCTGGTAGTCATAAGCTTCAGATTCATAGGGAAAAATGGTCCCGTAAATCTTAGGCAGACTACTTTCCAGGTGTTCAATATCTTGAACATACTTGCTATCTACTATAGCTATTTCAAAATTTTCATCCAAAATCATTGATGAAAAATTCAAACAAGACATCAAGTCATCGATCCAAAGTATAGCTTCATAGATCAAATATAACATACACGAGTTATATTCAAAACAATGATATCTGCAACCATATCAATCTCTTCACGAGCTTCTTCCACAACTTACTGGAATGCTCATGGTACCACGGGTCCTTTTTTGACCATTCGTTCCTTCTTTCTTTCCTGGGTTCATCACCCGTTACTCCACATTTCGCATGTGAGTATTTCAATAAGAAGTGATATATAGTTCCACGCTGGAACCACTTCCGTCCCATACAATAAAACTCGAGCAATCTGCTCCTATCATCTGCAATTTCAGCATGTCAACGGTAGAGTCTCAACTCTACAATTTTCCTTTAGTGCCTTTCCTACACTGATCACTATATATAGTGGCTATGTTTTGGTCCTTTCCCTATAAGGTTGGACCCAGTCTGTGGAACTTCTCCCGAAGCATCCTCTAATCGTTTTCTGCTTTTTCTTGTAGTCTCAACTACTTGTCTTTCATCTTGATATCAACTAAAGTGAGCAACCAATTTCTTTATCTGACCACATCAGCTAACATTGCTCGTCATGTGGATTTTCTGCTATTCATCTCATTGCCCCTCGTTCGATGGAGTCTTGAGAAAAGGCTGATCCGCCTCTTACAGTTACACGCACTAAATTTCTCCCAGAAATATCCGCTGCCCATACTTCTTATACGTTAGAAGTCAGCAATAGTTAGGTTATATATGTATAATAACAACTATATACACCTAACAGTTCATCATGTCTACTGTTTCAGGGTTTAAGTCCAGGAATCTACTCTATAGACACCTAGTTCACTTAAACCTCGGCTCTGATACCAACTTGTAACACCCGGTTTTTACAACAAAACACCCCTGAAAATTTTTCGTTTAAAATTCAAGTTTTTATACATAAAACCATAACAAAGGGGTATATTTTTAAGAGACACGGGTACAAGTGTATCAAGGAGAGTATATAATACCATAATCTCCTTTGAAGCCGGGCTGCTACTAACAGCATCTACGAGTCCTACTTCAAAGTCACGGACTCTATCTTGTCCCTTATCAGTATCATGCTAACCTGCAGGGACATTAACAAACGGTATGAGCTACAAAGCTCAGTGAGTAATCAAGTCTGCAAATAACATGTATCAAAATACAATAATATAATTGTATATCTGTTCGGATATCGAATCCAAACTCACAGCCTTACTGGCTGACCATATATCTCTTAGGATTTCACATCCTAATTTTGTAGCCTTACAGGCTACTTAGTGACAACCTGCAATTATCAAACCACATCAGTTATTTGCACAGATAATCATATCTATCGTTTCTGTCCCATGTTTCTTAGTCACAACGGACTGCATCAATATCATGGCTATACAAGCCGCATCATTTATCATGGCTATACAAGCCACACCAAAACTTTTTCAGCATATAATTCATAGTCCGAAGACCGTACCTGTCTGGGTTCAACAACCCGTTATCGTAGTCATAGGACTGTACCATTACCGTATAATCGTATTGTAGCCATATAGGCCGCACCAGTTGGATATAGCATCCAATATCATAGCCACGAGAGGCCGCACCATCTGTTATCAATTTCTTTCACGATCAAACATGGCTCACGGGTTAGCCCGCTGTTGCCTTGGCTCACGGGTAAGCCCGCTGTTGCCTAAACTCATCAAAGTAAACTATGGCTCACGGGTTAGCCCGCTGTTGCCTAGACTCACGGGTAAGCCCGCTGTTGTCTATATATTAGTTTGACTTATCAGAATAAATTATGGCTCACAGGAAAATCCCGCTGTTGCCTAGACTCACGGCTGGTTCCGGTATTGTCTATATAAGTTTTATTGACTCACGGCTGGTTCCGGTCTTGTCAATAAAGGTTTGACTCACAGCTCCGTTCTTGTCTATTGTAGACTCACGGCTTATCTGGTATTGTCGTACCATTAATATCAACTGACTCACAGCTCCGTTCTTGTCTATAATAGACTCACGGCTTATCTGGTATTGTCGTCTTCATATATCTTTAAACTTGTCATTTTCGTCCCATAAATCAATTTCAACCTGTAATAACTTAATCATCATATATCATATATGATATCAGTGAGATTACTCACCTGGATGCTAGCTGTATTTAAATCCCGGTTGTTTCTTGCCTTTGCGTGCACCACAACCATTTTGTCCCACACCTATATAATCATTTATATACCAAATGACAATAGGTTAATAGTCATTCCAATTAACTCTAATACAATAGAGTTCAATACAATATCGTTATAAATAATGCCTAGTTAATAAACTTTCCGTTTACTAACTTTTTGTGAATTTTACTATTCACCGAGGCATTCGAGTCAATCTACAGTGCCCCGAGGGGTCGGAAACTCAATTTAATATTTTTCCAAGACTTTTCAAACCATCATGGACTTGTAGTTAAAGTTTGAAGTCATTTGGACATGTCTAGCATCAAATTCAAACTTTAAAATCCTCTGATCAAGTACACGACTCGTGCATTATTTATGCCTTGAAGGACACGACTCGTGCTAGGATTAAATAGCAAGGAACTTTAATCTGCAGGACACACACGACTCGTGCATATTTGCACTATAAAAGACACGACCCGTGTAATACTGGGCAGTGTCCAGAAATGCCCAGAAATGTCCGATTTTTCATGCAACAGCCCCTGTTTTCATCTATTAAGTCCGTATACTTGTTCTTAATCATTTGGGGTTTGTTTCCTGACTAAAACCCTCTTATAATACAAGGTTTTAATCCAAAGAAACAACCTCAATCAATCAAAATGCAGAAATTAGGGTTCTTGAGCCAAAAACCCCAAAATCCACCAATTCATCAAATTTTCTTGTTTTAATTACATGTTCTTATCATATGAACATGTATCAAGCTCAGAAATCATATGAACAACATGGAATAAACTGAAATTACGGATTTCAGTTCATCCCTCAAGAATCCACCAAGAACACATTCCATGAATTTGACTAAAAAGTCAATTTACTAACCTTGTTTGCTTGAGAATCACCAATTACATGCTATGATTCCAATGCCATGCTTCAAGCTTCTTGATCTTCCAGAAATTCCTCTCCAGAAACCACTCCCGTAGCTGCACAATGAGCTGGTCAAAGAGAGTCAACTCTCTCTATATACTCCAAAATTTTGCAAGATTAGTCCCTAAGTTCATGTTCTTGGACTTTTGCCACTAAAATCAAGTTTTATTACAATAAAACTTCCATTTCTTACATTTTGGCCATAACCAACAATATTTTTACATAATTGGTCGTTGACTTGGTCAAATGACCAAAATACCCTTTTTCGGTAAAACGACCCGAATTCAGTTTTTATAACATTTTAAGTCCAAAACTCAAAATATTATTCCAAACCAAATACTTTTCTGTCCATAAGACCATTTTACCCTTCCAAGGTAAAATTACCATTTTGCCCTTTTATTATAATTATATAATAAAATATCTTGGCGTTACAATTTGCAATAAGTCTAGCTTTATATTGAGCTATAGATTCGTCTAAATTCTAGTTTTTATTAAACATCTAGATATAATTAATCACATTAGCATATTTGGGTCGTGACACTAAGACCTAAATCCTGTTAAAGATAAGTGCATGACATTCTTCTTGCATAATATTAGACCAGTTAGGATCATTAAATGTTTTATAATTATGTGGAAGATATGGGGAAGACTCGACATGGATATTTGATTATTGAATTGGTTTTGAGATACTATGTCTAACTCAAGTAGCCAAAAGTTGAGATGAAGTAGTTGAAGGAATGTGAGAGAACATAATACTAAGAGTAAGATTCAACAGCCTCTATTTGAGGCATTGACGCTATCGAGGTAGAGAGATAGGATGCACCAGTCATATTGCGAGGAAGAGATGCTGATAGAGTAGGAGTGGTCGAGGTTGTATTAGGGGAGGAAGATGTGGTTGTTGATGACCAGGCAGCGTAATGGTAGGGAGAAGCTTCCTATGACGTGGTAGCTTGAGAGTATGTGTGGTAGGGAGAAGCTAAAAGGGTAGGTGTGGGTATTGAATGGATGGTAGTGGTTGAAGTCAGGTTGATAAATTGGAGTAGTTGGTGGGAATAAGATAATGGTAAGTTATCTATGTCGAGAAACTGGTATGAGGGTAGATCGGTAGCACTCATAGAGCCAAATGGAACGATGGTCTCATCAAAGGTTGCATGAACAAAAATATTCAACTACCTTGTGGCAAGGTTGAGATATCGGTAGCCTAGATGATTGGATGGGTAACCTAAGAAAGATGCAAGGAATAGAAATATGTGCTTAGGTAGAGTTCACTCGAGCTGTCACATAGAGAATGTTCTGAAAAAGTTCCAACACTTGAATATTAAGGAATTCAACACGCCTTTTGAATCAAGTGTAAAACTTAAAGTGAACTCCAATCAATCAATGGCTCAACTGGAGTATACGAGTGCGATTGGTGATGTATGATATGCATCGCACTCGGCCTGACATTGCTTTCGTCGTAAGCAAACTAAGTCAATATACTGTCAATCCAGGGACAAAGCACCGGAAGGCAATTGGCAGAGTACTGGGGTACCTGAAAAGGACAAGTACTTTTGAGTTGACATATACATAAACTTCAAGTATACTAGAAGGGCATTTTAATGCCAGCTGGATAGATCATACCAGATTCTAGATCCACAAGTTGTTGAATATATACTCTAGCTGGCGGAGCTATTTCTTGGGCAAGCAAGAAAAAGACATGTATAACTCACTCAATGATGGAAGATGAGCTTATTACCCTAGCAGCAGCAGGCAAAGAGGCAGAGTGGATTAGAAATCTACTCTTGGATATACGTTTGTGGGATATTCCAATGCCATATATTCCCATGTATTGTGACAGTGAGGCCACACTGTCTAAAGTATACAATGTGGTGAGTAATGGGAGGTCAAGACATGTTGGTCTGCGACATAATTTTGTGAGACAACTAATTGAAAGTGGTACCATCAAAGTTTTCTATGTCAAGACAAGTAGGAACTTGACAGATCCACTTACCAAAATTCCGATGAGAGATTTGGTGCAATCTACCACGAGAGTCATGGGTCTAAAACCGCAATAGAATCGTTTAGTGATGAAAACCCAACTTGGCATTGGTAGCTCCTAATTCTCAAGTTTAAAGGTTAACAATGAAGTCACTAACGATAGAAGGTACTATCAATTATGATAGATCCATGTGAGGTAGGATAGTACGTCGTTGTCGAGAACGAGGTTGAGCTATGGCTCTTAACAAAGTTTTAGAGACATCTAAGCAACGAATATGTTAAAAAACATTGCCTATACGACCTAGAGGTGGTGCCATCTCAAATGAATATTAGTGGTTTATCTCTAGAGGGTCATGAAAAGGGTTTATAGCGCATGGCCGTATTCGCGCTCAGTGAGAACGCAAAGACGACAGGTTATGTGTAGGGGTAAACCGGAGAGGTTACAAGGTTCTTGGTTTAAACCTATAAGGATACCATTGAATCAGTCTCTTCTTGATTATTTGCATCAAACTTGGGTTTAATCTTCGTGACACCCAAGTGGCATTATCTATCTGAGTGAAAGGAAACTTTCCAACTTGGTGGGATATTGTTGGAAA
Source organism: Cichorium intybus (assembly GCA_023525715.1). NCBI lineage: Eukaryota > Viridiplantae > Streptophyta > Magnoliopsida > Asterales > Asteraceae > Cichorium > Cichorium intybus. The sequence continues at coordinate 3,184,507 of CM042012.1, read as the reverse complement.
TTTAATAAGGAAACAATCAAGTTGGTAGTTTCCTTTATTCCACGTAGGAGGAAGAAACAAATGAGGGTTTATAATACCTTTCCTTTGCTTAGCCTTCAAAGGCTTTAAATGGACCAATGGATCGGCCAAGCTTACACGCACGCCGAGCCTGGCCATGGACGTAGAATGGCATGATTTAGGCACACTTTGCACTTCGCACGACGCATTGGTTGTTGGGAGCTGAGGAGCTTTTATTTTTAACGGGGTTCGGGTCGGATAAGGTAGATCGACCCGAACAACGAGTTGGCGTTGACTTTGTGGGTTGCGCCAGGAACCTTCTGGAAGGTTCCATAAATAGGATAAATCCAGGAAGTTTCTAGAAAGTCGTCGGAATCGGGTAACGATCAGATTTGAGATTGGATGAGGTTATCTAGATTCAAATTTCAGATTGGATTATTATCCAGAATTTAAATTTTGAAATTCAAAATTTAAATTCAATGACATCTAGAATTTCCAACTAGTATAAGTAGAACCTCCCGAGTCTCATTTATTTTACACCTCGAATTTCTTTACTCTTTCCTCTCTCTGCGATCCAACTTCTTCCGATTTTCGAGTATTCGCTTTCCGTTTATCTGTTCTTCCAAAGCTGTTGGAATGAACGATATTTTACATTAAATCATGTGGTTTTACACTGATAGCTTACAGCTGACGAGCGTCGTAAAAACCTTTAAGGACATGAGTCATTCTGTGTAGTCTCAACAACTCAAGAATCAGCAATATTCAGGTTAGTTTTAATTTTCTGTCTCGTATTTTATTTCGTCCGACAATGAGACAATCTTCTTGTACCTTTTTATAATCAGACTAGACGAATACTCGCGCGTTGCGCAAGTGAAAGTTATATAGTTAATTTTTCAACAAATATCTTATGGAAAATGATTATGTCATTAGAGTTAACTATAAAATAATAATTGTAATATTAAGTTGCTATATACAATTGCAACTATTTTGACTAATATTACTTAATGAACTTTATCAGCGGCTTATATATAAATACTAATTAAATTAAGCACAGTTCTTGATTTAGTATTATTTTTAACTATTGTTTATTATAATAATTAATTAATTTAAAAGTTACTTATTTGACCATATTTTAATATTTATCATGATGATTATTTAAAATATCAACGATAAGTAAAAAACCTAAGTAAAAAATTGATTAATTGTATTGAATTATTTCATTTAATATTACAACTCTTAAACATTTTTCTAAGACTAATAAACACTTACAACAAATTTAAAGTTGGTTACTTATATCGAAATATTTCTTTTAATGTGAAAACCCCTCAAATTCCATATGAAAGTTAATTAACTACTAAAACTCAATACCCTTTGTTAATTTATGTTACTCAATTAACACTTATAATAGTTATTATTGTTATTCTTCAACATTATGTCTTAATAGATGAGAAGAACGTTAATTTGATTTGTAAAACAATATGAGTTTTTATGAAAGAATATACATTCACATTAAAGATTAAGAAGTTGACTTAGATTAATATTACTATTTAATAATTTATAAGTTAAAATACTTAAAAAATATTGGTATTAGATTAATAAACTACATTGATTAAAAAAATTGTTAATTTAAACGAATTATTATTTAATATTTCTACATGAAAAATCTACGTGAGTAACAAAACAAAAAACTATTTAACCAATTAGTTTTATTAATCTTCATACTTTTAAATTAATGGTCATGTATCTCATTTACTTTATGATTTTATGGAGCGTTTTATGTTATGCAAACGTCGTTTCAATCCAAAATAAACCGCGATATTCCTTTTTTCTTTATTCTGAATTACTTCCATAAAATTAACTTCATACGGTAGTTTAGTTAAAACATCCAAAAATTTATTTGTGTTTTTTTGTTTGCCAATAATGAATATAATTAAACATTGCATTTTGTTTATTTATTGATTGTCGAATGATTATATAAATCTTTTTTAATATATATATATATATATATATATATATATATATATATATATATATATGTGTGTGTGTGTGTGTGTGTGTGTGTGTGTATGTGTGTGATTTTAAATATCATAATCTAACGAATAACAAATAGTATAAAAATTAATACTATAATTTATAGAAAGAATTTCATGATTTTACATATTAAAAATCTAACAAATAACAAAATGTATGAAATAAATAATAACATAAAAGCATCGAAACATATATAATAACATCTATATTCATAAACCACATCAAACCCTCCAAAATCAAAAAAAAAAAATTGTAGAAGCAATTTCATGATTTTATATATCACAATCTTTAGAATAACAAATACTATGGAAAAAATAAATAATACAACTTTTGATGAAAAAAAGTACCAAATTAACTATTATAATAATTGTATTAAAAATATATCAAACACTCATAAATCATACAAATAATGTAAAAACAATTTCAAGGAAAAAAATTCAAGAATACATAAAATCAACATACGTTTGATGTACTTTCTCATCTCTTCTACTCTTTATACTTCAATTAAAAACACTTGAAAGACATGAATGTTTTTATGAGAAAAAATCTACTTATATAGCAACAACATGTATAAATGAGAGGAATACAAAAATGTTTTAGTAAATGCTATTAATTTAAAAAATATGAAGAGTCATTAAAGTTTCAAATATAATTCTGAATTTAGTATTATATTAATAAATAGATGTAACGTTGTGTAATTTATAAATTTATTTTACTATTAGTTATTATTATTAATTAGTTTTAAGATTACTTAGTATTATTAAAATTTTATAAAAGACTATCCGTGTAGAAAGTTTTAATAGCACTTAATATGTTTATTATAAAATCACTTATTACATTAATTATTATTGTTAACTAATTTTGAAAGTTATAATATTATTTAAAGGTTAGAATTTATTTTTCTTGTACTTATTCAACACTAATTAACTAATTTGTAATCATTATTAGAAAGAAAATGAAAAGTCATGGGAGTTTTAAATTAGTATTGTGGAAGTATTTTTGCTTCTTTTATAAAGATACTAGGCGTATACTCGCGCGTTGCGCAGGAATCAATTTGTATAGTAAAATAACATTGAGAAATGTAAAGTTTTGAAGATAAATTAGTAAGTGTCATAAAATATAATATAATATTTGTTATATAAATTTAAAAAATTAATATAAAGCTTTCCAATATTTATTACATTTAACCATTTTTAAACTACAACTTGATATGTACTAAAAAGTGTGTAACATATTATTTTTAACATCTTGCCATTCATTGCAACCAAACAGAGAATTCTTCCAACATAAATTTATACAATATATCTTTATATGATTTAGTAGATGTATGACATGATGAATTTCTCACTAAGTTATCATCACTTTAAAAGTATTTATAGGTAAAATCAAAAATAAACGAATATAATGGTGGAGTTCTCATAATTTTATAACTATATAACCAAAATAAATATAAACATATGACATAGTGGAGGTCTCATGCATATATATTCTAGATTATGAAAAAGAAAATTAAATAAAACCAAATTTTAGTTATGAAGCGTGAAATAATTCTTATATAGGCAAAACATTTTAATTAGAAAAACAAAATTAATTACCATAAGATGAAGAGTTATGTGTTAAAAATAAATATTTAAGTAGTAATCATTTCTATTATTTGGTTGATTTTTAAAAATACCACATCGTAATATAAGATATAAAAGTTCACTTACAATAATCCATAAATCAATAAAATAGTATTTTTATTTCTTATGTGTAACCCTTTTTAAACTACAACTTGATATGCATGAAAAAATATGTGTAACACATTTTTTTAAACAATTTTTCATTTATTGAAAAACATAGACAACTTTCTCAACATAAATTTGTATAATATATTTTTATATATGCTTTAGTAGACATACGACATGATGGATCAAATATAACATATTTGATCCCAAGCATAGCTCCATGGATCAAATATAACATATACGGGGAGTATATTTAAAACAATTATATTTGAGACTATATCAGTCTACTCACGAGCTTCTTCCACAATCTGCTGGAATACTCATGGTACCACTAGTCCTTTTCGACCATTCGTCCCTTCTTTCTTTCCTGGGTTCATCACCCGTTACTCCACATTTAACATGTGAGTATTTCATAAGGAAGTGATCTATAGTTCCACACCGGAACCACTTCTGTCCCATACAATAAACTCGAGCAACATGCTCCCATTTTCTGCAATTTCATCTACTAAACAGTAGAGTCTCAACTCTACAATGTTCTGAGTGCTTTTCCTGCACTTCTTACATTACATCTTCTTTTCATTTTGGTCTCTTCCCTTCAAGGTTAGACCTGAATCGTTTTAACTTCTTCTGAGAAGTCCACTGATATCTTCTGCTTTTCTTGTAGTCTCAACTTCTGTTCTTTCACCTCGAATATCAACCAAGGTGAGCAACCGATTTCTTTATCTGACCACAACAGCTACTACTACTTGTCATGTGGATTTTTCTGCTTTTCGTCCCCTTTTGCTACTCGTACAACGGTGTCTTGAGAAAGGGTTGATCCATTTTTTTAGAGCTTCACGCTCTAAATGTCCTCCAAAAATATTCACAGTTCATACTTCTTATACGTCAGAAGTCAGCAACAGTTAGGTTATATATGTATAATAACAACTATATACACCTAACTATATATCATGTCTACTGTATCTTAAGGTTTAAGTCCAGGAATCTACTCTATAGACACCTAGTTCACTTAAACCTCGGCTCTGATACCAACTTGTAACACCCGGCTTTTAAAACAAAAACACCCCTGAAAATTTTTCATTTTTAACAAAGGTTTCAGTACTTAAAACCATAAACAAAGGGGTATATTTTAATAAAAACGGGTACAAGCGTATCAAGGAGAGTATAAAATACCGTAGTCTCCTTTGAAGCCGGGCTGCTACTGACAGCATCTAAGAGTCCTACTTCTCGAGTCACGGACTCTATCTATTCCCTTATCAGGATCATGCTAACCTGCAGGGACATTTAACAAACGGTATGAGCTACAAAGCTCAGTGAGTAATCATTTCTGCAAATAACACATATAAAAATACAATCATGTATTTGTCTGGATATCGAATCCAAACTCCTAGCCTTACTGGCTGACCAAATATCTTCTACGATTTCACATCCTAATCTGTAACCTTACAGGCTGAATCACAAAACCTGAAATTATCAAGCTACGTCAGTTATTTGCACATATAATCATGTCTAACCATTTCTGTCCCATGTTTTCTTAGTCACAATGGACTGCATCATATGTCATGGTTATTTAAGCCGCACCCTATGTTATAGCTATATAAGCTACACCAAAACATTATCAATATATAAATCATAGCCCGGAGGCCGCACCAGTTTATCATAGCCCGAAGGCCGCACCAGAATATCATAGCCCGAAGGCCGCACCAGAATATCATAGCCCGAAGGCCGTACCAGAATATCATAGCCCGAAGGCCGCACCAGAATATCATAGCCCGAAGGCCGCACCAGAATATCACAGCCCGAAGGCCGCACCATGTACCTGTAATAATATCAAATATGGCTCACGGGTTAGCCCGCTGTTGCCTAGACTCACGGCTTATCTGGTCTTGTCTATATAAGTTTGACTCACAGTTCCGTTCTTGTCTATTAAAGACTCACGGCTTATCTGGTATTGTCTTTTACATATATTTTTACACTTGTCGTTTTCGTCCCTCGAAGCTGTTTCAACCTGTAACAATTCAATCATCATATATCACATATGATATCAGTGAGATTACTCACCTGGATGCTAGCTGCATTTAAATCCCGGTTGTTTCTTGCCTTTGCGTGCACCACAACCATTTTGTCCCACACCTATATAATCATTTATATACCAAATGATAATAGGTTAATAACCATTCCAATTAACTCTAATACAATAGAGTTCAATACATTATCATTATAAATAATGCCTAGTTAATAAACTTTCCGTTTACTAACCTTTTATGAATTTTACTATTCACCGAGGCATTCGGATCGATCTACAGTGCCCCCGAGGGGTCGAAAACTCAATTTAATAATTTTCCCAAACTTTTCAGACCATAACGAGCCTATGGTCCAAATTTGAGCTAAAAGGAACAAGCCAAACGAAAGTTAGCATTTTTGATCCCCTGCCTGGCCCCTGCCCGGAGGCGCACTGCGCCTGGGCGCATCCCGCCAGGGGCTTGGGCGCACCGCGCCTGGCGCCTGCCCAGGTCTCCTGTCCAGCCGCAATTTGTGCACTGTAGCACGTAGTTTTAGCCCATTAAGTCCTTAATCCAGTCCTTAATCGTTTGGGGTTTGTTTCTAGGTTAAAACCTTATACTTTAACAAGGTTTTCAACCATTCAAAACAACTAAATCAATCAAAATGAAGAATTAGGGTTCTTAGTCCCAAAACCCCAAAACTTCAAATTCATCACTAATAGCAATTTACTTCCATTTTCTTGAGTTAAGCTCTTATTAGCATGGCTTAATGGAAGTAATAAACCATTTAAATCACATAATCATAAGTGAAATGTACAAATTTCAGTTTCTATAAAACCAAACCAAGAACATTTCAAGAACTTGGTTAAAATCAAGTTTACTAACCTTGATTTACAAAGGAATCACCAATTCCAAGCCATGATTCCGATTCCATGCTTCAATCCTTCAAGATTTCCAGGTTTTTGCTCTCAAAATCTTCTCCCGTTGCTGCACAAATGGCCAGTCAAAGAGAGAGTCAACTCTCTTATATTTATACCTCAAATTTTTACATTTTTGGTCCCTAAGTTCATTTTCTTGAACTTTGACCACTATAATCAAGTTTTATTACAATAAAACTTTCATTCTTTATACATTTGCCACTAACAACAATATTTTTCATATTTGGTCCTTCACATGGTCAAATGACCAAAATACCCTTTTATGGTAAAACGACCAAAAATCCGTTTTTATAACATTTTAAGTCCAAAACTCAAAATATTATTTCAAACTAAATACTTTTCTGTCCAAAAGACCAATTTACCCTTCTAAGGTAAAATGACCAATTTGCCATTTTATTATAATTGTATAATAAAACATGTCTTGGCGTTACAATATTATTGCATAATAATTAGAAAATTAGTTATAATCATTTATGATTATAACAATAACTGCATAAATAAACAGAACAATAGTTATAATCATTTCTGATGATAACTTTTAACATATTTAATATGGTTATAATCATTTATGATTATAACTAATGTTGCATAGATGATTAGAACACCGATTATAACTTTTGTGCAACTTTAATATAGTCTGTAAATTACTTATTTTAATATCATTGAACTCGATTTTGCATATGTGAATCCAAAAATAACAATGATCACGTGTGCCCACTATTTGTTTATGATTAAAAATGCATTGTATTTTTTGGCTATACTGTGATGTAATCATCGATGATTAAAACCGTATTGTGTTTTTTCTCTACATTGTGTTGTAATCATTTACGATTAAAACTGTGTTTTATTGTACACATATTTGCATTCTTTATCTTTGCATTGTGTTATGTTCATTTGATACTTACAACTATATTCATAGATGATTTCAATTGTATTCGAAGTTTCTCACGTTTACAAAAATATTATAAACTAATTCAATATAAATATAAAACTACATTGTGTTTTATAATCATTAATGATTGGAATCGTACAAATCAAATTACACAATGAAAAATATATTTTGATCGAAAAATGATAATTACTATCTAGTAATAAAATAATAAAATAAAAAATAAGTAAAAAAATTGATGTCATATAATCTAATATTATTAAAAATAAAAATTAATTTATTATTTTTTTTGTAACTAACAATCAAAATCTTAGATTTTAGGAATCAGAATCCTAGATTTTAGGAAATCATAATTTTGATATAATTTAATTGAAATACATAATTACTAATATGCCATTATAATTTGATTGGTCCAGAATTGGCCTCGCGATCTCAACCTTTTCGTTAGCCTCGATTGATCCTCCCTCTATATATATATATATATATATATATATATATATATATATATATATATATATATATATATATATATATATATATATATATATATATATATATATATATATATATATATATATATATATATATATATATATATATATATATATATATATATATATATATATATATGTCGGGAGAAATAAGAAGTATAATTTTGGTTAGGAACGTATGAAATAATCTCGACCATTAGACACACAAAAACATATACATACACACACATATATATACATACATATATAGGCATCGGTAAAACTACAACATTGTGAAATTCTCACACATTTAAAACTATATATACGCAAAACAAAAAAATATACTTACAACATAGTGGAGTTCTCACCACTTTATAACTATGTATAACTAAAACAAAAATAAATCTAGGATATGCTAGAGCTCTCATGCATATATTCTAGATAACAAAAAATATAAGAGAAGCAATTTTGAGTAATCAAATATGGCATAGTTCTTTTATAGGCAAGACTTTCTAATTGACCAAACAAAATTAATTAGCATAAGATGAAGAGTTGTAAGTTAGAACTTAGAAATGAATATTTAAGTTATATAAGATGAAGAGTTGGGAGTTTCAAATGAATATGGTGCAAGATAAAATCATATCTTTAACCACATTCATTTGGATGACCTCTATTATAAGAGTTATATAGATATAGATAAATGTGAGCTTTGTTATGAAATTTGATAGTTCTACTAATTTCATTCAAACAATTGAATTAAACAAAATTGAAGTGTTAAAAGGAATTTAGAAAATCAATGGAAATATGAAAAGAAGTATTAAAAAGAAATTTAGAAAATCAATGGAAATATGAAACGACATGGAAATTTAGAAAATCAATGGAAATATGAAAAGACATGTGAGTTTCAAATGAATATGGTGCTTTGAAATATGACTCTATTATAAGATATATAGATTTGGTCGCGAATGATCATTCTGATTTCTGGACGAATTTCGGTAAATAATAATAATAATAAGTGAAAATTAGTTCATAATACTAATCTTCAGATTGTTTGTCTGAAATACAACACATGTACCATTGCCTTGATAGTACTAGGTGTTTTTTTGTTATTTGAGATAAAAAGAAAAAAAAGAACCAAGAATTTGGAAAATCTCACCCCCAAGGTGTCATATACATTCCGATATACACATTTATCACCATTATCCACAAAATGATACTTTCTTAGTATTAGGTGAAATAAAACCCAACTAGTAAAATGTCCTTACTGTAAAGGTGAAATTGATATGACATTCAGTTATTGGATCGAATGTTCTACACATTTATCACCATTATCCACAAAATGATACTTTCTTAGTATTAGGGATCTCGACACTAAGAAGATGAAGAAGGAGATGAATAGGTATAAACAATTAAGGGTTATGATGTAAAAAGTAGATAACAGTCAAATAAGAATTAGCCATAAAAAATAATGGTAACATGTGAAGGGACAAAGGGCGAAGTGATGATAAGAAATGAGTTATGGCGCAATTTTGTTTATATCCTTATAAACATTCTAAATTACGCGTATATCCTTACAAAAATTTAAACTACATATATATCTTTGCAAACCTTAAAAACTCACATATATATCTAATATTAGATTTTAATGTTTAAGAAATTATAAAAAAGCACAAAAATTATAAACCAAACGTAAATATACAAGGAATGGCAATTACATTACTAAATTTCCCTTATCACAAATCCAATAGTACAAATCGAGAAGTAGCAGTTCATGCCTCATGGTTCCACAGTTCGAGAAGCACCAATTCGTTCCAAGAAAGGTATCGATCGAGAAGCAAAGTTGTTCCAAAAAATGTCACCATGTATCGATTTGAAGCAAGGTAGTTGATCAGAAGAGGACCATAACTAAATGCAAATACGATTTGAAGCAAGGTATCAGTGACAAATTCTTTCCCTCACTGTCGATTTGAAACCCGTTTTCTAAATATCTCGACCGATTGAATCGGTCAATTACAAAATCCGAAGCGAACCAATCAGTATATCTATCAATTGAAGAGAGGTAAGGTCTATTGAAGTCATCCAATTACCTAATTGATTTCATCATCTCGCAATCAGCATATCGACTTGAAGCAACAGTTCTCGTTGTGCTTTCATCATCTTGTTGTTTTTCTATCAAATCATCCTTTAGATTCATCGCTTATCAATTGGGGGTAAATCAATCAGCATATTGGATCGATCAATTGGAATTTTCTTGTTGTTTTTCTGTCAATTCACGTCTTGCCCAGATTCACGCCTTGCTAGATATTGGATCTTGGAATTGATCATCTCTAGGTGCTGTAACCAGTCAATTAAACCATGATATGAGGACTGTAACCAAGCATGCTGCTGAGTAAGCAAATCATGATTTGTTGACCATGGCAACCTTGACAATGCTATTTATATCTTCAACGCAATACCTTTACAAACTTCATATTTGAAAGATCACGACAACTATATTCAGAAAACCATAATCGACAATCACATAAAAATTCATCTTGATTTACCTTATTGAAGAACCTAAACCCGCAAAGAAGTCTTCAGATACGATCTAAAACTAATCTGGTGATTCAATTTAGAGATCAGAGTCGATTTCTTATGATTTGATAATGGAATTTGCGATCATACGGGGTTTAAACGTGAACGATGTCAATTATGGAAGGATCCAATGGGTATTTTAGTAATTTGAGTTTATTCTAATTTAAAAACTGATTATTATTTTCTTTGAAATATTAATTATTATTAAATTAATTATTTTGGGTATATATGTGAGTTTTTTAAAGTTTGCAATGATATATACGTAATTTAAATATTTGTAATGATATATACATAATTTAAAATGTTTTTAAGGATATAAACAAAATTGTGCCTAATTATTTATCTTTGTGTAGTCGTGTGCAACTCTTAATGGACGAAGTTTATGCCAGTCAAAAAAATCTCAAAATTGAATTGAAATGACAAAAATAAGGACGAAAAATCAAAGTTTGGCACCCAAATTGCTGAAAATAGAATAATGGGCCAGTCAAAAAAATTCTCTTTTTTTTTTTTTCAGCCATTTTACCTCCGCATGGACTAAATATAGTAATAATGGGCCACTTTTACCAAAATGGGCCATTTAACAGGCTTATTTTGACAAGGCGATGTGGCAATTGGCTAACAATAACCAGTTGAGCTGCCGATGCCGAAGGGTCCGCCGTGCAGTGGCGAGCCGAGCACTGTACCGTGTCGGATGCCATTCTTCTCACCAAGGAGACATGCGCAGCACATCATTTCCGGTAAGTCATGTGAGATTTAGCACTTATTTTGTGATAAAAGCCTCCAATCCTCCAAAGTGAATTTACATTTGAGGTAGTTTATCGCTAATTATAAGTTTCAAGCAAATAGTAATTAACTCAACTAAAATCTGTTGGATTTGTCGTTGCAAGTGATTGATTGCTTGTTTGATTGCAGGAAAATGAAAATTCCGATCAGAGTATATCAGGTAATGTAATTAGAGATGCTACTGGTCGATTTTTAGTTTACTGATAGCTGGATCTTGTTAATGAGAACTACTGAGATGTTACGTTTAAAATGCAAACTTGAATTTGGATTTGGTGTTTGTTTGAAGAGGATGATGATTCGAATGGAGACTTGCCACAATATCATGTCTCATTGGGCATTCCGGCTGAAGAAAAGGTTAATATTCTGCTCTATGTAAGAACAGCTATGGATTTTGAAGCTTTAACTAGTTCCTTCTTTTGGTTTACCATAGAGGCGTGTGTGTTTTGTGTGTTAGTAGTATGTGCTAATTCAGCTCCTGAATATGCTCGAAACAGAACTGATATTTGTGAGAGTTTGTTTCGTCATATAACTGCTTGCACACTGGTGTGTTGCAATACTTGTACCTTATTCTGTTATGTGAGCTCATTATATGTACAATTTGGCAGGGTAAAGTACAAATTCTTTCTCAACTTGATATGCTCAGAGGTACTATATATTTGATCACTACTTCCACTCTTGATTGCAATCTGTATAGTTTATTACTGGAAACTATTCATCAAATGTGATTTAAAGAACAATGGTATGATCTTATGCAGATGCTAATGAAGTCTTGCATGAAAGACATCAAACGAGTTTACTCCAAAAGGTATGAGAAAAAACTTCTGGCACACCACAATGCATCATCACTTCCTAGTGTTGTTATCAAAGTCAATAGCTTCAACTTCCAACAAAAAGTTTAAATATGCAATTTGGCTCACTAAAATGAGACAGTAGTCTATTAATATCTTTTTCAATTCCCATTGTGATTAAGTACTAGATGATATTACATACTTTTATAGTTTACAAATAGGTTTTCTCTCTGACCTTGTTGTTATTAGAGGCAACCAGATATGTGGGTGGAAGATGATGTTGAATTCCCATATTTTGGCAATAAGAGTAAATTCACCTACAATCCACAGGGAGCTTCTGCCTGCAACTCAGATGAAGAAATTCTCTCTGATAATGAGGTACACACTACACAGCTACAAAAAAAATAATAATAATAAAAAAATAAAAAAAAGCTAAGGTGCTGTTTCCATTGATGACCGCATTTCACAAGCGATTTTTAGGTGGGAGGAAATTGCATGCAATCGAGTAAATACTTGACTTCGGAGGGTGATAACTGTCACAAAATCGAACCTTCAGGTTTCAGTGGAGATATAAGAGATGGCATTTGCACTTGGCTTGCTGCAAATGTAAATACAGAAGCAGATGCTGATTGTGCTTCCTTCCATCCTGTATCTGCAAGAGCAAAAAGGTCATTTACAGGTAACTTACTTGATGTTGGCTTAGTTGCATCTAATTACACTTTCTTTTCATACTTAACCATGTGCTGGCAGTGCCAGGTGGCCAAGGCAAAGCCAAACACAAGTTCTCTTTTAGGACACAGTTGCATAACGACACCCTCTTTCAAGATGAACATGCAGTGAAGGTAGCTCATGTATATATCATTTATCTGTTCTTTAGCTCAATATTTAACATGATATTCATCTGTTGTTTCAGTACAACAAAACAAAATCCACCTCAGAACAACTTGCCGACAAGAGAAGTATATTATCAATTGGTCATGATTACATAGAAGATGATCATCTCGATTGTTTGAGCAGTGATTCATCAGAAGAAGACGAGGCATGTAATTTTACTTATTAAAACAGTTTACAGTCCAGTAAATAGTTAACTTTTTTTTTTTTTTTTTTTTTTTTTTATTCCAGGACAACCATCAAATTCAAGGGCTTACTGTTGCGGTGCCTAAACAGAAGACCATAGCTGATCAATTTCATGAAGTGTTAGGTGCAAATGAAGAGGGGAATATGTACGCAGTTTCTAGACATACGGGGTGAGTGATCTAATTTGTATTGTATTGTTTATACCAGAGTTAACTGTTTGTGCTTTTTCTGCAGCTTTGGTTTATTTGGAAAGTTGCAGCGTGTAATACAGAGAGAGAAGGAAAGAGATTTATATTTTTTGAGCAAGTTACAAAAAGAAGGTACACGTTTATCATCATATTCATACAAATATAAACATGGAAAAGTGACACAGCTTGGATTCTTTCTTAATTCAGATGAAGCAAGCTGTTTTGACGTGAGGATACTGTCCAAGTCTCTGGAAGGAAAGCTGACTGTTTGTTCATGTTCTTCCATTAAAAATGTGACAGAAAGGAAGAATTTCATAATCATCTTTAGCTCAAGAACATGTAGCGATGTGGAACTTGATGTCGGGATGCTGGTTCGTGTTCACCCTCCCTGGTACGTATTGTATCATACTTTTTCCTCTCTAAAATAGTATTCATTCCTTATGTGTCTGATTCGAGCTTTCTCTCTCGTTTTTATAGGAAAGAAGTAAATGTAAAGGGGAAGCAAGAGAACACCATTTTATCTACATATTTTTCACAGATTTGAGCATGTTGTCTGATTTCCTTTGTTTTTGTTGTATTTCTAATCTTGTTAAGTATTAGAGTTAGATTAAAAGCAAATCTTTCGTAATCAATCGTACAAACACTTACTGTTGTTCATACCTGAAAAGAAAATGTTGTAGTTTTTGTAGCATAAATTTGTTCTTCCTAGTGCATCCTTTGTTACACAAGTGTTCAAAGATCCTCGCGCTACTTTTGATTTTTATGCTATTTATAAGAACGCATTTTGTTTTGGTGACATAAGTCGATATATTAGAGGTCAAACGTTCTGTTCGAACTTTATCGAGTTCAATTTTGAGGACTAAAAACGAGGTCATAACTTATAGCAACTCAGTCTTGAGTTTATAAGAACTTTACTTGAATTTTTATAGGGCTTTTCTAGCTTTATGTATGTGTTAATATATTTGGGTTGAATTTGAATCAACTTGTTTAATAAAACATGGCTCTTAAGGATATTTTCAAGCTACTGAAGGTTCTCTATCGCACATAATTTTAATAGCTATTTAAGCTCTCAAATCAAAGTTATGGACTCCCTCGAGCTGGTCTAAAGTGATAAAAGTTATTCACCTGAATTCGAACGTAGTCCAACTTCATAACAAGGAACTTGTATCTATGTGATTACAAATAGGGGCGTTTGTGTTGCGGTGTAGTGCAGTTTAGAATCTAAACAATAGACAATACCGTATATACAGTTTGACATTTTGGAAAAAAGCAAAAGTTTTGAGCCAAGTTATGAGGTGCGGGGTGGTTTTTGAAGTTTCTTATATTTTGCCCAATGCATATAGAATTTTAATTGCATATGTTTGCTTATGGTTTAGGTAACAAGAAATCTAATAAATTTTGAAAAGCTAACTTATTTATATAGATAAATTAAGCCTCTATTAACCAAAAAATCCTCATGATCATCAGGCCATCAAACATATTGCTTCCAACTTTCACTTTTAGATAAATTAAGCCTCTATTAACCAAAAAATCCTCATGATCATGAGGGTACAATTTGACACACCCAAAATAGCATTGATGTTCCGTGATTGACCTCCCACGTGGGTCTTGGGATGTGTTGACGTAGGTCACTCAGATGATACGGTTTACCATTTTTTTATTATGACACTACTAATGACTCAATGTCCACAAACTCAACCCATGAAAATTGTAGATTATTGTATCGTCTTTTCAGATCATATTTTAAATCTTTTTAATCAAAGTTGTGAACCGTCACATATGATCAAAAGACTTCGGCTTTGCCTTAATGTGTCCTTTTGATCTTCGAATTTTTACCATTCTTCCCCTAACATGTAACAGTCAATGAGTTATCGAAGTATATTGTTTTTAGTATGAGTGTAGTTTGAACCGCATAATATAGTTAAAACCAGAAAACCGTACCGCATAACGCCACAATACGATGAATCAAAAACCATGCCATATAAATTTTACATTATATTACGGGTTGTGCTATAGCTACCCCCCCCCCCCCCCAATTTCATATTGTACCTCCCTGATTTGACTAACTGATTTGTTTTATCTCAATTTCGTTTTTTATTGTCTTTTTCTTTATTATTATTATTATTATTATTATTATTAAATTAAATTTATTATTATTAGTTTTATAAAATAAAATTATAACCGTTCGTGTTTTTTGATAATCTAATGCCTCTTTTTTATTCGTTCGAATTTATTTAGTCGTTTATAAATCAAGTGGTTGAATTATAATTTATTTTTTATAAAATCATTCGGGTTATACAATTTGTAAGTAATCGAAATTCATGTTATTATTAGCCGGAAACCGTCATTCTTGGTCCGTCGACCCAGTCGTAATGTTGGATCAAACTTTGCATTATATTATTATTTATATTGTTATTTTTATACATTCGTTCGAATTTGATATAAACGTTTTGATATAATTTGTCATAATTTTATAAAATTATAAACGTCGTTCGTTGTGTCGTAATTACTTTAAAAAAAACTATTGTTTATTGTTACCAAAACGTAAAAATTATAAAAGCTAAATTCATTAATTTGACATTCGTTTAAATTTGACATAACCGTTTTGGTATAATTTGACATAATTTTATAAAGTTATAAACGTCGTTCGATTTGCCGTAATTACTTTTAAAAAAACTATTGTTTATTTTTATTAAAACGTAAAAATTATAAAATGTAAATTCATTGTTATTGTTTTTATAATAACAACAATAATAATAATAATAATAAATCAAATAGTATTAATAAAATAAAATAAAAGATAAAAAAAAGACAACAAACAAACAAAATAGACAAAAGACAAGAGAAAAAAAACAAAAAAACAAAAAATCAAATCAGATTTATATAATTAAATAATAGGAAAATGACTTATAAGGGTAATTATGTTTCAAAACTGTTCAAAAAACACCATCCAAATTTGGTCTGTTCAAAAAACACCATCCAAGTAAGGCCTTTGTACAAAAAACACCATCCAAGTAAGGTCTTTGTACAAAAAACACCATCGAACTACATGTTTTGTTCAAAATTTACCCGATGGTAACCGGCTATTGCAGGTTAAAGGATGACTTGGCCGGTCACCAAGTATTAGGCCAAGTCATCTTTTAACCTGCAAGAGCCGGTTACCATCGGGTAAAATTTGAACAAAACATGTAGTTCGATGGTGTTTTTTGTACAAAGGCCTTACTTGGATGATGTTTTTTGTACAAAGGCCTTACTTGGATGGTGTTTTTTGAACAGACCAAACTTGGATGGTATTTTTTAAACAGTTTTGAAACATAATTACCTTTATAAGTCCTTTTCCCTTAAATAATAGGAGGTATATATAAAATCACTCTATATTACACGGTCCAGTGACCGTTGTTTATGCGGTTCCTAGGTTTTGATATGTCAAACCACCTTGACTGTAACCATGCGATTTCCAAAGTTTTAGAAAAAGAAAGATACGAGTCGCATACGAGGGAGCATATACACAACCACACAAGTTACAAGTCAAAGATGCAGCAGGAGAAGATAAGGTACAAGCCATAGATGCGGCAGAAAGAAGACAAGGTACAAGTTAGAGATGCAGCAGGAAGAAGCGAATCTGGTATCGGATTGCGTGGGTGGGAGCCAAGCCAAAGCATCTGAATTCTTTTTTCTCGTGTTACGTGTATTCCAATTAGCGAATATTGCTATTTTACGAAAAGTTATATTTGCCCTCTCTAATGTTTTCCAATTCACCATTTACCCCTTACACTTCATCATTATTCACTTCAACTACAAAACTACGACGTGAAAGTCAAAAGAGGCAGTGGGTCAAGTGCACTTTCCCATTTTGTTTTAGCCTAAAGTAAAGTAAAGTCGCTATTGTGTTAATTTAAGCTTTTTTTTGTTTTATTTTGAGACTAATCGAGCATCGAAATAAAGTTATTGCTACCATATTATCCCAAAGTATGAGCAAAAGTGATGAAGAAGAAGTGAAGGTAACCAAGTTGTAAATGTACGACGTATCAATATAATATTAGCCAAGATATAAAATATGTACATATACAAAATTTTAGATGTGGATAAAGTCTTCGTAAGCCTTTTTCCGATCATCAACCATGGCAACCGTTTCGTCTTTCTCCTCTCCCACATGGCCAAACCCTAACCCTAACACTAATCATCACCCAGACGATCACTCCTCTATGGTCCCCACTGTCGACGGCAGCGAACCTCTCTCATCACTGCTACCGCCAATTAAAACAAATCCTACTCAACAACATCAAACTCAATACACTCACGAAGACGGTGACGTTAATGTTAGGGATTGGCTTAACCAGTTCCTTCCAGATAATGAAGTTATACACGATGTAACTGAATCTTCTCATGATCCGGTTCCGGTTCCTGACAGTACCCTAATTCGAAGCCCTAACATGGAGGATCCAGATTTCCACGAACATGTTTCTCCTCCGTCAGCTCTTTCGCTACTTCACGTTTCTTTCAATCAAGATCACGGTTGTTTTGCTTCTGGTATCAATCATGGATTTAGAATTTACAACTGTGATCCTTTCCGCGAGATTTTTCGTCGAGATTTTGAAACTGGAGGCGGGATTGCGATAGTAGAGATGCTATTTCGTTGCAATATACTTGCGTTAGTCGGTGGCGGTCCCGAACCGCAGTATCCTCCGAATAAGGTTATGATCTGGGACGATCACAAGAGTCGATGCATTGGCGAGCTATCTTTTCGGTCTGAGGTTCGTGGAGTTCGGCTAAGAAGAGATCGGATCATTGTCGTTTTGGAACAGAAAATATATGTATACAATTTCACGGATTTGAAGTTACTGCATCAAATTGAGACGTTTACGAATCCAAAAGGGCTTTGTGAAGTTTCCCAGGGGTCGAGCAACTTTGTGCTTGTTTGTCCAGGTTTGCAGAAGGGGCAAGTTAGGGTTGAGCATTATGCTTCGAAAAAAACAAAGTTTATTCTAGCTCATGATTCAAGGATTGCCTGCTTCACTCTGGCACAGGATGGGCATATGATTGCTACAGCTAGCACCAAGGGAACTCTGATTCGAATTTTTGATACACATGATGGGACGCTGTTGCAGGAGGTACGCTTTGAATTGATTATGTTTACTTGCCGGAAATTTTTTGAATATAATGCTCGATTCCTTTTGCAACCTGATTGATTAACTGATGTGGTTACCATAGTTGGTTGTGTTTTTAAGATTACACTGTCATGCTTTGAGTTCAATATGTTTGCATCATCACAGTTAATATATAGTTTGCATTGTTCTATGATTATTAATGCAGGTAAGAAGGGGTGCAGATAGAGCAGAAATATATAGCCTGGCATTTTCATCTACAATCCAGTGGCTGGCAGTTTCTAGTGACAAAGGCACTGTTCATGTTTTCAGCCTCAAGCCCAGTCAAGCAAACCAAGGCACCAACAAGGCTATTGAATCTTCTGACCAGAATAACCCTGTTTCTTCATCAAGCTCGTCTCTCTCCTTCATTAAAGGTATAGTGATTTAACTCACTATCTATGAGATATTAAAAGAATATATAAAGCTTTTGTGGCTAAAAGAAGTGTTTATTTCAGGAGTCTTGCCCAAGTACTTCAGCTCAGAGTGGTCAGTAGCCCAGTTTCGGTTGGTTGAAGGTTCTCAGTACATTGTTGCATTTGGCCACCAAAAGAATACGGTGGTTATAATTGGCATGGATGGAAGGTGAATAATCAAATTTATTTTTGAATGAATTTGAGTGGATACTTAACTACTCATGCAAATTGCACCATGTCAATGCATATTATTGGGTATTTGTGGATAATATAGTTCTTTGGTGCAGTTTTTATAGATGCAAATTCGATCCTACAACTGGTGGGGAGATGACGCAACTGGAATACCATAATTTCGTGAAGCCTGAAGACTCTATTTAAAGCATAAACGGATTTATGTTGTATTTGTGGTCTGCCTGTATAAAACGATAAATTCATGTTGATCATATGCGTTCCCTTAACTTGTGTAGATGGGAATAGGTAAATAAATTTTGTAAATATCTACGCAACGATTATAAACTTACTAACTTGTAAAATGTGGATAGTAGTACTTATTTTTAAAAGTGTTGTTTCAGGTTCTCAACCTCACTGATTTTTATGAGTCTTATCTTTTTAATGTATGAAAAATGACTTAATGAAGAAGGTAAAGGAATGAACCTTTACATTCCTTTTAACTTTTTACAAGTCTTTCCTCATTTATTTTTCCTTCCATTTTGTAAGTGTCATCGTTTTTTAGATTTTATTTCAACTTCCTGTCCATACAACATTTATCCATGGGTATTAAGACCTCTATATTGATCTTAAGATTATACAAGTGAAAAGCGACTCAGATCACATTAGTATCGATTCTTAAGCAAGATTTGCACCGGGATGGGATGGGATCTTAGGATCCCGACTAGGATCATAAGATTTTAGCAAAAATGATCCGAAATCTTTAGTTTTTATTTTATAGTCAATTCTTTAGTCTTCTAAATACTAGGATATGCATATCTAGAGCTGCACAAGGAGTCGTGGCCTTCGTGCCAGACACAACTCGACCTGCTGCTGGCGTCAATAGACATTATCTAGTCATTTCACCCTGGCCGGAATGTACCTGTGTAATTGTGTGGCATCTTATATGGGGTTCATTAGACATATTAGGTTCAGGGGCTGTCAGGTGTTGTTTGGTAGCATCTGAATTAGTCATATAATGATTAAGAAGGTGTAAATGAATGTCTCTTTTAATGACTTTAAGAAAAAAGATAAGAATGTTTTTTTTTTTGTTTAGAGGTTAAAATAGTATATTCTGATCTCTTAATGATTAATATTCAACTTAATATATTAACCATTCAGATGCCTCTTAATGATTCAGAGACTTGAACCTGGCGAACCGAACGCTCTTAATGGCTGAACCATTCAAAGGTTGCCTCTGAATGGAACTATTAAGAGGCTACCAAACAGCCCCTCATTTATAAATTAATTAAAAAAAAATTCTCAAAGTACTTTGGAGACTATCATTAACTTCCCACCTCTAGTTGCTTTCTTTCATGTTTACTACTCATGATAAATCAGTAATAACTTTATTCCCAATGAGACAATACTTCTTGAAGCCTTATGTCCACATTCATCAATAATTTGGAAGTGTCTGAAATGGTTATAAATGCAAAAGATAGCAACACATTTTCATCTAGCATTTATAGCATCATACTCTCATTTCTCCCCTTTTCATCTATTTGTGGATTACACAAATAAAGGTATGGGCACTGCAGGTGAGGCTTCTGTTGACCAGGCTTTTTAGCCCGCTGGTGGGGGCGACTTTAGTGCATCTCTAATCATATCTACTATGAATCTCATGCGTAACCTATCAAATTGTTCATTCAACTTGAAATCTAGCCTTCAAAATTCATTTATTCAACTCTAAATCAAGCATTGCATATCATATGAAGCGTCATAACATCATCTATTCATCCCGAATTAGGCAGATCATCAGGACATGCATGTTAGTCCCTTTTGTGATCTTCTACATTTAGTTGAACATGGTCACGATGATCTTGTTAATGATTAAGATGATATCTTTCTAATTTTTGTGGCTTTCATCTACAAAAATTATGGTTACTGCTTAAGAAAATATAGTTGATTCCATCATTGATACCTTAATCAACATCAAGTTATAATTAGTATTACACTAACAATACGTTGCAAGCAAATTTAGATATTAGTTCATTTTGATAAAATCTCTCAATCACGATTTTGCAAATCATATATGATTATAGGTAAGATCTCAATCTTAACTACCTTGATTTTATCTAAGGGAACTAGCAAGTTGACTAGTTCCTTGTCCCACATAGGTGGGGGAAGAACCTCAAAAGAGTTTATAAGGCTTTAATTGCCTTAAGCCTTCACGAAATGGTGCGCTTTATGTGCACTTTGCACTCTGCATACTAAGAGTTGAGAGCTTTTGTTCTCAGCAAGGTTCGGGTCAGATCGGGTGGACCAACCCAAATAACCACGCCAACTTGCTGAAATTTATCTAACATTCGAAATGAGAGTCGGACGTCTTCATCAAATTTGCTTTTTTGGGGCTTCTAGGGTTTTCAATTTAGTATAAATAAGACCCTTCAAGTCTCATTTATTCCACACGTAAAAAACATGGCCTTCTCTCTCTCTCTCTCTCTCTCTCTCTCTCTCTCTCTCTCTCTCTCTCTCTCTCTCTCTCTCTCTCTCTTTCTGCAATTCAGCATTCTTCCGGTTTTGAAGTATTCGTTTTGCATTTATCGATTCTTCCATAACTGTTGGAACAAACAATATTCTGCATTAAATCCTAAGGTTTTAAGCTGAAACTTACAGCCGACGAGCCTCATAAAAACCTTTAAGGATAGGAGTTATTCTGTGCATTTTCAACAGTTATGAATTAGCGATCTTCATGTTGGTTTTAATTTTTCTCACATCCTTTTAATTCATCTGACAACGAGAGAGTCTCATTCTCCTTTTTTTTTATAATCAGACATGACAGTGAATGATCAATCTAATTTATGGACGAAATTCTGTAACTAAATAATAATATTTAGATATATTATTTGCGATGAGTCGACACTTAATTATCTATCTTATTTGTAGATCTATTCGTTGTAGATTTTACTAATGATTATATATAAATTTATAATACTAATCGTCAAATTGTTTGTTTGACAAGTCTGAAATACAACATTACGCTAACAACACATTGCAAGCAAATTTGGTGATTAATTCATTTTGATAGAATCTTTCTATCACGATTTTGCATATGATAAAGTGATTATAGGTAAAATCTCAATCTTAACTACCTTGATTTTATCTAAACATCGCTTGGATGAATATTTTCAAGCTGGTTTTGATGAGTATTTTCGAGCTTGCATTTAGAAGACTTCGTCCAATTAGATAATCTAGTTTTGGTATAGCTTGATGTTATCTAGTCGAGCTTAACTTTGGCCTCGTGCATATGGTGAGTGTATGTTGATATTATATTAAAAAGCCAAAATGACAAGCTTTTGAATGATAAGTCGTTTACTTTTACGATAAATAATAAAGTTTTGTTGGTCCATCACTTATATTTTAATATAAGCGAGATTTTATGGTTTGTTTTGTTATATTGGAATGGACCACTGCTTTTGGGAAAGCAAGCCAACTCAACTAAGTCGATCCATTGTTTTCTTTTTTATGTTAGGAAGGATATATAAGATACTTCTATTACTGTAGCAATCTAATTTATATATATATTTTTATTTAGGATAACACATTTAGTTTTCTTTCCGTTTATGTTAAATTTAAATAGCTAGTTATATAAAATGGTGAAGACGGTGAATTGTCAATGATTAGTTTTTGTATAAAATAGCAAGTTATTATACATTATATTAATTTGTAGAATTATAAAAATATCCTGTATTTTTTTACATGAACAACTTTTATTATCCATCATAGTGGGAGTATATTGGCTCAAGGGTACTCATCATCAAAAGAGAACCAAAATCATACACGATATAATGGGGTCGGAGTGTCGGATAGATTAAACAAGGGAACAATCCTTTTTATTATTTTATTGCTTATTATATTGATCACTTTTGACGTTGGTTAAGACAGTTGACATGAGCTAAAAACATGCATTTGTTTTTTTTTTTTTATAAGACCTATAACTAATTATACTATTAAATTGAAAAATATATCATAAAAAAATAAGATTATATTATTTTGGGAAAATTTCGTTTATATTTTTAAAAACTCTTCTAATTACGTTTATATCCTTATGAAATTACAAATTACGTATATATCCTTAAAGACCCTAGAAACTCTCATATATATCCAAAACGTTAAATGATTAATAATGTTTTTAAAAACTAAAAAAAAAATTTTAAACTAAATTAGACCTAAATTACTAAACTATCCCTACACCATATATCCTAATTGAATCTCGTATCTTCCAAAATCAAGTTCTTATTTAGAAAGGGAAGTGATGATCAACATTGACGGTTGGTCCTTGAGCATACCTGTTTATTCCATTTTGAAAAATGATTTAATACATATGAATTAACACCAAGTTTATTCCATCTTGAGCATACCATGCTTATTCTATACGAATTACAGCATAGAGAAGGTTCACATCATAATATATGTACAGAAGAGAACCAGTAAAAGAATTGTGATACCAGACAAAATGTGACGTGAAGAAACTCGTGATCAGTGCTGCAAAGAATTGTGATACCAGAAAGCCGATTTATAGGAGGCATCGACTTCAATAAAAGAATGTTTCTTATCAATCAAATATGTAATTCATTGTTGCTGCAAAGAATCGGATTTGTGATCAGTTAATCTTGAAGGCATGAGCAGTTGTTATCGTGAAGGAGGAGACGATTTTGTAGAAACGCGTGATCAGTTCTTACAGTGAATGAGGAATTGATTTGGAAGAATGATGTTGCAAGTAATCTCGTGATCGGTTGGAATCTTCAAGGAGGAGTCGTGGCTTGTGTTCGGTTGGACTCGTGAAGAAACACAAGATTTTGTTCCTTGTCGTGAACCTTGATATCGGAATGTGCCGTGAACCTTCTTATCGGAATGTGGAATTGATTTTGGAAGATGGGGGATTCAATTAGGATATATGGTACAAGGATAGTTTAGTAATTTAGGTATAATTTAATTTAAAAATAGTTTTTTTTTAATTTTTAAAAACATTATTAATCATTAAATTAACGTTTTGGATATATATGAGAGTTTCTAGGGGTTTTAAGATATATATATATATATATATATATATATATATATATATATATATATATATATATATATATATATATATATATATATATAATTTATAATTTCATAAAGATATAGACGTAATTAGAATCATTTTTAAGAATATAACAAAATTTTCCTTATTTTTAATAGTGAATTTGGAGGTGGCCTGTGAGTATACACTTAAAAGGTTTTACTTGCTCGACCTGTTAATATGTTTATGTTAAGGAAATATAGACTTGTTAGAGATAGAAAATATCCACATCGACTTATTTTTGGGTAAAATAATCGGAAATACAGCCTCTAGTCTAATGTATAAAATAGCGTAGGCCAGAAATTAGGATAGGACTTGTTTGGGACTGATTTTTGTCATTTTGTGTGTAACCGGGCGCAATCCAAGTATATTTTGTAAGAGTCGAGATCACACGTCTTGTTTGAGGTCTAATTTTCTATATGTTTGATAGAATATTGACATTGCCCTGGTCAGATAATTGTTAACATTTTGATTTATTTAGCACCTATTATATCCAAATACGGTTAATAAAGCAATACAATTGTTGTGATGGCATATCTTATTACCTATTTCACATGGAGAGAAAAGTTGTAACTTTGTTGAAAACTGCCGACACCCTCCTTTCATACAGCAAAACCCTTTTCGATTTAAATTTATTGTCGTATTCTATATTTTAATTTGAGAAGCGACTACATGAGTAGATTTCCATTGTGAGAATAAAAGTTGGTTTCTTTTTAGAACGGCTTTGACCGTTTATAGTTTTTTCTAAAGGCATCCCAGCCGTAATATCGACATTCGCCTCTACATGTGCCATTTGATATCTAAAACAATAATATAAAAGTAAGTATATAAATATAAATTCTGTAGAATGAGATGTCAGATGAATATCCTAAACAAATCTATATTTATATATTTATTATAAAATAAAGAGTAAATTACAGTTTTGGTCTCTATGGTTTACACGATTATTCAGTATTGGTCCAAGTTTTATACACAGTTGTGGTCCTGTGTTTACCAAAAGTTTGCATTGATGGTCCCCTGGCCAGGTAAAACTACTAAAATATCATTTTTAATTTCTTTTTCATTTTTCTTTTAACCTAATATTTTTTAATAATTAAAAAAAAATACACCCTACCCCGCCCCTATGTCTCTCTCTCTCTTCTCTCTCTCTCTCTCTCTCTCTCTCCCTTCCTCCTTATTTTTCTTTACTCACTTCCTATTGATACGTGAAACTTATGCGATTTGTATATTTAGGCGCTTTGTTCATAAAAATCCTATGGTAGACTTGGGCCTTTTTGTTCCCATCCTTATCCAAGCGAGAGTCTTTCTGAAAATGAGGTCTACTACAGTAATCGCAGCCGACCTGCAGAGTATGTGTAACACCCGGCTTTTAATTAAAAACACCCTAGAAAATTTTTCATTTAAAACATATGTTTCAGTACTTAAAACCATAAACAAAGGGGTATATTTTATTAAAAACGGGTACAAGTGTATCAAGGAGTATACAAATATAGTAACCTCCTTATAAGCCGGGCTGCTACTGACAGCATCTACAAGTCCACTTCTTGAGTCACGGACTTTATCCTTACCCTTTCAGGGTTATGCTAACCTGCAGGGACATTTAACAAACGGTATGAGCTACGATGCTCAGTGAGTAATCGTATCTGCAAATAACATGTATAAAATATATTCGTATATCTGTCTAAATATCGAATCCAAACTCATAGCCTTACTGGCTGACCACTTATCTCTTAGGATTTCACATCCTAATTTTGTAGTCTTACAGGCTACATCATTACAACCTGCAATTATCAAACCACATCAATTATTTGCACAGATAATCATATCTAATCGTTTCTGTCCCATGTTTCTTAGTCACAATGGACTGCATCACATGTCATGGCTATATAAGCCGCACCATGTCATTTTCAATATACAAGTCATAGCCCAAAGGCTGCACCAGCTGGGTTCAGTAACCCGATATCATAGTCAAAAGACCGCACCATTGGGACTTAAAGTCAAATATCAAAATCAATTATGGCTCACGGGTTTGTCCCGCTTTTGCCTAGACTCACGGCTCCGTTCTTGTCATGTCATTGACTCACAGCTTACCCGGTATTGTCTTTTTACTGACTCACAGCTCCGTTCTTGTCTATTGTAGACTCACGGCTTATCTGGTATTGTCGCATTGTTTATTCGTTTATTGACTCACAGCTCCGTTCTTGTCTTTCTCAGACTCACGGCTTATCTGGTATTGTCATATCATTTCTATTATTGACTCACAGCTCCGTTCTTGTCTATCGTAGACTCACGGCTTATCTGGTATTGTCTTTTCTACGTATCTGTCAACTGTTTATTTTTGTCCCCCAAAGCAGTTTCAATCTATAACAGTTCAATCATCATATATCATATATGATATCAGTGAGATTACTCACCTGGATACTTGCTGCATTTAATTCCGGTTGTTTCTTGCCTTTGCGTACACTACAACCATTTATTCCGTACCTATATATACATTTATGTACCAAATGATAATAGGTTAATCACCAATTCAGTTGACTTTACTACACAAGAGTCCAATATAATACAATTGGGGACCATTTCTAGATGATAACTTTCAATTACTACTTTTTTATAAATTATACATTTTCCCAAAATACACGTATTTTGCTACAGTACTTTCGGGAGGTCGTATACGTATTCCGACAATTTTCTACGAAGTTTCATAACATATTAGACCTATGTTTAAAATTTCAGGTCAATCGGATAAGCCTAGCATCAAAATCAAATTTGGAAATTGCACCAAATTTTAACAGGAGGTTTCTGGCTTTCTGCCAAATGGGCGCACCGCGCCTAGATTGAGGCGCACCGCGCCTGGCGCCTGGGCAGGCTTCCAGACCAGTCGCGATTTTTGCACTGCAGCCCCTGTTTTTACCCATTAAGCCCTTATTTCTGTTCTTAATCGTATGGGGTTTATTTACTGACTAAAACCCTTCATTAATACAAGGTTTTTAAGCCATTAGAACCACCTTAATCACACCAATTCATGATTTAGGGTTCTTGAGCAAAGTTGCAATTCTTCAAAAATAGCAACCTACTTCCATGTTCTTGAGTTATGTTCTTAATTAACGACTTATTGGAAGTATTAACCATGTAAACCACATGATTCATAACTGAAATTTACAAATTTCAGTTTCTATAAAAGCTCATCAAGAACACACACAAAACTTAGGTTAGAATTCAATTTACTAACCTTATATGCTTAGAAATCTTCAATTCCAAGCTAGGATTCCAACTTTCCACTTCAATTCTTCAAGAACTTTCTGAAATCGTGCTCCAAAAACTCTCCCGATCATCACCAATGTTCTGCACATTTGAGGGGAGTTTTCAACATTTTGTATTTTCCAAATTTTACAAATTTGGTCCCTAAGTTCATTTTCTTGAACTTTTGCCACAATAATCAAGTTTTATTACAATAAAACTTTCATTCCTTATACTTTTGCCACAAGCAAACAATATTTTTACATAATTGGTCCTTCACATGGTCAAATGACCAAATTACCCTTTTATGGTAAAATGACCAATTTACCCTTTTCTAGTATTAACTTTCTAATATTTAGAACACCATATTAAATCATAAATACACTATGATTAACATTTTAATACTTATCAAAAGTATCATGGTGTTACAAATTCTCCCCTCCTTCAAAAGATTTCGTCCCCGAAATCATACAAAGAGTTGGGGATATTTCTATCTCGTTACAATTTCGGTTTCCCATATCATATGGAAACATTCATGGTATTGCTAAAGCACTTTTACCATACTAGTCTTTTTATTTCGTGATTATATCACTGTTCATCTAACATTCCTCCGGTTGTCCCGGGTACCTTAACTACTTATCTACCTTCATTTCAGCATGAGGTATTCGTTGAAATTTATCCATTCATGTTCTCAGAACTATGAGACCCATAGAAAAATTATCATTATCTTGAAGTTCGTCAAGAAACTTCGATCAATACACCAAAATTCTTACTCTTTGGGACATATGGAAAAGTCCAATAAATAAGGGCTTGACTTTCTTTTCGTCCCAAGCAGATTTTTAGTCTTTCCAAGGGATATTTTGAACACTGTCATCTTTCCCTATTTGGAATTTCAACGGTTTTACTCGGCAATCCGCATACTACTTTTGTCGATTTTTGTCTATTTCCAAGTTTTCTCGAATTTGCCTAATCTTTTCTTCTGGTTGAGGTACAAATATTGGGTCTAGCCAACGGCTTCTCCCCAACTTCAGTCTAGTAAATTGGCGTGCAACACGATACTCCATGCTATGCATTATACGAGTCATCAGAAAACTGGTACGAAAACTGTTATTATCTACGGTTGTACTAAAGGTAGATGATATTCTCATCTTCCACCAAGGTCTATTGTGCAAATTTTAAGCATATCTTCTAGAGTCTGCGTCATTATTTCACCTTGTTTATCAATCTGCAAATCTTATACAGTACTTACTAGTACTTTTGAGCTAATTATTCTTGAAATTTATGCCAAAATCAATGAATAATTCTATTATCTCGGCCTGATACAATCCGTGCCGATAACTCACGTCGACAATTTACTTTATCTATATAGCTTTTCGCTACTTTTCGATCTTAATTTCTTTCTTAGTCAGTATAAATCTACACTGATTTCATCAATCAACCTGCAATTACCCATATGGTGTCATACCCATGCGGTACTTGCATAGACTTTATTATAAAGTCTATAATATTTTCGTCCCATTTCTTCTTTGGGACCCACAACGGTTAAATTTTCCGTATGCTTCTAATGATTTGACTGTAGTTACACACAAGTCAAACACTTTTCACATGTCTTTCAATGTTTTTCTTTAGTCCCGGCCACCAATACATAGGTTATATCACCCTACACAGTTTGGTACTGCCCCGGGCATTTGGCATATCTACCCCAATTTACATCTTTTAAGGGTAAATTTCATATCTCACTTTGCTTTGGAACTCACATACACAACCACCAAGGGTTTTAAATCACTGTGATTTCCAACTAGCTTATTTCAATAGCCAATTATTCATTTTCACGTTTTCAGACTTGCACACTTCTTTCTGTGCTACCCGAATCAACTCAGGTAATCAATTCGCCACATTCATGCATGTGGTTGTATCTTTCAAAAGATACTATTTTCAACTCCAGGCATCTATAGCCACATTTGCTTTACCGAGAGGGTACAAGATTTCACAACCGAAATCTTTAAGTAACCCATCTATCTTTGCTATCTCATATTTAGCTTCTTTTTGACCAATTAAGTACTTCAAACTTATATGATCCATATAAACAGTAAGCTTTACACCATATAGATGGTGTTTCCAAATCTTCAATGTCAAAGTCATAATTGCTACTGCAATATCATGTATCCAAAATCAACTCTGGATGCATTTCTGTAATCCAATTTATCTTCTCCGCTTAGCAACAATGCTAACACCGGAGCTTCACACAAGGTTTATTTCAACCTTTTTTTAAAAAAAATACGTGTGGTCTTTCTACCACTCGAACTTTTTCACTTTTCTTGGTCAAATTTAGTCAGCTAACCAGCAATCAAGGAGCAGTTTTCTACAACTTTCCTATGGTAACTTGCCGAACCAAGTAACTACAATTCTAGTCAGATTCCTCAGGTGGTTCCAGTTTTATCATAGCATCAATTCCACTGGATTTACTTTAACATTTTTGGCACCGTTTTCATGTCCAAAGAATTAAAACTTCTTTTAGCCAAATTTCATACTTGGAAAACTTCGCATATCACTTGTCTCAACGAAGTAACTCCAATTTTTAGCATAATTTCACATCATATTCATTCTGTTTTTGAGAATATCAGATTCTCGGTATTCAATGTACATACACATCAACTTATCTTTCTTCTTTTCAAACAAGATAGGGCTCCACACGATGACACATTCGGCCATATGAGACCCCGATTCAAAAACAATTTCTTCTAATTGTTTTACCACTCTACCATCTCTGCAGATGTTAATCAATATAGAGCCTAAATAACAAGAACGGCTCCCAAAATCAGTTTAATCATAAACTCTTCTAATCAATCTGATGAAAATTCTGGAGGTTCTTTGGAAGAAACATCCATGAATTCATTTAAAATTTTACACTTCTGTCACCGCTTTATTTAGCTTGGCCACTAATATAGTTGCCAACTAAAACATCCTTCCTTTACTAGCTCTTTTCCGAGTTTAAGCAAAGGAAAATAACCGGTATTCTTAACAACGGTTATTTATCGTGGATTTTATCCGTTTTATTTCCGACTTTTGAACCATACTGTTTATTTTTCTACAATTCATGTTAGCATCATTCATTGCTAACCAATTCATATGCATGATTTCTTCAAATTCATTGGTAGTCATCGGCTTCAGATTTATAGGGAAAAATGGTCCCGTAAATCCTAGGCAGACTACCTTCCAGGTGTTCAATATCTTGAACATATTTGCTATTTGCTATAGCCAGTTCCAAAATTTCATCCATAATCGTTGATGAAATATTCAGACAAGACATCAATGTCACCGATCCAGAGCATGGCTTCATGGATCAAATATAATGTATACAAGGAGTATATTCAAAACAATTATATTTAGGACCATATCAGTCTACTCACGAGCTTTTTCCACAGTCTGCTGGAATGCTCATGATATCACTGGTCCTTTTCGACCATTCATTTCTTCTTTCTTTCCTCCCCGTTCTTTCCTGGGTTTATCACCCGTTACTCCACATTTAGCATGTGAGTATTTCATAAGAAAGTGATCTATAATGTCATGCTGGAAACACTTTCGTTCCATACAACAAACTCGAGCAATATGCTCCGTTTTCCTGCAATTTCAGCATTTCAACGGTAGAGTCTCAACTCTACTAATTTCTTAGTGCTTTTCCTGCACTGCTTACAATACATAGTTGCTCTGTTTTGGTCCCTTCCCTTTAAGGTTGGACCCAGTTCGTGGTAACTTCTCATGAAGCGTCCACTAATCTTTTCTGCTTTTCTTGTAGTCTCAGCTACTTTTCCTTCACCTTGAATATCAGTCAGGGTGAGTACCCAAATTTCCTTTTCTGACCACAGCAATTACTGTTGCTTATCATGTGGATTTTCTGCTACTTGTCTCTTTGCCCCCGTTCGATGGAGCCTTGAGAAAGGGCTGGTTCACTTCTTAAAGCTGCACGCCCTAAATTCCTCCAAATAAGAGTCGCTGCTCATACTTCTTATACGTTAGAAGTCAGCACCAGTTAGGTTATATAGGTATAATAACAACTTATATACACCTAACTATATATCATGTCTACTATCTCAAGGTTTAAGTCCAGGAATCTACTCTATAGACACCTAGTTCACTTAAACCACGGCTCTGATACCAACTTGTAACACCCGGCTTTTAATTAAAAACACCCCTAAAAATTTTTCATTTAAAACATAGGTTTCAGTACTTAAAACCATAAACAAAGGGGTATATTTTATTAAAAACGGGTATAAATGTATCAAGGAGTATACAAATATAGTAACCTCCTTATAAGCCGGGCTGCTACTGACATCATCTACAAGTCCACTTCTTGAGTCACGGACTTTATCCTTACCCTTTCAGGGTTATGCTAACCTGCAGGGACATTTAACAAACGGTATGAGCTACGAGGCTCAGTGAGTAATCGTATCTGCAAATAACATGTATAAAATATATTCATATATCTGTCTAAATATCGAATCCAAACTCATAGCCTTACTGGCTGACCACTTATCTCTTAGGATTTCACATCCTAATTTTGTAGCCTTACAGGCTACATCATTACAACCTGTAATTATCAAACCACATCAGTTATTTGCACAGATAATCATATCTAATCGTTTCTGTCCCATGTTTCTTAGTCACAATGGACTGCATCACATGTCATGGCTATATAAGCCGTACCATGTCATTTTCAATATACAAGTCATAGCCCAAAGGCTGCACCAGCTGGGTTCAGTAACCCGATATCATAGTCAAAAGACCGCACCATTGGGACTTAAAGTCAAATATCAAAATCAATTATGGCTCACGGGTTTGTCCCGCTTTTGCCTAGACTCACGGCTCCGTTCTTGTCATGTCATTGACTCACAGCTTACCTGGTATTGTCTTTTTACTGACTCACAACTCCGTTCTTGTCTATTGTAGACTCACGGCTTATCTGGTATTGTCGCATTGTTTATTCGTTTATTGACTCACAGCTCCGTTCTTGTCTTTCTCAGACTCACGGCTTATCTGGTATTGTCATATCATTTCTATTATTGACTCACAGCTCCGTTCTTGTCTATCGTAGACTCACGGCTTATCTGGTATTGTCTTTTCTACGTATCTGTCAACTGTTTATTTTTGTCCCCCAAATCAGTTTCAATCTATAACAGTTCAATCATCATATATCATATATGATATCTGTGAGATTACTCACCTGGATACTTGCTGCATTTAATTCCGGTTGTTTCTTGCCTTTGCGTACACTACAACCATTTATTCCGTACATATATATACATTTATGTACCAAATGATAATAGGTTAATCACCAATTCAGTTGACTCTACTACACAAGAGTCCAATATAATACAATTGGGACCATTTCAAGATGATAACTTTCAATTACCACTTTTTTATAAATTATACATTTTCCCAAAATACACGTATTTTGCTACAGTACTTTCGGGAGGTCGTATACGTATTCCGACAATTTTCTACGAAGTTTCATAACATATTAGACCTATGTTTAAAATTTCAGGTCAATCGGATAAGCCTAGCATCAAAATCAAATTTGGAAATTGCACCAAATTTTAACAGGAGGTTTCTGGCTTTCTGCCAAATAGGTGCACCGCGCCTAGATTGGGGCGCACCGCGCATGGCGCCTGGGCAGGCTTCGAGACCAGTCGCGATTTTTGCACTGCAGCCCCTGTTTTTTCCCATTAAGCCCTTATTTCTGTTCTTAATCGTATGGGGTTTATTTACTGACTAAAACCCTTCATTAATACAAGGTTTTTAAGCCATTAGAACCACCTTAATCACACCAATTCATGATTTAGGGTTCTTGAGCAAAGTTGCAATTCTTCAAAAATAGCAACCTACTTCCATGTTCTTGAGTTATGTTCTTAATTAATGACTTATTGGAAGTATTAACCATGTAAACCACATGATTCATAACTGAAATTTACAAATTTCCGTTTCTATAAAAGCTCATCAAGAACACACACAAAACTTAGGTTAGAATTCAATTTACTAACCTTATATGCTTAGAAATCTTCAATTCCAAGCTAGGATTCCAACTTTCCACTTCAATTCTTCAAGAACTTGCTGAAATCGTGCTCCAAAAACTCTCCCGATCATCACCAATGTTCTGCACATTTGAGGGGAGTTTTCAACATTTTGTATTTTCCAAATTTTACAAATTTGGTCCCTAAGTTCATTTTCTTGAACTTTTGCCACAATAATCAAGTTTTATTACAATAAAACTTTCATTCCTTATACTTTTGCCACAAGCAAACAATATTTTTACATAATTGGTCCTTCACATGGTCAAATGACCAAATTACCCTTTTATGGTAAAATGACCAATTTACCCTTTTCTAGTATTAACTTTCTAATATTTAGAACACCATATTAAATCATAAATACACTATGATTAACATTTTAATACTTATCAAAAGTATCGTGGTGTTACAGTATGAATCGTTTGGTTGACTTTCTTCGTGTCACGCCCCGGGGCTTCAAGCCTGGGGTTTAAGAAAGCCAAGTTGCCATTGTTTCCTTCAGTGGACTTCTTTCTAAAGCATGAGTCTTGCTATGGTGAGAGTGATTGACAAGCTCCTCAATTAAGCCATATACCTCAATCAGGGTCTTCTTCGAAATTGGTCCAAGGTCCTCATATTTTCATCCATTAAGTTGTTGAAAGTTTTGGATTTTCGTCTTCAGCTTGACGATTTTTTAGGGTGGGCTATACTGCATGATGGACTTGTATTTTAGTTGGTCCCAAGTGGTGGTACTCCGTAGGGAAATTGATTTCAATCAATGCTTAGTGGTTCCTTGTAGTGTAATGGGAAACACCTTAACCATTACAGCATATATGGAGATTCAGGAATGTTGAAATAATCGACTATCTCCAACATTTAGTCAACATGTTGGTTTGCATCATCATCCTCTTTACCATAGAAAAGGGTTTCTCATAGAAAATGGAAAATTTTCCCTTTTATCTCAAAGTTAGTTTTTTGGGGAATGTTTGGGCGGACTAGTTTCAACCTATTTCTCTTTTTGATGCGACTAGCATATTGTTCCAGTGATAGTTTGACCATGGCATTTGGTGGCCCTGATCCTCTATTGTTGTTGTTCATTGGGTGGTTGTTAGTATCCCCAAAAACTTGATATGTTTTCAGGATAATCATGTTTTAAATATATAACCGCAACGAACCAAGGATAAGACCAAAACACAACCAGGAAAGTGTACCCCAATCAGATAATAGTATAGGGGTGGTAAGTATGGGTATCGAACTATCGGGGAATGAGCATGATTGATAAAGTAAATACAATTAAGGGTCAAACATAATTACAATTAAATAAAAGGGAATTTTGCTAAAATCTATAAACCAATTTAATATACAGAGATAAGTCTAGATTCTAGATTCAAATAAGGTTTTGAAGGATATTCTACTTGATTTGATTTACTTTTTAGTTATGGTTGACTTGTGACAGTACAATGGTCGACAACATTGCTCCCAAACTCCAAATATGATTAGCTTATTGGTTTGGATACTAATCTGAATGGTTCTAAGGACTTCTAATTATAACGGTCATGTTAATTAGTTACCCTTACTATCGGTCATTAAATTCATATTACACAAGATTTATTCTATTAATCTCAATGGCCATGGAACTTAACTAGGTTGCACAGAATAGTCATATAATGTAAACAACTATACACAATGAAGCTCTGTTATTTATGAGTTAACCCTCAGATTTGGTCCATCACTAGTCATACATATCTAAGGGTTATAGTTCAGTTATGTTTCAAGTTATGTAAGCAGATCAGTCCTCTGAACTACAAAAACTTAGCAATAAGTCATAAAAATCAGATCTTTAACACATGTGATCTTTTAATAAACAAGCATAATAAAGCAAACAACTTTTCTCAACCAAGCCTTCAAATCAAACCAAAAACTAAATTTTAATAAAAAGCAAGTATCATACTATGGTTTTTAAACCATATTGAGTAAACAATAAACAATAAAAACTCAGATTTAGAAAGTCATAAGAATAGAAAAGACAAACCAAAACTGAAGTTCAATGTTCTTAAGCTAAACCTTTGATTCCTCTGCTTGGGATCCTTCCTCCAGCATCCGATTATGCTAAAGTACCTTTAACAACGCCTTGAAGGTCAAAAACGTTGACTAGGGTTAATATGGGATGAGAAAATTATGATCTTTTTCCGGCTCCCCTCTAATTTGGCAGAATACTCTTATTTATAAGATTTGAGACCGACATCAGAACACATCGCTACATCCTTCGGAAAGCGGCTCATTCGTTATGTTTATCCGTCACTCCAGTGTGGCACGAAGCCGCTGATGCCGAGTCGGCGGCCCGGACTCCCGCGGGGGGCAGCTGTGGGGAATCTTGGCATTTGTAACAAAAAGAAAGACTTTGAGAGAAGGAAAATGGGCTTTTTTCGTCGTAATTGCGAAAACCACCATCTGAGTCCCACTTGGCAATTGGATTCGACAAGAGTCTCAGCGAGAATAGACAGCTTTCTTTTTCAAATGGAGTCTTAGGGGACTCGGCGATTTTAGCATAGTGTTATTTATGGTCGCGACGTTATCCAGGTGAGCACGGCGGCGCAATGACAATAACATGGTATCGCTACCATCTAGTGGCGTTGTGATCTTCAAGTCAACAAATTTTCTTCATAATTTTGATTTTGGTCCAAATTCTGCTCCAATTCGTTCCTTAATTAATTTAAAATTACTTATCTGGCAATTTTTCCAAAATTTGATCATGATATTTATATAAAAATATCATCATTGTTTATTATTTAACGTTGTATGATTTATAACTTCATTTTACTATTACTTATTATTATTAATTAATTTTAAGATACTTATTATTATTAAAAAATTTAAATGATCGTCAATGTAAAAGTTTTGATACCGTTTAATATATTTATTATAAAACTATTTATTTTACTAATTATTATCATTGACTAATTCTAAAAGTTATAATTTTATTTGTAAGTAGAAACTTTTGCTTTTATTATTTATTTAACATTAATTAACCAAGTTATAATTATTATTAGAAAGAAATTGAAAAATTACGAGAGTTTCAAATTAATATGGTGTCAATAAATTTATTTATTTTATAATAGATATACATATTATAATGTTTTCTTAACAAAATATTTATCTGGAAAAAAAGAGTTGGCTTTTTTTTTTTTTTTAATTTGCATCCTAGAGGAACTTTTTTCTTCTTTCTACTCCAAGCCCAAAATATGTATAGATCAACCTATTTATCTGATTTAATTTGATTGAATATTTGACATTTTCGTTGTCTAAGTATGCAATTAATATTAGCAACGACATGGTTAAATATATATTGATTTACTAAGTACATATAATTTCGAACTACGAATGATAAAACAATACAATTGTTATAAGAAAAAAGTGAATATGTGACTGCTAGATATCTAAGCTTAGATATAGAACCTTCTAAAACGATGTAGTTTTAAGTAAAAAGAATCTAATTTATTTTTGAGACTAAATATCGATGAAAACGAACAATTATATATTTTTTTGTAAGGTTAATAACATAAAAACCACTGTAGTTTGACCAAAATTCCGGTTTAACCACTATATTTTTTTTGTTTCATAAAAACCCCCTATACTTTAAAAAAATTCCATATTGACAACTATTCATTTTATTCTATAACTTTTAAGGATTCTTTTCATCGAAAGATTATGTGAAATGTTCCATATTAACATTTGAAGCAAATATTAGAACTCTATTGTAGTGAAAATGATACATAAAGTTGTCTACATGTGATTTTGGTCTTCATAAGTGCAACTCTTCGGCCACGTTTTGAATGCATACAGTGTCCAAGTGATACCACTAAATTTTGAATATGACGGAGGTAATAAGTGTTCCGAGTTGGTGGCAAACAACCATGACTTTTAATTATTATAGTGGTTGCAATGTATTTTTTTGAAAATATTAGTGGTTTTTACGATTTTTTTAAAGTATAAGTGGTTTTTTAGAAAAAAAAAATATAGTACTTAAACCGGATTTTGGACAAACTACAATGAATTTTATGTTATTAGCCCTTTTTTGTATTGTAAAAATCCATCGAAGTTTCTAGGAAAAATATAAAAAAAATCAACAATATAACTCAGAACACTTAGTCATTCAATGGAAAAACTGTATCCGAAATATTTGTGAAAACCTTAATTGAGTGGTCTACATATTATTTTTAAGTTCTCTGAATCTATTATATTAGTTATTATTTGGAAAAATGACAGGGTTTAGTAAATGAGTTCTAATAAATTTGATTATAGCTTACAATAAAGAAAATCAACACATATTCAATCAATTTAAAATGTATCTAAATTTAAAAAATAATAATAATAAACAAAAAGAATCATGATTAAATTAGATATATATTTTGAGGATATTAGCATTTGCACATGGGAATAAAGTCGTAACTTTGTTGAAAACCTCCTACATGGCGACATCCTCCTTTGGTGCAGCAAATCCATTTTTTATTTGAATTATTGTCGTTCGTATACTTTTAATTCTAGAAGCGACTACGTGAATAGATTTCCATTGTGGGAATAAAAGTTGGTTTCTTTTGGACACGTCTTTTAGACTTTGACCGTTTACAGTTTTTCTTCTTATTGAAGGTACATCGACGTTATATTAACATGTCAACTCTCAAATGGGCAGCTGATATCTAAAAGAATGATACAAACATAAAAAGTTCAATTGTACAGTCTTGGATTAATATGCCTAATATGTTTATCTAAAGAAATTCAACGTAATTATGTGATGTTTCACAAAAGGTTCTTCGTCTATTTTCATAAATGCTAAATTGCTTGTTAATTAACATGTGTTACACCAAATGGCTTTTAATCTAGCGATATCAAGTGTTGTCCTTCCTACTTGAGATTGAAGGTTCAAGTCTCGTTAAAAGTATATGTTGAATTTAATGTGTAATTTAGGAATAGATTAGACAGAGTTAGATTTGTCGTTCTAAAAAAATTAACTTGTGTTATGTTTATTTAATGTTTTAAGAGTTATTCAATAAAATGACTATAAAATTGGTGATGTATTAACATAAAACCATATTTGTTCGAAACTTATGAAAAATGACAACGAGGCTCTCAAAAATTCTCTCATTTATTTGCGAATAACTTTTTCTAACAAAAATATATTGGCATATATTCTTATGGTCTTCGTTTCATTCGTGAGGTATTAATATTACAATTCACCCGTGCAGTCAACATAAAGGACCATCGATTTTGGCTTGCAATAGTTTTTGATATCCACAAAAAGTTAATTATATAATTTATCATGCAACTGTTACGAATTCCATGTTAAGAGAAGTAGAGAACTGTGGCTTGCACTTTTTATTCATGAGGATTGAACTAATGGACCTCTATTTAAAAGAATTGTAATAATAATCAACGAGTTGTAATTGATT
Source organism: Cichorium intybus (assembly GCA_023525715.1). Classification (NCBI taxonomy): domain Eukaryota; kingdom Viridiplantae; phylum Streptophyta; class Magnoliopsida; order Asterales; family Asteraceae; genus Cichorium; species Cichorium intybus. The sequence continues at coordinate 3,145,479 of CM042012.1, read as the reverse complement.
AAAAATAGTGTATAAATTTCAAATAATTAGGAAATCAAATTGTTGGAAATATGGGATTTTACCCATTTTGGATCATACACGGGTTCATTTTGTCTATATTTGCCTTGGATGATTATCATTGAGAAATAATTTTTTTAACCAAAAATTCTAGATCAATATAATGAGAAAGATGTATTAGATAGCATTAGCAATGATGCACTTATAGATTTTTTTTTCAAAATATGAGAATTCGTCGTGAACAATTGTAAGACATTTAGTGGTGCTTTGAATTATGTTTGATTTATGATATTAAAGTTAATGCTTTATTTTCCTTGGATAATTATCATTGAGAATCCGAACCGATAATTTTTTAACCACTTGATTGTTGTCATCCTAATTGTACTGGACACCTGTGAGTTTCAATCCTAGGTTCGCCACTGATTATATATGGTAGATAATCCGATCAAATTATCTTCCAGATATCTGATGATTGGCATTGTTATCTATATAAATGATCATGATGAGGTAAAACGACTATTCAAATATTGTTTGTTATATGTATCCACATATAACTAGGTTGTTATTGTCAATCTTAGTTCGAATCTTTCAAGCGGTAGGGGGTATGGTGGAAATTCGGATGGAAAAGGATTTGGTGAAAGGGAATCGACAACTAAAATCAATCAAGTGCCGACTATGATAGTTTCTCATATCGATCCTTTCGACTATGTTAATCATCTTACTAGTAATATTGTTACCAATAAGGAATCTATATATGAAATTGGTGCATTTACGATAGCAGTTGGAGATGGTCTCGCATTGATTAATGATGCTAAAAAAAATGATTGGACAGTTATAAATCACTTGACTCTTTATTACATATTTTATATTAGTTGTGAGACTCGTGTATTACACGGGTTGATTAAAAGAAAATGTTAAATAAGAACATCTAAACACCAATCATTGTACTAACTTAAAGTAAATAACATACTATCTTAAAATAAACAAAAACACACAAAATTGAGAATATACAAATGTAATAGAAATATATAAAAGCAGAATGTTATAATACACAAATAAATTGACTACATTGCTATATCTTGCAATTAGTGCTTAAAAAAATCTCGATTTACCATTGGGAAAATACAAAAATACCTAACATATATTCACAATTGCAATTTGATTTTTGAAATCGTAAGACGAAATTTGGGGTTAAACATTTAATTGACAGTTTCGTATTAATAAAAGCGTAATTAGAGGAGATAGAATTGTAACGGTCAATTGTAACCGATCATTAAAGAGTAGTAATGAACAAAGTATTTTATTTTTTTTAAGAAATTCAAAATCATGAGAAAATGACATGTGGTCAAATGAATGTGATAATGGCATGTGACTTTGAGTTACTTATTTATTAGGATATGATTATGGTCATTGGTATTTTGATTCAAGAGTTGTGATTGAGCTCACTTGTTTTATACACATTAAACAAAATGATTTGTTAGTGTTTTCACAATGACAAACATTGACGTGAGACCGTAATGTTATGACCCTTGCGAAATAATTATATGCACCCACAACTTTTTTACCGCTTTGAAGAAATCCGTGTAAATGAAACTTGCATTCGGATTTTACACTGATCAGTAATTACTAATTACAACTTCAAATTAATGACAAAAGGATTATTCTATAAGCCGAACCCTATAATATTGAATATATTAGTTAGTGGTTAAAGATACTATGTGGTAATTTTCAGTTTGACAACTAAAGAGACACCAAATTGCTTGGAAATAGTAGTTGAACCATAAATATTAGTATATGGGATGGATTTATATTTTGATACTAGGGACGAAACAAATCTAACTTATAATAGTTCTTAGTTCTTATAATATATTTTTAATACAACTTAGCTTTTTGAATTTTTTTAGATATTTCTATTAACTAAAAGAGTATTTACACACATGCAAATTAAACAGTAATATAATTTCTATCAAAATGTTTGTGGTCTAACGATATGGGAAATTGTTAGAAAACGTTTTTTTTAACAATCTAGTCGAGAGTTTAGGTTTCATTTGAGACGCATATATAAATTTATGAGTAATTTAGATGTGTGGAAATTAATTATTTAATAACAAAAATACTTCAAAATCTACTTCTTTAAAAAGAATAACGTTGTAAAAACGAACTAATTATCTAAAGATAACTTTTTATGTTAGAGTCTCTCAATTTTAAGTTTGTAATTTCATTTATGTGAACCTTTAATCTGAGACAATATAAGTTTACTTTAAGAACAAAATATTTATATAAAATATCAAAAAAGGAAAAAGTTAAAATCCCCACTTTAGAAGGCCCAAACAAAACAACTACCTAAAATCTGATCTGTATCCCACGAAACATAAAGCATCTACCCTATCCGAATTATTCTAGTGGGGCCTTATTGGGCTCCGATGTGGACCCACTACCCTACTTGTAATTTTCTATATATACCAATCAATATTCCTGTATGTTGCTTCACTATCTCCATCTCTAGCATTCATTCAAAATTACAACTCTCTTCGAACAATGAAGCCTCAACATCTCTCAAGTGATACCTCAGTGATCCATGATTGTAAAAGAGTTGTCGGAGAAAGACTTCGTCAAGCTTTTCAAGCCACAGTAGTTGTTATTGACGATAGCAGAAGCCAAAATTCAGATACAGACAGAAGAGTTTCGAATGCTAAAGAAGTTAAAAGATCAAATCGAAGAGTGAAGGCAGAGGATCCAATTAGAACAATCATGTTCTTGGGATCATGGAGCCATACGTAGATATGATTTTGTTTGTTTGTACATGTTGATTGATGATTAATGTATATGTCGTGTATTATATGACTTATTGATCGATCAGTCGTATTATTTGATTAAAAATAATCAAATTAATGGTACATGTAAGTGCTTATGGACATGAGAATTATCAAAGAAATAACAAAACGTTAGTACTTTAAATTCTGCTTTTAGAGTTTTTCTTTCAATCTTTTTGTATACACTAATTTACTTAAACGATATGATTTTATTATCGATGTATAATCTATTTTGTATTACTGAAACTGGAATTGAGAACAAAGACAATGATGCCAATAATATATTTTTCTTATAATAATCATTTTTACAAAATAAATCCAGGTTTAACAAACCCACAGTTAATAAACGTTTTCTAAATTCATAACATTCAAAATTTATTATTAATAGAATATGTTTGATCTGAAACTAATATATAATTATCTTAAAGATCGTCATGAAATGATTAAAAGTTCATAATCGTTAGAACTTTAGTTAAAGTATTAAAATAAGTAACATATTCAGGAAAGTTATTCTATTTTAACTCTATATTCGATTAAAATTTAATTATTTTTTATTCAATTAAGTCCAACGTTTATTTTAATTTTTATAATTTTAGTTATATATAAAAAAGAAATATTCATTAAAGTCATTATATTTTGACCCTTTTAACAATTTTCAGTTATTATTCAATTAAGTATTACATTTTGACCCTTATATTTTGATCATATAAATCATTAGTTCTAAAAAATATAAGAACGATATAAATAAATATTATCTAAAATTGTAAACATTTAATATAATGTCGGGCTTAATTGAATAAAAAAAAACAATTAGGGCTTAATCGAATATAGTGTCAAAATATAAGGATTTTCCTGAATATATCCTATTAAAATATCAAGTTTATATATATATATATATATATATATATATATATATATATATATATATATATATATATATATATATATATATATATGTGTGTGTGTATGTGTGTGTGCGTGTGTGTTGGTTCAAATGAAAACAATTATTGAAATCGAGAAATGACAACAAACTCGTATGCCTCCACCACCACCCATCTCCATCCCCTCCCCTATCCACCCCAACCCATCTTTCCCCACCTCACCCACTAGGACCCGCCCCACCCAACACCCTTCCCCCCACAAAAAAAATTTACCACCAAAATTGTTGCCTCATTAACTGTTGCAATGTTTATAATAAAAAACAAGGTCCTTTGGATTGACTCATTTTCAATGTTTATTTCATTTATTTTTGTAAGACACTGGCATAACATGTTACTTCAGAAAATCCCCAATCAATATGAACCAAAAATACAAACGATTAAAATTAATAATTTACATAAAAAATATGATATAAAAAAAGGTTGTTAAGAGTAAAACTGTAAGAAAGTTACGAACCTAAATTTCTTTTATAATATTCACTTTAAAATAATCTGAAACCTATGACAATAATTAAGAAAAATAAATTAAAAAGTTAAATGAAAATTATAAATAAAATTAACCAAAAAAGATGTAAACCCGTTAACATTTTTTTGCAAACAAAAGATTTTCTTTAGATTATCTTAAAACAAAATATATAATTTGTACATGTTAACGCCTAGAGGGTATTTATACCGCCGGTACAAGTTGGGGCTAGCCCACTTGGCTAACAAGGTGATATACTAACAAGGAGGTCATGGGTTCAAACCCTGACACTAACATAACAAGAAGTAGTTTAGGAGTAGGAGTAGGATAGATTTGCCGTTTAAAAAAAAAAAAAACTTATACCGCCGGTGTGCTGCCGTCGACAGACAAAATAGAACGTATGTGTGTCATCTCTCTCTCTCTCTCTCTCTCTCTCTCTCTCTCTCTCTCCTATCCTATCAAAAAGGGTTCTCAAAGCTTCTACGATCTGGGTCTTTACCTAACAAAGTAGTAAAAAGCTCTAGATCTGTTCTATTTGGCGCCTACTCAGTAAGCTTCTTTCACTTTGTGTTTGTTTTAATTTTGAAATTAAATTATACTAATCACTATACGATACTTCAGATGAAGTCGTTTGATTATACCGTCTATACGGAATCTATGTTTCCACGAATTGTGAAGATTTGCCGTTTTACTTCTATGCGATTCGTTCGTTTACTTGGCCGTGTGTCTCTTCGTGGTTTTGAGTTTGCTATGGATCTAAGTTATAATTATCCCCCATCACGCGATGCTCTGATTTTTTTTATTTGAATTTAAAGCTTTATGGAGAAGGAAAATCCCCACAACTACAAAAACCAAAGTCGTTAGCCCCCAATCGGACTCTGTTCTACACACCCCTCTTAGCGTGTAGTGTACTGAGTAACCTTGGCATTCTATTCTTTAATCTAGTAGGATGTGTTTGCTAATGAGTTTAATCTATTCCAAATTCTTCACCACATGCTTCCACATTTTACCTTTATGGGTTGTTTGGATGCGATTTTTCAAAGTGATTATTGCAAGTTTCAAGAATCACAATCATATAACAACTTTGCTAGTTCACAATAGGGTTGGTGGAGTCTTGAGATGGCATTGCCTGTAGATCATAAGGCCAACATCATCGATGGAAAAGCAATCGCACAGACAATTCGTTCTGAAATCGCCTCTGAAGTCAGTACCTTGATTGAGAAATATGGCAAGGTAAGGAATCATACTTGCCTTTTTATGCAGATAGAATTCAGTATTTGAATATAACATGTCTCTCTTTATGATCCTGTGTTGACAAAGTCAAAGTTATGACTCTATATTCTCTCTATTATTCTTTCAGGCACCAGGGCTTGCTGTAGTCATTGTTGGGCACAGAAAAGATTCTCAAAGTTATGTAAGTATGAAGAGAAAAGCCTGTTGTGAGGTTGGAATTAGGTCTATTGACATAGACCTTCCAGAACAAGTGCCTGAAGCTGAGTTGATTGCAAAGGTCCATGAGTTAAATGCAGATCCAGATGTACATGGTCAGTGAATTGTTACTTTATTAATGTATATAAAGTTTGCTTGTATCTTTAGCATGAAGTCTATAGCAAGCACCTTCATGATATGATGTCTTGAAATGAATATGTTAAATATATATGTTTTCATGAATTTGTTATGATGCAGGAATATTGGTTCAGCTTCCATTGCCGAAACACATAAATGAAGAAAAAGTTTTAACAGAAATTAGCATTGACAAAGATGTAGATGGCTTTCATCCTCTCAACATTGGCAAACTTGCTATGAAAGGAAGAGAACCGCTTTTTCTTCCTTGCACCCCAAAGGCAATAACATTTAATAAGAAAAACATTAAAAGTAGGTTGTTGTTTGTTGCCTTTGAATGAAAGGTAAATAAATTGTTTTTTGTCCAACAGGGATGTATTGAACTTCTTAAACGCAGTGGTATTACCATAAAAGGAAAGCGGGCAGTGGTTGTTGGTAGAAGTAATATTGTTGGGTTACCAGTTTCACTGCTTCTGTTGAAGGAAGATGCCACGGTTACTGTTGTACATTCACGCACAGAAGATCCAGAAACTATGATTCGTGAGGCAGACATTGTTATTGCTGCAGCGGGCCAAGCTATGATGGTAACCATACTTCATTGCTTTCGAATGATCCGACTTTTGTTTATTGTTTAATATATATATATATATATATATATATATATATATATATATATATATATATGTATATTTTAATTTTTATTTGTTGAATTGTTTCAGATAAAGGGTAGTTGGATTAAGCCTGGTGCTGCGGTTATTGATGTGGGGACGAATGCAGTTGATGATGCTAGTAGAAAATCAGGGTATAGGCTTGTGGGTGATGTTGATTTTCAGGAAGCGTGTAAAGTGGCTGGCTGGGTTACGCCTGTTCCAGGGGGTGTGGGGCCCATGACTGTAGCAATGCTTCTTAAAAACACTTTGGATGGTGCCAAACGTGTGATCGGGCAGTAAAGTGTTTATATTTTCATTATAAGCAATTTGCATATGATGCTGTTGTAGCTTTTTGACTCTCGGAGTGTATAAGAATATTGTCCATTGTCAACAATTGATTTTGATTGTATAATCGAATCTCAAGCAAGGCCTTTGGCCAGGGCTATGGGTTGGATAGCAAGACTTTTCAAGCTCTTAGCCTTTTTAAGATAAATGATCAAACTATATATTTTTTAATCCAAACATCTCTAATAATTTTGTTTAATACTAGCTTACGGCTATGATTTGTGGAGAAGAATATATCAGATGATTATGGTTCTAAATTAAGCTGTTTCATTTTTTGTTAATTCCCATTTTTCTGGTATCAACATTAAGGATCCATAATCTAAAAAACAATAACTTTAGGCCGTCAAAAAACGAAATTTTGCTTAATGTTGATGTCATTTAGGTTGAAGATGTGATAGTTATTTACTCCACGTCAATATTTAGATAAACACACAACGATGCCATGTCAACATTGATACGGAATTTAGGAAGGAGCAAAAGCAACCGGAAATAAAATCGGAACACTCTCAATCTTTGTTCTTCAAGGAATTTTTAAAAGTTCTTATATAGTTCATCAAAACACTCTCGACTCAAAACACAAAATAACTCTAATAGCTATACCAGGAACCATGGTTCTTACGAAATATGTATTATTGTCATTTTAGGCTACGAGTTTTGGTGTAGATAATAGCTATTAGGAAGTTAGATGACTACTATTCGACTTTTTTAGTTTGATGATCTATTTTAATTTTTTCATAACTTCAATAATTTTCAAATATAGCATCCCTTCACTAATTAATTTACAATAACACTGCACTGTTTATGAATAGAAAGGTAAGAGTAAATTCGAAAATGAAAATTGATTTCCCTTAAAAAAGAAAAAAGGTAAACGATGGAAAATTAGGCGCAAAAAAAGTTGGTTTTTAGTTTATACAAAGAAAGAAGTGGATAAACGGTTGTGTTCCATGAGACCTCAATGGATGTGCTAAATCCTGCGCTCCGGCACCCCCACCATCACCGCTACTCCTTTATAACCCCAAATCAATCAACATCCTCATTACTACTCCTCCGCAGAAAACCCGCCTTCAATTCCCCCCAAAAGTCTCCTTTTTCACCAATATCTTGCTCTTCTTCAACCTCGCCGACACCACCTTCCCCGTCGCCGGAAGTTGGTCCACAGACAGCAGAATCCTGCGTCAATTTGGGCCTAACCCTCTTTTCCAAAGGACGGGTACTTCCATTAAGGCTCATCTTTTAATTTGGTCTCAGCCCCTACTTATCATTGCTTATTACATAAAAATTCATCCGATTTTATATGTTGGAAATGCTTCCTGTTGTTGTTCATGAACTTTTGATTACCTTGCTTTTGATGTTTCTAGGATTCTATCAATTCGCTCCATTGTTATGGATATTACCACAAATTTTTTAGTTTATATTCAGTGGCCGAATTTTAGATTTGAATGTCCACTATCATAATAATTTTTTTCCATGTCTACATTCTGGAATGGTTTCTTATAGTCAAACTTTCTAAAAGCCAATAAGAATTGGTTTGGTTTCAGGTACCATATGATTATAGTATTGATATATTACAATGTATTATGATTATGAAGTATTTTGAAATTAAAATGCTTAATACATCCATAAAATCCTGAACTTGGAGCAGAAAGTTTGGATCAGTTATGATAGATCGAAGATCTAAAATTGACTATTTATCGAAATTTCTTGAAACAAAAGCAACTTTTGCCCCTTCTCATGATGAAAGATTGATGCTATTGATTTCGGTACACAAGCTCACATATTTTGTAATTGTTGAAATTAAGTGTAACAAGTGATAGAAAACATGCATACGAACTTGATGAAAAGTGAGCAATATTATTCATGTTTATGATGGATATAAGATTTTCAGGTTAAAGATGCTCTCATCCAGTTCGAAACAGCGCTTACCTTGAACCCTAATCCCGTGGAGTCTCAAGCTGCACTTTATAACAAAGCCTGTTGCCATGCTTATAGGTAGGACATTTGCTTTCTTTTCTATATTTTAGGTCCATGATTAATGTAGTGTCACAAAAATTGCAATTTTTTGTATGACCCAGGACTTGGTTTTTGTCGCTTATATCTTATATCAGCATAAATGTTTTGATATATACATGTGGCGGGACAATCTGACTGAATTTGATTTTTATCTCTTTGGAGGAAGAGGGGAGGGAAAGAAAGCTGCTGAATGTCTTCGCACTGCTCTTAAAGAATATAACCTAAAGTTTGGAACAATTCTAAACGATCCAGACTTGGCCTCCTTCAGAGTTTTGCCTGAATTTAAACAACTACAAGAAGAGGTTCGTCATCTTAATTGCCCCTGTCTCTTTTGAAACCCTAAGTGAGTAAATAATTAAAGTAAGTTAAAGATGAAAATTATTTTTACAGGCTAGGATTGGTGGGGAAGATGTAGGGTATGGTTTCAGAAGAGATCTGAAACTAATTAGTGAAGTTCAAGCTCCATTTCGTGGAGTTAGAAGATTCTTCTATGTGGCATTTACAGCAGCTGCTGGAATCTCGTTGTTCTTGACTTTCCCTAGATTGTTTCTTGCTTTTAAAGGCGGTGAGGGAGCTCCTGATATCTTAGGGACTTTCCAAAATGTCGCCATTAATCTTGGAGGTAAAACACTTGGACTCTCTAGATAAATGATTTTTAAAAAATATTTGAGAAAAATAATGGCATACTTCATTAAAAAACAAACGGGGGGAAATTTGTAAAAAGAAACATTAGGACGTTATTTTTTACATTAAATAAAAAACAAACATCTCAGTAAGTCGCCTTGTTTCTCAATATGATGATGAAAGGTTCGAATTGAGTATTTGTAGGCATTGTTGTTTTTGTGGCGTTATTTATTTGGGATAACAAGAAAGAGGAAGAACAACTTGCACAAATTTCACGGGATGAAACGCTATCAAGGCTGCCTCTACGCCTCTCAACCAATCGCGTGGTTGAACTTGTGCAATTAAGAGATACCGCAAGGCCTGTTAGTATCCAAACACTCTAATCACTAAATTAAACCATAACAATCAATAATGAAATCTCGGTTCCCAAAATTTGAGTGAAGGTTATATTGGCGGGGAAGAAAGAGACGGTGACTTTGGCTATCCAAAAGGCGGAGAGGTTTCGTACGGATCTTTTGAACCGTGGTGTTATATTGGTACCTGTTATTTGGGGTGAACGAGAATCACAATTTGAAAAAAGAGGATTTGGTGCTCCAAAAAAGGCAGCTGCGTCTCTTCCTTCTGTTGGGGTACAATTGTAAATAAGTCTGTAAATTTATCTTGCATAGAACAGTAAGTAATTGCCCTTTGTTTTTATTTTGTAGGAAGATTTTGAGACGCGAGCTCAGTCGATAACTGCAAAAACAAAATTGAAGTCTGAGATTCGATTCAAAGCTGAAGTTGTAGCACCTGGGGAGTGGGAAAGGTTAGTGGTAGTCTTGTTCTCTTTTACATGCCTTTTTAGCCAAAGACTTTAAGCATACAGTTTATAGAAATATTTAGATGTTAATGTTAATCTCCATGTGTTTATGTGAAAAATGGGTCAATTTGGGTTATATTTTAGGGCAAGTTACACTAAAGCACTTGTAATTACACCGCGCTATTGATTTACCCACATGCCTATTCTCTGTAGTCTGTAGTGATTAAACCATTATACTATTTTTGATTGTTTAAAAGAACCAGTTTCTGGTTATCGGGTTTGATATTAGGGCAGTATACAGAAAGCACAACATACTTTCATCATTTTATAGATCATTTTATAGATTCATCTACTGAACTATTATTATAATAATCATAAAAGATAATAGTTCATTGGCTAAATTGATAAAACGGTGAAAGTGTTTTGTGGTTTATTGTATTTTGACCTTTTCTAAAACCAAGTAACCGTGAAAACTGGTTTTCTTAAACAGTCAAAATCAATAGTTAATTGGAAAAACCAATTAATTGGTGTGTGTGTGCATATATATATATATATATATATATATATATATATATATATATATATATATATATATATATATATATATATATATAGTATTTTGCCCTATATATTAGTGATAACAGGTCAATAGTTAAAACTAAAAAATCTAGCTAAAAAAAATGGTTGACCGGTTTAAAAGTTGCCTAAGGTGTGCCAAGTGTTTACAACCTTTTTAATGAATTGGATCATTATTTTAATAGTAGCTTTTGCAATCATGTTTAATACATAAATTATTTTATAAATTTTAAAAAATTGGACAAAAAAGTGTTGGGGCGGGTCAACCCACCCTGTTTTACCGGGCCTAAATTTTTAATTGTTTGACCCGTAACCCAGCCCTTCCAACCCGCCTATTTTAACACCTATAGAAAAGCTTACGTTATCCTTCTTGTTATAAACTCCTTTGATGAAAATTGTTTTGGTTAAGATGGCAAATGGGATAAGGAAATTGTGTGACTATTTATCAAATATCTATTTTATCAAAAATTAATAACATAGTTATTATTTTTAAAACACTATGATGAAAACAATATTTTTTAATAAAGCAAAATAGGAGGTTGTAAACACTTATACTTTGGGCTACTTTTAGACTTTTTGAGCCATTTCCCTTTTCCAAGAATCTCCAATGATAAATCTTGTGAAGACTTATTACTTTTGCCACATCACTTCCACTAACCTTTATTTAACAAAAACCTATTGTCCTTATCCACGGTTAACATTTTACAAAGGTTTTTATAAAGGTTTACTAATCTATCTTTACATCTCTCATAAGTTATATAAATTCCCCTTATATAATTTGTCATTTTATAAGCATGCATCATATTTTCGGAAATAACATTAGTTGACATTAATTTTTGAATAAATAGATAAACAATGAAATCTTATGTGACCACAATGTTTTTTATCTTTCATCTTTGTGTCGTTTTGAAAGTTTTGACAATTATTCTTTTAATGATATAAATTTCTATAAAATATGTTCATATTTCTTTTGTATTTTAATTAAATAGAGTAAGTAAGTAACTAATCAAAAAATAATAAAGTTTTAATATCTAAATATAATTAGGTGTAAAATGAAATGTTATTAAATGCAAGGGCCAAAATGGACAAAACCTATAAGAGGAATAAGTGGTGGGAATGACCTCTTAGAAAAGTTGTCATCTCTAACAGTAAAAAGCTATGAAAAAGCTTTTTCAAATAGTAAAATTTTTATAAAAAGCTACATTGGAGATGCTCTCACCAACCTTGATAAAATGTAGTCGTTGGAAATGTTATCAATAAAATATAACTCAAATCAACCTATTTTCACTTAAATGGGGTGGATTCGCCCCCTCAATCCCTAGTAATTATGATAACGGACAGATAGGTGATCTCAACTTGGAATATTTCAGAAAAGAATGTAGTAATTTTCGTTGAACATAAATAAAAAGCATTATAATATTCATAATATATATCTGGTTTCTTTTAACTCCAACTTCTTTGATTAAAATTAAAAGGTGGATAAAGGAGCAACAAAAGTCGGAGGGAGTTACACCCGGAGAAGATGTATATATTATACTACGTCTAGATGGTCGCGTTCGAAGATCAGGGAGGGTATGTGCTCATATTGATCTCGTATCATTATTTTTTCGTACGGCTTTTTGTTACATACAAAACATTATTACTATGGAAATAAGAAAAAAAAAACGGGTGTTACGTTTTTGCAAGAATGCATTACCTTTAACAAATGGTGTCAACAAGAAAAAATTGCTACTTTTTGCAATGAAAAGCCAAGTATGATAATTCTTGTGTGTTTGACTTTTTGAGGTCAAACAGTGAAATCTGAACGTAAAAAATGTTGTGTTATTCCGTAGGGCTTACCGGATTGGAACCAAATTGTGAAAGAGCTGCCACCGATGGAAGCTTTATTAAGCAAACTAGAAAGATAACGCAATCGTTGATGCCTAAATCTTGTAAAGATTATATGCCTTTTGCCAACTTTATTTTTATTTGTCGTCACGAATATTATTAATATCACACAAATCAGCCTCCCCGAGTTGTTTGGTTCTTACAATGAGAGCAAACTTGTGCATCAAGTATTCGGTTTTATATTCTACTTTGTAATATTGATATGACAACTGCAACGTGGTTTCATGTGTCGTGTTCAGGAGATGCTTTGGTATTGTGTTCTTGTAAAAAGCTCGGTCCTTTGGATTCCTGCTTCTATCCGAACAAATATCACCCACTTGTCTCTCCATTAACTATTAGGAATCTTGAGTTTTTGTAATGAAATCTTTATGTATGAGTATTAAGGTCCCAAATTGGTGAATTACATATCATTACAAAAACTATATTGGTAAAATAATAGTCTATTTATTTTTAAATAACACGATTTTTAAGTTTTTCTTTATTACTCTTTAGATGAATTTTGACCCGTTTCATTCATAATTAATATTTTCAGCTTTACTCGGTGATCCTTAATGGATCAATCGAATCCCAAAGTGATCCATCTATGCATGAACTGGTTAAAAATTGGCGTTTCATATAGCAAGATGATGATATGTGGCAAAATCCAAGAGAAAATAAAGAAAGAGGGAAATTTTGGATTTTACTATATACTATTCCAAACTAACCATTGAATTTTGTTAAACATGCCAAAAAGGATTATCGTTCGTAAAAGTTGGTATGTGTGGGATATGAAGTGCAAAGATACCTTTGTAGTGGTCAGTTACTATCACAATTGTAAATTGTAGTGTAATTTTGTTGCATTTTTGAAGAAAAAAAAAAAAAAAAAAAAAAAAACAGGGGGGGTTTTTCCAAATCAATAACGCTTGTATAGTTGTATTGAATGGTAACCACGGTTTCTTGAAGTTATAACAACTGAATGAGAAATTATACTCGTACAACTTGGAAACAATTTTCGGCTCCGAAAATAGCAATATCACCTTTTCTTGGTAGCTCCAAAGTTGATAAATTACCCATTTTTCATCGTTGCCGAAATGCCATGATACCGATCTGAGTCCTCAAAAGTGTTCTTACCTTATCATTGTGGAAGGACGAATATTAAAATCAGTTGATTAATAGTGAAAATAGATACGGTTAATATATTTGCACATCCAAACCATTATTCATAATGAAACTCATCGATTACACTTGCAAGAAAGGAATTAACTTTACGAGTCACAAACACATGAAATTGAACAAACATATTAATTACTCCAAACCAAAGGGTAGGAAGATTAAGGTCATTGTTTTGCAAGTGACTGGCAGGCATGGGTACGTAGGCTTGAGAACAAACATAACCTAATGATGATGGGCCTCTTCACGTTTGGGCTTTGGTGTCTTCACTACCATCACGGTGCAGTGAGCATGGTGGGTAACATAGTCGCTTACACTTCCCAAAACCGCCCTACATAAAACAATTCCATACCATTTTAATCTTACGTAAACCACTTTAAACTCTGTTACCATGAATAAATTGTACCTTTTGATTGCTCCATAACCATGGCTACCAACAACCAGCATGGTTGCATGGTACCTCTCCACAGCATCACATAGGACGTTCCTCGCATCGCCTTCAACAATTTCTAGTGTTGCATCATTCACCTGCATAGATGATGTTTTTTAGAATGGATGACCGATACTGATTCATCAAAACCTTAATGCATTAGATTAAAAGGGCGATTCCAGTGAACTTTTTCAGCAAATATCATTCAAATTTGATAACCAAACGATCATGATTTTGATGCTCGACTTCAAGTCCAGTTAATTCATAATGGAAATTAAGCTAATTTGTCCCAATTTCGTCATATTCAGATGCCGGATTCACAAACCGATTTAGAACTGCAAAGCTCCTTTGCTCTTTCGATAACTCGAGCAGCGATGTTCCTCAAATCCACATCCACATGCGACAAAATTTCCACGCCTGCAATTTCAATTTTCAACAACAAATTAAATACATGCCAAGAGGAAATCATCACCGTAAGCAATAGCCTAATTACCTGGGACGGCGAATCCTATGGAAGAAGGAGGAAAAGGTTTGCTGTTAACGATGATTAGTTCGAAGGGAGGATTTGGGGCAGAGGGTACCATGAAGTGATCCAGTGTCCATTCCAGTGCGAAAAAGCTCTGCTCGCTATCGTCAACTCCGACAATCATCACCGGTTTGGTCGTTGCCGCCATTGTAGTTGTTGTTGTTAATGTGTGTGTACAGTTGAAGCAATTGCAATGTTGCATCACTATTCAGAATCACAGTTTAAATAGACGAAAAGGAGACAGCGGAAACCTTTTGTTGGAGACTTAACGCCGTTAGTTTCGGTACATGCAAAAAGTTACAAAGTATGAAAGTTCTTTGATATTTTCCTTAATTGTAAATTACAAAGACGGTCCATGTGGACATGTGGTTATGGACTTTTTTGAATCATGTCCAGTTTTTTCTAATTGAACACGAATAATCCCTGAGGTTTGGTTTTGTCATGCAATTGGTTTCTATGCTCAACGTGGTCCATCTTGTCTAAGGTAAATCAAATCATGTGTCAAGCTAACTAACACATGCTGTAGCTTTTATTTGTGTAGATCTGTTTAGGAAATATAGTTGTTAGTTTTTTAAATATGTAAAGTTATATAAAAATCAAAAGCAAGAAGCTCTCAAAAACTAAAAGCTCTCAAACACTATTTAAAGTATCTTTTTGAATTTATAAATTTTCGTTTAAAATAAAATGTATAATGTTGGTGTTTATATATAACCAATGTGTATTTAAGTGTAATGTATTAACTTTTTTGACCAAATGCAATCTTGACAAATATTAAATGAGTAAAGAAGGTGCGAAATGCACACTTGTTTGAATTTGATCAAGATTCAAAGTACATTGTCGGTTAGAAATTCACTTTTCCAAGAATTAGACTGACGCGGCCCGTGTCATATTTACACGACCCGTGTCATATTTACACGACCCGTGTAAATTGCAAGAGCATTTTGATAGAAACATTTACGAGGAAGTACATGACCCGTGTAAATCTACACGACCCGTGTACGTGCTGACACGACCCGTGTTATATTTACACGGCTCGTATGAATTGCAATGACATTTTAACATAATCATGTCCGAGGAAGTACACGACATGTGTCATGTTACACGACCCGTGTAACGCGTCCAGTGACAGTTTTTAACAGATTTTATAGCCGTTTTTTGGTCATTTTCAGGGTACGAAAAATCATATCATTTCACATTCTCTGATTTTGAACAAACTCTGAATCTTATCCAATCAAAGATTTAATCGTACCGTTGAAATACTTTGATTTGAAAGTGTTTCAACACGATTTTTCAGAGATCCAAGTCATTGTTTACCCCAAATTTCTAACATATAAGCTCCTACTGCGAAACAAAACTTTTATTTTTCGAGTTTTTTCTTAAATGCTAAAGGCTCGAAATTGCTCTTGAAACGCTAGTAACATCAGGAGATCAATAAAATGAAGGGATTGAATTCCCGAAAATAAGACCAAAAAGCATCTTCAGTTGTTTTTTTTTTTTTTATATATTTTTATATTATGATGTTAGGTTACCTTAATAATAAGATATATGCTTTAATCATAATTTATAGACATGTTTTTATATCTTTACTTTTGATATATTTCTAGTGACGAATAGATAAACACTTCATAGAATTGTAATAACGTCATTGTTGACAACTTGACGTGCCCTTTTTCCCTCTTTATGTATCATGCCAATGTAAGCAATGTTCTTTTTAATGATTAAATCCTCGTATCATATCGTTGTTAGATTTGAAAACCCTTCATCATCAAAGACGATCGATAATAATATACCGGGACAAAAATCGGGCTTTTAGGTATTCACATTTTAAAAATTCAATTCAATATGATTATTTGCTTGTAACCATTAACCAATAGCGGAGATAGATAACAACAATTTTAAATAGATAAAAACATTTTTAATTGGCACCTTTTATATTGAAATATATTTTACATTGTCATTCTCAAAAAAAAAAAAAAAAAAAAAAAAAAAAAAAACTTTAGATTTACATTTCTTCTCACTAGTCACTATACCTTGTATTTAACTTTTCACCCACTTTTCTCCCAAAGCCCAAGCCACCGTGGCGTAACTCCATCCGGGTATTCTGCTTATGATTGAGTGAGGAATTAAACGAGGAATATTTTGTGAATAAATTAATATATAAACATCTTTTTTGAGAGGCCATTAGTTTTCTCATATAGTATACTGTATACTCATATTTTTGTATAATCTAATATGTGTTAAGGGTGTCATTAAAAGAAAAGAAAGGTGAACCTCCAAACGATTTCAATCTCAAAGCGTGTTGTATGTGTTTTCTTGTCTTAAGGTTGTGCATAACCATTAAGTTTATTTTATTCGTATGTCGGCGTCTACTGATTTGAAATGGCAACATGCATAACTATTATTACGAACGTGGGTTTATCTATCTATTTAGAACAAAGAAAGATAAGAAAAGTTGAATAAAAGAGGCTAGTTGGGGGGTGGCAATTGGCAAAAGTAGCAACGTGATTGGGGATATAAAGAAGGCGATAAAATAGAAGAGGGTTAGTGGCTTTGGTTCCTTTTTATCTTCACAAAGACACTAATCTTTTGAGTTGTGTCGCGATCACCCACTTCACCACTTGTACACCCATTGGTTAAGTTTTGGGGCTTAGTTCTTTAGCCCATTTTCTATACTTGCGGCTTACGCTGACTTTCAAATCCAAGCCCTAGGCCCCAAATCTGTGAAGGGCTTATATCAAGGTAATCAAACTTGGGTTGTCAGTTTGGCATATCTTTATAGGATGTTATTAAAAATCACCGTAATTTAAGCAAAATTATGGTTTAACCACTATATTTCTTTTTGTTTCATAAAAACCACTCATACTTTCAAAAAAATTCATATTGACCATTGTTCATTTTATTTTATGACTTTTAACGATTTTTTTCATCGAAAGGTTATTTGAAAAGTTTCATATCGACATTTTAAGCAAATATTGAAACTTCATTGCAGTCAAAATGATACATAATGTTGTCTACATATAATTTTAGTTTCCGTAACTACAACTCTTCGGCCACGTTGTGAATGCCTAGAGTATCCAAGTGAATCCAATAAATTTTGAATACGACGGGGGTAAGAAGTGTTCCGATTTGGCAACATACAATCATGACTTTAATTTGTTATAGTGGCCGCAATGTATCTTTTTGAAAATATGAGTGGTTTTTAGAATTTTTTGAAAATATGAGTGGTTATTTTAGAACAAAAAAAAAATAATGCTTAAACCGGATTTTGACCAAAGTGTAGTGGTTTTTATGTTATTAGCCCTATCTTTATATTATTATGTATCTTTATTTAGGAACTTCATATCATAAGTAACTAATATATTATAAAGTGGGACAAAGTAGGCGGATTATAGATTAAATAATGGGTTAATACGACTAAATTCTAAGTTCGTGTCAAGTTGACCGACTAATATTTTGTCATTCATTGCTTGTGATTTTTATAAGTAATTAATGGATCAATATCATATATGATTACAAAAGTATATCATGATAATAATATTCTTATTTTCAAAATTAAACGATTTAGTGGTTTTTTGATGCTAAAAGTCATAAAACTTGGCCTCAATTGGGTACATAAACAGATGAACATACATACTACTCCGGGGCAATGGTGTTGACATTTTATAGCAAGTGATATAAAGATTAAGGTCATTGTGGTGCAAGCAACTGTCATGGTTGCATCAATATGAAGTATAAGCTAATGGTGATGGGCTTCTTCATTATCATAATGATGTAGTAAGCAAGTGAGCATGACAGGTAAAGTAGTAAAATTTATCACCCAAATTTATCTTAGAAGACATGTTTAGAGTTTGTATGATCTATATCTGAACATGCTTCATTTCCTTCCATTGGTATTATTGGAGAATATAGAAATCTCCCAAATATGAAAAGTGATTATAAATTTTAAAAGGAAAGACTGTTGCAAGAGTTATGAATGGTGATGAAATTGCTTGCATATGTATGGTAAAAGGAAATAAAAGAATCCCCAATAATCTATAGTAGCATCAATACTGTAATGATGGAAACATGATAACCAAATAGAATGATCAATGAATTTGGGAACTTAGTTAGGTTTAAAACTAAATAGCTAATGTTGTAAATGTCTAATTAATAATTGTATCAGGGTAAGACTGCTATTGTGGAATAACTAATTTAATAGGCAATGCCAATCAAGATTAAAGAATGCAAATGAAAAAAAGACTCATGAAAAGTAAAGTATAATGACTGGAAGTTGAGTATGGATGGCAAAGTAGAAGGCTAGCTTGGGTAAACGGTTAAGATTCTATTATATAATTATTAGTATGCTCCATCAATAAAGAATAAATATAATAAACATGTAAACATGATCTACCCACTCCTCCCCACATCTACAATCTTCATGTTAACCATCTTTCTCTTACTATTTCATTTTGGACAATAAAATTAGTCATGAAAGTGTCAGGCTTTCCATAATTCGGTCATTGAATATCAAATGTGTCGATTAAAAGCTTAAAGTCTCAAAATTGTCACAATTTATCCATCAAGACATGTTATAACATGTTGTCGTCATACGTAGCATGGCATGTAGGCTAATTTTGACAACCTTCATCCATGTGATGCTAACCTAGCATCCACGTAGAATTAAAAAATAGTTTTTAAACTAACTTTATAATTATTAATCCCAAACAACCACAATCACCACCGTCCAACACTAATACCACCACCATCCAACACCACTGCCACCACTATTAGTTTAAACAACATTCATACATATTAGTTTAAAGCACATTCATACATCAATGACATAGTTTCATTGGATCCAAATTTGTTTTTGTAATTGTAGATCATGAGGAACGTATACAGTATACTGCTTATAAATATAAACACTAATATATTGAAAACGGCCTAGGCGCTTTCTAATAAAAATTTAGCAATAAGTTTATTAAATAGGTCAAAAAGATAATTGTTTAAGATTGTGAGAATTGCCTGGCTTTAGCGAACCAATATATGAAATTCGGAATATTGGTTTTGTAGAAAAAAATATATATCCGCCGCAATGATAAGATGAGGCTAATAAAATGAAGCTTTAGAACTGTGTGTGAAGGGGTTACAACATGTCAAAAGTCAAACAAAACCCTATATCTGAAGAAAATAAAGTTGAAAACATTAAGATTTATGGTGGCATCACATATTCAAACAGATGAATTAAAAACGTTTTAAATGTATGAGAGTTTTGAGAGATGGTGAGACAAGGGAAAATCATCCAATTCAAGCGTCTTAGCGATAAAGGCTTGGTTAGGGTTTGGTAGACATGAGGAAGCAAGGAAAACGTTAAGGCATGATGGTAAATAAGGGAATTCGAGAGGGTGTTTAGGCATTAACGATGGAGTCATACTCACATACTCACATGCATTATGTGCTTTTGGTGTAGAGATAAAAAAAGTTAATTTTAAAAAAGTTTTTTTAATAAAGAAACCACATGGATGCCACGTCAGCACTACATAGAGGAATGTTGTTAGCTTAGCCTACATGGAATGCCATGTAGGATCGTAACATGATGAACTTACTATAACCTGTCTCAATGGAAAATGATGATGATTTTGAGACTTTAATGCTTAAATTAAGACAATTTGATATTCAACGACCAAAATGGTGACAAAACCGACACTTTCATGACTGATTTTATAAATAATTTTTTTCTCTCCTTTTTCTCCATGTTTCCTCCTTCTTCATCTCTTACTATTTATTCCTCTCTCATTATTTCTATAAAAAACTTAAGCAATAAAAGGTCGGAGTTAACCATCACAAAGCTTCATGCGATCAAGCGACAATCAAAAGAGACGAAGCCCTCAAGAGTCTCTATAATCAATAAGACATTAAAATCGATTCCAACACAATATTAAATGAATGGAAACTAAAATCAAAGATCTACCAGAAGTTTTAGCAAAAGTGATCGAAGAAAATTCAAAAAATACCGTGAAAAAAGGAGCTGAAATATCGATATGTGGAGTTGATAAAAAACATGGCTTTTTCTAAAGACAAACTTGCTAAACCCCCATGCAAATTTTGATAAACTTGGATATGGACAACATACTTTATATATTTACAAGAGGGCTAATTGAATGCCATATTCTATATGTACGTGATCAATTCAATTATAAAAGGTTTTGAAATTTGGGGTTTAAAAATCAATGTATTATAATGTTAAAATGGGTGTTTATATCTAGTGGCAACATGATCAATCTATATATATATATATATATATATATATATATATATATATATATATATATATATATATATATATATATATATATATATATATTTATATATATATATATATATATATAATTACAATGATTTTAAAATGTAAAAAATGACTATACAATATTTAAAAGTATATATATATATACAATATTTAAAAGTATATATATATATATATATATATATATATATATATATATATATATATATATATATATATATATATATATATATATATATATATATATATATATATATATATATATATAATTACAATGATTTTAAAATGTAAAAAATGACTATACAATATTTAAAAGTATTTAAAGAAAGATGAAGTTGATTCTTTTAAAATGATTGATATTTTTTGGGCTAAGGTAGGTCCTTTATTATTTTTAAGGTGATTCCTAATTTTTTTTAATAAATAATTAACACTACAAATTTAAAAAATAGGTAGGTCCTAAGACCCACCTTCACTCACTTTAAATTCGCCACTGCTGAATACAAGAAGTAGCAACTTACTATATATATTTGTACAATATAGCATCGCACTTTCATATATCTCTATTATAGTCTTGTACATTTAACTTTTTTGTTAGTACAAATCATTGTTATCAAAGAACGGAATATCTATGTCATTTATTTTCTAGGTCTAATGAATGGACGACTAAAACGATAAAAAAATGGAACTAATTATAAACATCTTATGATTCAGGTTTTAAAGACGGCCTATTTGTGGTTCGAGCATTCTATCGACGTGATTTGAGATACACAAGTGGGCTCGCAGGCAGCAATCAAATCAAGTTAAGGGGCCGTTAGCCCGTTAATATATACGAAATTCATTCAATGATTTAATTTGTTTTATTTGTTAAAGAATTACCAAACGGAAAAGGTCATTCCGCCATCTTGAATTTCAAACCCTAATTTCAAATTCCCAATCGTAAAATTGTAACGGGTCTTTCGATGGACATCGACGTATCTGGATGGATTCTTGAATTCCTTCTCCATCAAAATTCACTCGACAATGGTACGTTAAATGATCTAATCCGCGTTCTTCCACTTCCTAAAAACAACCTGAGGCTGAAAAAGAGCTTACTTCTGCGAAAAATCGAGTCGGATATCGAGAAAAGTACAATCTCCGACCATACATTCAAGTTTCTCGAGCAAATAGAAGAATTGGACCTTAGAGAAGGATCCGTTGAGGTTTCTGAAGCCATGAAAGCAGCTTATTGCGCGGTCGCCATGTATTGTACTGCAAAATCCATAGAAGAGGGCGCTGATGATATGAAAGGGAAGTATGCTAGGGCTGTGAGTAGGATTTGGAGTGGTCGGATTCGTGAAATTGAGATGTCTAATGTTGCCAAGATAGTGGGATTGGTTCAATATGACTTGTTGCGCTGGATGAATGATATTGAGGCTGGGGTATTGGATGCAGATGTTTGTGAAAATGTTTTGGCAAGGTTTAAAGGTTTGAATGTATTGGATGTCCTTCGTCGTTATGTAAACGAGGCAAAAGAAAAGATGGGTCCCTCGTTTCTTGAATTGGTATTCGAGACAATTTTGAGCGATGAAGCATTAAGCAAAATCATGGGTTTGAATGAAGTTGCAAAACTCAACAATCAAGTTAAAGACGGTGCTCCAACTGTTAGTCAAGACATGGATGCCAATGCCAATGCCAATGCCAATAGCAAGGGTAATGGTAAGTTGAACTTCAAGCTTAAGAACATCATGTCAAAATCAAGATATGCAGTCTCCCTTCAACATTTCACTTATGTTTCATTGCATGATATTTCTCCAACCGTGTTAACTGTTAAGTAAATTTCTCCCATTTAAGTTTCTTTTGAAGCTAGTTTTATATTTTGGAATTGAGATTTGATCTTTTGTGTTAAAGTACTGCGTTTTGAAATTAATGGTTTGATTTTGATCTTCATGAAGATTCATTGAAGTCACATGTACCACCCAGAGGCAAACATGTTCCCCTATGTTGTTCTAGAAGATCAGGACAAGGAACTCATAAGGGAGCCAAAATTTTTGATCCCATGGAGACACACACACATGATACCATTTCTACCCCTCATGTGAATAAAGTACAAGAAGACCTTCGGACCAGTTCCTTTGAACTACATGCAGTAGTGAAGGACCCTCTTGTGGATGCATTACGCCTTGCTGAGTCTTTAAAAGCCAGCACAAGTGGTAAAAATACCACTAATCACAATGTTGTAGGTAATGTTACAAAGGGTAAAAATCCAGAAGCCAATGATGATAATGGTATCCACAAGGATCAAAATGGAAGGCCTAAACCTAGCCTAATGGAACGAAATTTCACTGCCCATACTCTGGAGGTGCATTTCTATATTATATTTGTTTACTTTTTTCATTTTCTAATTGTTTATGTAATCCCTATTATTTCTAAATTTGTTTTACCTTTATTTTTTTCTTGTGTTTAGTGGAGTGACTCCATTGATAGCCCTACAGAAGGGTCACCGAAAAGACCTCACTTGCCTAGTCCGAAAAAGAGAGCAGTCTCACCTTTAAGTGTATACAAAATGGCAAAACTTGCAAAACAAAGAAGGAAAAAGAGATGGAGCACCTTAGAGGAGGATACTCTTCGGACTGGTGTCCAAAAGTATGATATCTCACCTTTAAGTTTATACAAAATAGCAACTTACATTACTGATTAGTGATCACTCACTGCTAATATGAGCAATTTACTTTCTTTTTTACTCATATTGGCAATTTACGTATTTTCTTACCTATAATAGCAATGTACTTGCATCCGCTACCAATATTGGCATTGTGCTTTACTGTATGTACGTTGCTGTTATGTGTAAAGAAACTGTAAGTACGTTGCTATTGTTGGTAAAAGAATATTATTATCTTGTCATTATAAGCAAGGAATTGTTACTTATTGTTATTATCCGTAAGAATTGCAATGATGTTGCTATTATGGGTAAAAGATAAAGTATATTGCTTATATTGTTAAAAATACTAAAGTACGTTGCTGTTTGCTTCAGTTTAATAGTTTTGACATTAGTTTTATGCTTGTGAAGGTATGGTAAAGGAAATTGGAAGCTGATTTTAAATATGTATCGAGACATCTTTGAAGATAGAACCGAGGTAATTAATGCATCATTATGATATGTTGAGATTAGTAGTAATTGATGTATCTTGGTAACGAATTGATTTATGGTTTTAGGTTGATTTGAAGGACAAGTGGAGAAATCTGACACGCTGGTAACAATAGTTTTACTAAATGAAGGCAAATGAAATGGGCTTTTGTTGATATTTTTTGCTGTAACTGGTAAGATTCGTTTTTGGGGTAGTCTTTTGGCTCTTAGTGCATCCATTGGTATGTTGTCAGGCCTGTTTTGTAACAATGACTTGTGTATATAAACAACGTACCAATTTAGTAGAAATGTTATTAACTTTAGATATGCATTATATGTTTATGTTTACCGATAATTTCATATTTACTCAAAGAAAATTCAATTTTCAGGCTTTTCGAGTTTTGATTATTCGGTCCTAAAAAAAAAAAAAAAACAGGACTTGGTATTGTTAAATTCTACAAAAACGACTTTTATAATAATCACTTCTGCTATAAAGATAAACATCCTTATGATATTTAGCTTTTAAGGTTGTGTAATATAAAGTTTTGATTATTATATCCTAAAAATAATACGTCCAAATTTCTTGAATAAATTTCATTGGTTTAAAGAAACCCAATTCGGATGAGATGCAATAGCTGTCAGCAGTTTATACTGTTTGAGGACTAAACAAATTAAAATTCAAAAACAGTTATATTTAATCCATATATAAAATGGAAATACCTTCTTTTGACATGTATGTTAGATAATTATCGTTGTAAAGTTAGACATTGATAGAGGTGCACAAAAGCCAGCTCAGCCCACATGCTCGAAAGCCTGGCCTGGTTAAGGCCTGCGGGCTTTGCCTGGGCTGCTCTTGGGCCTAAAAGCCCGGCCTGGTTCGGGATTTTTTTGTTTGTTTTTTTGTTAGTTTAGGAGTCATTTATTTACTTGTATCGCATTCTACTTTTATTTCTATAATGTACAAACAGATGAAAAAGATATAAATTAGAGTACGCTGCTATAATGCACACACTCTTTGATATGATTTTTTTTAAAGGTTATATTATATTTTTTGGTGGAGACCCATATAATTTTTAATAGGAAACCCATTACCATTTGGAGCTGTTACAAGCCTATAAAATAAGAAACACGCTCATCCATGAGATTGGTAGGAAAAATGTTGATGGAAACTACATAAGAAATTAACATTTCATGCAAAACATCCAAAGAAATGAAGTTTTGTGCTTGTCAAGAGCAAATCTAAGCATATTCGTAGTAAGTTCTGTTAGTGTATATTGTAAACTTGTAATTATTTGATACTATAAGATTGTATATATGGAAGGTATAAAAGTTTTAAAGGAAGTAAAAAAGCAAAACCCCCAAAAAGATAAACAAAAATGAATACAGGGTTTTTGGTACTTAAGAGTTTCCCGGCCGCCACCGCTATCCTCTAACCGTCTCGGCCTGCTTCTCCACTCTCGACTTACCGTCACCGGCGGCATGAAGTTACTTCTAGTTCAGTGGTTCTGGTTCTAACTTCTAAGTATGGCCTTCTCCGCCACCCTCTACCCCTCTTTATGTCCCTCTCCCTCTGTGTTTTCGTTGCTCATTGACCGTTGCTTCTTTACTCTTCTTCGGTCTGTACTCTATCGGATGTGCTCATTTGTTCTTGTGTTTGATCTTTGGTATTAAAGAAGTTAGAAATAATATGCTAGCCTTAGATGATATTATTGAAATCCCGACCCGATAACGCAAACTTTTTCAACCTGATTATTTTGTCACCTCAATTAAGTTGGACATACTTAACTTTGAATCTAGATCCGTCACTTGCCAATAATATGTTTATATTTTCACCCCCATGGTTAACTCAGTTGGTTGGTTATTTGGGGAATGCTTGAGTTTTGGGATAAAAATAAATGATATGAGTTCGAAGCTTGATTACAATAATGTGGATGTTTTCCCGTTCCCCTCCTCTATGTAAGATGTTGAGTACTTGATTTATCTCACACAAATCGGCTTCATGGTGCAGATGTTTTTCCTTTTGAAATAGGGATAATATGGTTATATTTTCATGATGGGCTAATATTACTAAATAGCAAATAACTATCATCAATTTTCTCTAAATTCCATAAACAGACTTTGTATGCATAAAATAACTCAACTTTGATTTAATGTTCCAATGTTGTTAAAACACAAGTTGAGATGTGTTACATACATGATTAGGTTGTATACTAATTTGTACACATAAATGCTTGCAAATCCTTCCCCTTCCCCTTCCCCTTCCGGTCGGCCCTGATAACTTATCTATACAATAAAGGTTTACGCTTCTTGTGCTCGGCTCGAGAGTGTGGGCCAGATTCTGAACTACATGGCTGTAGATGCTCAACAACTGTCTGATGTTATAACTCAGTTACACGTGATTTAGCTCTTGCCATTTCATGCTGTGGTCACTTTAATTGCGGTTTTGTTGATTCTACTTTTCGTGTTTGTGGGTACAAAATAAAACAATATGTATCAATTTAACATAATAATGAGTTGGGACTCAATAACAAGATGCTTAGTTACATGAGGGTGATCAAGTTTGAAGCTTGGGAAGAACATTGATTCGTGAGTCTGAATATGGTTGGCTTTGCAAGTTCATGTATTGTATTATGGCTAGTGATTACTGGTTGGCTTATGAAACTTCAGAGGATGGTGATTCATTGATGTGGTTATTGCAGGTGTCAAACTGTTTTTTATATGTTCCTCAAGGAGTGGTGTGGTGTCAAAAAAATGACATACTCTTTTTTATTCAAGAAACAGTGATTGGATGTCCATCACCTAATTGTGGTCAACTAACTGGTAACTTATTTGATGTGTTGTGACAGGGTACGCAAAAGAATTTGACAGGCCTTCTCACGTTTGATTCAGGAACATGCAAACAGATCATCTGGTCTGGTTTATATATAAACATATGTTAATCACATTAATGTTACTCATATAATTCAACAGAAAGAAAGAAATCGTTTCTCATACAAGCAATAGCAAAATCAAGCTACAACTTATTTAAACTTCTTACTTGGTTGTTTAGATCCCCAAGAATGCACGTGACTGCCTTTCCCAATGCTCCTTTGCCTGTCGGATCCTTTCTGCTCTCTCATTTTGAAGCCTTTCCTCCCAATATTCAGGACACCTGTACAAGTTTCATAAAATTCCAATCATATTCTACAAACAAGTAAAAACATGTTTAAAAAAGTCACCTTCGACTTAGTAAAATGTTAAGCTCTTCCAAATGGAGAGATCCCTTGTAAACTCCTGCCTGTAAAACAACTAATTCACCAAATGTTTGGGATGGAAAATTTAAAAGAAAGAAAAGCTGATAAAATATACTTCTCTACAAAGAGGACATTTTGCTGTTGGTGCGGTTGCCTTCAATCCATCTACAATTGTTACTGATCCAGACTTGCAAGCACACATGAAGCAGAAGATGTGTCCGCAACTCAGATACACAGGATCAAATACCGTATCCTGAACAGATATATTATTTTCAAACAAGGTATGCGTGCGTTATTATAACAAAAAGTTTACAAGGCATCAAAGGACTGACCAAGCATATGGAGCAAGTCAAGTCTATCTCAAGCTTCACAGTATCAGAGAGCTCACAAGATAGTGATGGTTTTCCATCATTAAATATAAGAGAGCATCCCTCTAATATTTCAGAACCCTTCTTCATACCTGACTTTGTTTCCCTTAAGTTAATGTGGAAGGCAATAAGCTCACAAAGCCATGGAGACTGAAGGATTTCCATGTGCATACTCTGTACTTGTGACCTGAATGCTTCACCTTGTTTAGAGTCATGTATCTGCATTAAAAAGGTAAATAAGATAAAAAAAAATTCTAACTCTTTGATTGTTAAGAGACAAGTCAACCTTATCATATTTCTTGAGGATTTTCCGCATAGCAATGGCATTGATAATTGCATAACCAACAAGGTCCTTTCCTTCTTGTATTAAAGCACGGTGATTTCCTTGACACTTGTCTTTGCACCACAAAAAGTACTTGTGGAAGCCTGTTGCTAGATGAACATCAAGCACCTTTTGTGCACGCTCGTTGAAGCATCCAACCACCACAGACATCTCCTTCATAAGGGAAGGAAAGAAACTTCCATCGCAGACTACATCAATGTTTATAAGAATCAAATCACAGGAATAACGATGCTGATAAGTAAACAATCCCAAGAAACTGGTGTTGATATACTATATTAATCATCGTCTTCTACTCCCCTGTTTTCTTAAATTGGGAGCTTCTCAATGATATCTTTGTGATTCTATTAGATTTCTTACAGATTTTGATCACGGATTTCTTTTCTTTTGTAAATAAGTTCATCGTCTGGTATAAATCACAAGATTGTAATAGAAGCACCTTCGTGACAATATATCAAACACCTTAAAGACAAAGTATACGGAACTAAAACCCTAAAGAAGGTACTAATTAAGAACCAGAAACATCTGTAAACCATCAAAGTGTTCAGATAATAAATACCTGGGCAAGGATCAAGGCAACGCGCGTAAGTGTTATCGGCAGAGTCATTAAGAAGCAATGGCGAATTCTGTGAATGAGTCGTCTCCCTACGACAGCGCTTCAAGATTTTCTTGAGATTTTTAAAACCCACACCGGGTAGTTTCTTCTGATCTTGTGTTTGCATGTACTCCTCATATTTCTTACAGAACTTCATCTTCTACCTTAATTCTACAAAGAACAACAACAATTGGATATATTTTTGGACGCCAATCGATCTGCGTTATTATGTTATGTGGCGATGACGGGGTATGAGGTTGTATACATTAACACTCTTGGTATCAGGTTGATAGAGAAAGTGAAGACGATTTATGTCCTTGTTTTGCTGGCTTTATGTACAAAAGGACGGTAAAGGAAGCACTTGGCGCTGGCGTGTCGCCGTTCCCGAAGATAAATACGAGAAAGGGTCAACTTTCTTGGCAATTTCTCTTCATATTTTCCTCCATATTTAAACCATAAAAAAAAGAGTAAACTGCAAATTTGGTCCCTATGGTTTGCACAAAAGTGTGACTAAGGTTCAAAAAATTTTGGACTTGCAACACTGGTCCAAAATCGAAAACCTTTTGTGGTTTTGGTCCCTGAAAAAATTGAACGGACTAAAATACCCTTTTAATTTTATTTTTCATTTTCTAATAACAATTTTAATAATTTTTTTATTTAAAAAAACCAACAAACTCCGTATGTCTCCCCTCTCTCTCTCTCTCTCTCTCTCTCTCTCTCTCTCTCTCTCAATAGACATATCAGCGGCGCCTCTTTCTTCTTTGGCATCATAATCGTCTTCTTCTTCCCCACCGCCAGCCACCACTGCAGCCCCTGCCGCCTCCGACCACTGGAATTCCGACGCCAACAGCAGCGGTTTACTGCTCTCCTTCCATCCTCGTCCCCCTTCTTTCTTTTCTGAAAGATCGCAAACCCATCAGAACAATTAACGGTTCTCGATTCCTCTTTCCCTCTCTCGGTCTCTTTCTCTCACGATTTGATTTACCCACAAAAGAACGGCGTACCAGAAAAGCGCAGTTGCAGATCTATCATCCCAAGTTGCCTAAAGGAAAGATCATAGCCGTCGTCGTATTGGACGGTTGGGGTGAAGCTTCTCCAGACAGATTCAACTGCATCCAGCCATGTCGCCGAAACACCAACCATGTATTCTTTAAAAAACGTACCTCCTCTCTCTGTACTCCTATTGCCTCCTTTCCCTCCAAGTACCTCAAGTTCTCAATGATTTTTTACGTTCCTTGTTTATTAACTGTGTATTAATCTGGTTTTACACCAATCCTGATTAAACGCAAAGTTTGACCTATTTGTGAAGGGGCAAACAAGTAAAGATTGGTTTGGCTGGAATTAGATTGAGAAAACAAGTTGTAATTTGGGTATGATGATGTGAATTTACCTTGGAATTTGTATTGCAATGCTTATGATTCAATGAATTTTGTCTACTGGATACACACACATACATACATGATTCTCGTATAACATCATAATCCTTCTTTTACAGAAATATTCTCAATGGAACCCCATTGAGTCTTGTTAGTTCTTGGATCTCTTTTCCCAGTTTGGGCCAATATTGTAAAGGATCCACAAACAAAAGCTTGTTGCTAACAAATATAATCAGGAAATCTGATTTGGGTTAGGAAGGGAACGGAGAGAGAGAGAGAGAGAGAGAGAGAGAGAGAGAGAGAGAGAGAGAGAGAGAGAGAGAGAGAGAGAGAGAGAGAGAGAGACCGGTGGTGGGGGTGGTTTATTTTTATTTTTTAATTAGAAAAATATGAAAATACATATTAAAAAAAATAAAAAACAAATTAAAAGGGCATTTTAGTCATTTCAACTTTTTCAGGGACCAATACCACAAAAGATTTTCGATTTTGGACCAGTGATGCAAGTTCAAAACTTTTTGGACATTAGTCACACTTTTGTGTAAACCACAGGGACCAAATTTGTAGTTTACTCATAAAAAAAATGATAAAAAGTGAGGGCTAATTTACTAAACATAACATGTATCTTATGACAAATTTCATTTTAGTAAGTAAATATTTATAGCATTCCTTAAAATATACGATTAGTAATAAGTTGATTCCCATTTTAGAAGACCAAACTTTTGTTTTATTATAAATTTATGCATACATTTGATTTTAAAATAGAAATTCTGTTTTCTTCATATGTAAGTTGTTTTGATAAATTAGGGGTGAGCAAAGGAACCGAACCGGCCGGAACCGGCCCGACCCGGACCGGGAACCGGAATATGGTGAAAATATGGAACCGAACCGGACTGCCGGTTCTACCGGTTCCGGTTCCAGTTCCGGTTCTTGCCGGTTCCGGTTCTATCACTTTCTAATATTCTTTAATAAAAAATGAAAAAGTTTGGAGAAAAAATAATAATCTAAAAGGGTAACAAAGGTTCTTTAAATTATACAAAAATATCATTTATTTTTATTAATTATAAAAAATATCATCTAATTATTGAGTTTGTACTAAAAAACATCATCGAAGTATATATTTTATAAAAAACATCATGGAAGTGTACCTTTTTTTAGAAAAGGGTAACAAAGTAAATTACAATTTTGGTCATCGTGGTTTACATTAGATTACAATTTTGGTCCTAGTTTTTAAAATCTTGCACTATTGGTCATCATTGTTAGCAAAATTTATTAGTTTTGGTCAATGGTTCATATAAAAAGACAGGTTTATATTTTTAATAGATTGTTAATTTTTATTTTTATCATTTTTCTATATTTTAATAATAGTAATAAATGAAAAGAATCCACCTCACCCCATGGTCTCTCTCTCTCCCCCACACTCACTATCGATGCCTCTTGAAATTCCAACTTCCACAAGGAACTTTTTTTTAATAATTTGGAAGGAGAATGTTGCGAGTCTTGCTGATAATAGAGGAATGAAGAAAAAGATTGAAAGTGTGAAGGGTGAGGATTTCTTTGACAACAGATGCAGTAGCCGCTGACTGCCTCATGATGATGATTTTGGAGACCGGAGGATGCCCACAACGATGGCTACCACTACTATGACCAGAATCAGGGGGTGTTTTGGTTGGTGTCGTCTTTAGAGTCTTGGGGATTTGAATGCGGCAATCAAAACGGTATGGTGGTGTTTGAGCTATAGCCAGGAGTTGATGAAGGTGGGTTGTTAGTGACAGTGTTGCAAAAGTCGTTAGGCGGTCCTAAGTAGGTGAACTAGTGAATAGCGAGTACTCGGTCTAAGCGGGGAGTACTTGACGAGTACTCAGATTGGGTCAATACATACATATTTTATGATTATGCACACTAAAATATTAAAAGTCAATAGTACATACATATTTAAGAAAGAAATACATACACATTATATGCTTATACACATTGAATGATTGGAATACTAAAATTGGGAAATGCATACACATACATTTACATACATATTTAAGAAAATTAGAAATATGTACACATTATATATTAATATACACTAATATACTAAATACAATCATAATTGCATCAACTTTGAATTGAATTGAACAAAATTAAGATTAAAAAAATG
Organism: Cichorium intybus; assembly: GCA_023525715.1. Lineage (NCBI taxonomy): Eukaryota > Viridiplantae > Streptophyta > Magnoliopsida > Asterales > Asteraceae > Cichorium > Cichorium intybus. Next base: position 3,113,268 of record CM042012.1, on the reverse strand, counting down.
TTTAATAAATAAGTGTGTGTGTGTGTGTGTGTGTGTGTGTGTGTGTGTGTGTGTGTGTGTGTATATATATATATATATATATATATATATATATTTTAAATTAATTACTTAAAAAGTATAGCTGATTCTAAATCCTCAACCGAGTACGTCGAGTTTTACAATACATGGTTGGTGGGGCAAGTAGGTGTGAATCGTCAGAAGAATGAGGGAGGTGATGGTCGGTGAGATACACTAGAGGAAAGGCAAAGAATTTTCTTTACCCTTTGATCCGATGATGTAAGAAGAAAAGAGAGAGAATGTGAGAGAGAGAGAGAGAGAGAGAGAGAGACGGTGGGGTGTTGGGGTGGGTTTGTTTCATTTTTTATTATTATAATATAAAAAAGAATAAAAAGACAAATAAAAAATATATTGAAAATGGTAAACTAGTCTTTTTATATACATTTAGGGACCAAAACACGTAGATTTTGTTAGTCATGAGAACCAATAGTGTAAGATTTTTAAAACTAGGTCCAAAACTGTAATTTGGTGTAAATCACAAGTACCAAAACTTTGATGGTGTTTTTTGTACAAAGTCAATACTTAGATGATATTTTTTTATACTTAATAAAGATGAATGATGTTTTTTGTACATTTTGAAAACTTTGTAACCCTTTAAAGACATTTTTCCAATAAAAAACAGGTTAGAATTTTGAACATGTTTTATGTCATAAAAATAGTTTGAAATTTTCTTTCAGTTCAAAAATGCGAGCAAAGAGTCTCCAAAAATAGATTTCCTTGTTAGAATGTCAAATTTTCGAACTTGGTTATTTTAGGATTTTTTGAAATAACATGGTTACTATGCAATATATATATATTTTTCATTAATTGTCCTCAATAAGCCAATTTTTTTTCATTATATCATCATAATGGATTTCAACCTTATGTGTTGTCCATCATTAGTTGTTGTTAACGACTCTCGATAGGTCGTAGCTAAACAACTATACAAACATAAATGAACAAATTCTATAAAATTGGATGTTGGACTCCATATCTTTATGTGGCATCTTCACTTAGACTATCTGTCCGTGCTTTCTCACCTCGTCGACAAAGAGTATTGATGTCCATTATGTTTTTTTTCTAACTTGTCAAATTGAGACGAAAGATATTTTTCATGTGCTTGTAAAGTGTGATGTTGCGGTTTGTACCTGGAATGCTATTTTTCATTGCATTGAGTTTGATAATCCTAGAGTGTCGAGTATGGCATCTTTGGAACACTGTATGGCCGCGTTACCCATTACCAAGGAGAAGAAAGACATTATAGATTTGATTGTTAGCACAACTTGGTGGGTGCTTTGGATTCTTAAGAATGATAAAGTTTTTGCCGGTAATAACTAATAAGTACCGTAAGGAAGTCATTTTTTATTCGATTAAGGAGTTCTCTTTTAAGCGGTTCAAATGTAGAAACTGTAAAGTTGTTATTTCTTGGGTTAGCCGGTTGAAAAATCCAATTAAGGCCTTTTTCTTGTAATTTCTTTCTCTAATTATATATATATATATATATATATATATATCTATAATACTATATAAAGCATATATAATGTACAACACTTTCAAGCCTAATTGTCTTAAAATTAAGACTGTACACACATTTAATGCACAGAAGCATAATGGTCCCGATTGCCAGCGTGGACACCACCCAGACACGGATTGCCAGGCGTTCAGGAATCACAGGAATCACAGCCACGTTCTATTGCACTACCATGTGCAAATAATAATAAAAAAATCCAGCTATAAGACCAAAGCTATGGAATACGGGATTTCACCAACAGATCAACTTAAAACAATCTTAGCCATTCATTGCTGTTGGATCCAACTAAACCAAAATCCACCAATCAAATAACAGCACCCCAAGTATTTAAGACAGCCTCACCCAACTTATTTTTTACATTTCAAATTTCAAATGCTTTCTTATATACACAATCTCCTGTTAAAGTATTTGATGTCCAATCTCCAGTCATTTAATTTTCCACTAGCCCTCACTTTTGCAACAGCATCCAATTTGTTTGTTCAAAATCGCGTCTAAATACACCTGCAATAATACAAAGCACACTAATTCAACACTTATTTTGAATTTTCTTATAGATCTCATGCAATAATGTTTGTTCATAGTATTTATTTCTTAATGTTTAAATGTCAAAATAATGTTTTGTACATGGTTTTCAGGCAAAGTACACGAAGCATAAAGCTGGGTTGCAAACCACCATCAAGAACACAAAAAATCCGAATTCCCCATTTTTTGCCTACAATGATTTTCTGAAAAAACTTCAGTAAAATCAGATGCACAGATTTAACTGAAAATCATAACCGATTTAGCAACAGAAATATCAGTAAATGAAATGGTGCGCTTATGCAATAATACAAAGCACACAAATTCAACACTTACTTTGAATTTTCTTATAGATCTCACGCAATAATGTTTGTCCACAGTATTTATTTCTTAATGTATAAATGTCAAAATAATGTTTTGTACAGGGTTTTCATGCAGATTACACGAAGCATAAAGCTGGGTTGCAAACCACCATCAAGAACACAAAAAATCAGAATTCCCCATTTTGTGCCTACAAGAATTTTTTCAAAAATTGATTTCTCTTCAGCAAAATCAGATGCACAGATTTAACTGAAAATCATAACCAATTTAGCTACAGAAATATCATTAAAACAAACGGTGCGTTTATGTTTGGTTTTTGTAACAATTTCAGAAATACAGAACCAAACATTGATTTGAAACTCTTAGAACAGATTAGAACACAAAAAAGATGAAAATAATTATCAGAAAAGCGATTTGAGTCTGGAACAATTTCATATAAAATCTTCCTCAATTGGAACATCAAATTCATAAGAGAAATATCAGGTTTTGGTTTACCAATAACATATTCGAGTGATTACGTGTAGGGTACCAGATGCGACTATGGAGTCTTCATGTCGTAGTGTCGAGAATCGGAGAAGAAGGTGGTGCTCATGATCAGGTCGAAATCAGATCCAACAACGGGGGTTAGGGCTGTAATCGGAAGCCAATGGCCTCGAAGCTGGAGGTAAGGAGGCATGTGCTGGTAGCCATGATCTATGGAAGCAGGAGACGAATGACGAGGGGTGATGCTGGTTAGGATCGAGAACCAAAACCAAACAGAAAAAGAAAATCGGTTTCGAGGGGTGTTGCTGTAATGGAGTCGGGATGAACGCGAAGGACCAGATCTGTGATCCATGGAGGCGGAAGGAGAAAGAATCAGATCGTGCTTCCCGTCGTAGCCGGTGGTATCAGATCGGAGAAGACGGAGGGGGTGTGTCGACAGCTTCAATCGGTTTCATGGAGGTCGAAAGCTTGAATCCATTCTCACAATCTGGTAGATCGGAGGCATGTGACGGGGTCATCTGTCGGAGGCTTTGGTCGGAGAACCGATGCGTACTCTGTGGAGGCGGGAGGAGAACCGGAGAAGGAGATGGTCACCGGTAACAAATCGAAGTAGCTGGAAAGATCCGTTGATTTGGAGACTGTAATGTGAGGAGATGGAGGCTTGGCAGATCGGAGGTAGCGAACGGAGGTGAAGCTTGGCAGATCGGAGGAGATGGTCGGAAAACCATAGGCGGCATCTGTGGAGGTTGGAGACGGAGGTGTAGCGGCTGGAGTGAAACATATGATTTTAGGGTTGGGTTGTGTATCTATATTAGGTATACCCAATTGACAAATTTAACCCTTTTAATTTATAATGGTGATTGCCGCGTGTAAAGGAAAGAACATATCAAGTAATGGAATATTATGAAAAAGGAGTCAATGTCCTTGGTTAAAATCATGTATTTTGTTTGCTGATTGCCTGATTGAGAGGGTGCGTATATGGGTTTGTTATTATTAATTTTTAGAACATATTAATATTTAAAAACAGGGTTTTTTAAACTTAAGTTAGATGATATCATAAGCTTTTAAGCAAATAAGTACAAAATAAAGGAAAGAAGCTATATGCAAGCTGTCATATGGTAGTATACAGCTAAAAGTCGATATATATTCTCTTTAAATCTTTTTAGAACATATAAATATTTAAAAACAGGGTTTTTTAAACTTAAGTTAGATGATATCATAAGCATTTAAGCAAATAAGTACAAAATAAAGGAAAGAAGCTATATATGCAAGCTGTCATATGGTAGTATACAGCTAAAAGTCTATATATATTTTCTCTTTAAATTCGAAACAATGAAAGCTCATTGATTTGAATTAAAAAACTAAAAGTTCTTAAATAATTTATGTTTTTATTGATATGATTGTTCGGTTGTGTGAAATAAATATTATTATGAACTTCTATATAGTATATTACTATATTGACAAAAAATAAGACCCATTTTATCACAATTAAGTCTTATGGTTTCAAAAATAAAGTAACATTGTTGTAAATAATATATTATAGTTTATCTATATAAGATGAATTTTAATAAAATAAAACTCAATAAATTTAAAATGTTTATAAAACATGTTATGTAAATCAGATTTAACGTACCATTTTCAAATACTAAAATATATTTGCTATAATATTCTTATAAAAAATGGTATTATATTAAATAGTTATAAATATATATTTTATATTTTGTTTTTTGGATATACGAGTATCGTAAAATTAAGTGAAATAACAATCCGAAATCAAAAACAACATTACGCTTTTATTTTTAGCGCAAAATGCAATATATTTCTATTACTAACCTCAAACAATAACGTAATTATGTTTTAACGTAAAACGGAAACGCATTCACTTTTAACTAAAAACATCCTACATTATAGAGGTATTTTAATGATAGATGATTTTTAAGAAAGAAAACTAATCTCCATAATGAAATTATTTATTGAAAAATTTTAAACGTCGTTTGAGAATTATTTGTCGAAATGAATTTAATCGCCACCTATAAACTATTCATCGAAACGAACTAATTGTGGCCACCTATAAACTATTCATCGAAACGAACTAATTGTCGCCACCTATCTTTCGGCAGATGACGAATACTTAATTTCGATAAATAAATTTCTTTCGACATGTGCAATGCTTTAGCCGGGTCGCGCTGGTATTAACCCTACCCTGGATAAAACGTTCGCTACATAGCCGAAATAAAATTACATGCATCCGCCACATTGCGCGGGTATGCACCACCCCCCCCCCCCCACCAAACTGCCGCCGCCGCATCGCGCGGGTACGCAGCTAGTATATATATATATATATATATATATATATATATATATATATATATATATATATATATATATATATATATATATATAGGTTCAGGATCAAATAATAACCATTTTTTTCATGAGAACCTAGGAACCTTTTGACTGAAATTTTTTTTTTCAAAAAAAATGACATAATACACCTAGTCGCTTATATTTAAGATCTTTTGTCAAAAAAAATTTGAAAAAAAAATATATATACACGAAATGTGCACATATGCACGAAACGTGTACATATACACATTTGCGAAAAAAATGCATATGAGCACATTTCGTGTATACATATTATTTTTCAAATTCTTTTTGACAAAAGGTCTTAAATATAAGCGACTAGGTGTATTATGTCAATTTTTTTGAAAAAAAGTTTCAGTCAAAAGGTTCCTAGGTTCTCACGAAAAAAATGGTTCTCATTTGATCCTGACTCTCTCTCTGTATATATATATATATATATATATATATATATATATATATATATATATATATATATATATATATATATATACACACACACACACACACACACACA